>LR738711.1:255255395-255268016 GCA_902687465.1 Secale cereale | reverse complement strand
GGCTAGGCAGGTCGGGGCGGCGGCGGGGCGGGGCGGGGCAGCCGGGGGTGGCGCGGGGCGGCCGGACGGGGTGGGTGAGGGGCGGCGGCGGTTCGGTCAGGGAAGAGAGAGTACAGAGAGAGAGAGAGTACAGAGGGTGGGCGCGGGCGATGGTTTTTAGTTAGGTGGCAGCTCTTTGCCGTCTACTAGCAGACGGCAAAGAGCCTAGCTAACGGACGTTAGGTTAGCGATTTTCTTTGCCGTCCTAGCGGATGGCAAAGAAAATCGCCGTTAGGAGGTTCTCCGTAGCGGGCCACCCTTCCTCTTTGCCGTCCGTTGCAGACGACAAAGCTTCTTTGCCATCAGCTATCGGATGGCAAAGAGCTGGATGATGACAAACATGATCTTTGATGTCAGCTCTTTCTTTGCCGTCAGCTTTCTTTTAGCTGACGGCAAACATTTTCTTTGATGTCAGTTAGCGGGCAGCAAAGAACTGGCTGACAGTAAAGATCCTAATTCCAGTAGTGCTAGCATAGCAATGATAGTAATAAAGTCCAAGGTGATGGTCATCTTGCCTGCAATCCTGCAAGGAAGAAGAATGAGTCCATGAAGCAGACGAAGCCACGAAGACGATCCAAGCATAGACGAACGAATCCTCACGATCGAAACAAAACAGGAACTAACGAGAAGAAGCAAACAACAAGGTAAACACACAACACATGAACACGACATGATGCTCAACCAAATATGATGCAAGACAAGGCTACATGATGCTACTCACGCAAGAGATGATGCATACAAGACCAACACAACCAAGCAAGTTTAAATGAGGCCAGAAACAACATATAACAATTCCGGTAAGTCCCCATATGCAATTTTCGAAATTGGTCCAGATCTGAAGAAACCTTATGTTGGAGTTGTTAAACAGAAAGTTAATATGCACCATGATGATCTACATGATTTTCTATTCAAGTTACATATAAAATTTATTTAATTCGGAGCTACAGCCTAGAATATATGAGCAAAACAAGTTAAGCATGGCATTGATGCAAAACGCATTCAAACATCAAGCACAACACTCAAAACATGGATGCAACATGACATGATGCATCTACATGCAAACCAAGCAAGTTTCATATAGGGCATGCCCCAAACGGAGCCACGGTTCAACACATACACACGAAACAATATTAAGACACAATCTGCCCAAAACAGCAACTAGGCATCTTACAAGCATCAAAACAACATGCTACAAGAACAAGATAGGCACAAACATGGCATGAACTCAAAGTACATATTACATGCTTCAAGAATCATCAAGGTTCAGGTTCATAGGCATCACAATTAATCCAACATGATTAATGCAACAAGCAACTTTATATCACAGATTATGACTTAGTGAAAAATAGGGCATGTACATGAGCAGAGTTAAAATGTTGACATGTTGGAGGCAAGAAATAATTAAGCTACAGTGCAAGAACATGGCAAAACAAAGCATGGCATGCTAGTAAATAACCTGGAGCTCGAATAAGACAACATGGCATATACATGGGAGCAACACATTCATGGCATTCATCAAAACAAGATGCAAACATGATATAGGAGATTCTCAGACTTGGTGAAAATCTGGGAATGCAAACATCAACATCATGATGCTGACTTTGGATGCACATAACAGCGAGCATAGCAATTCTAATAAGCATGCAAAGGTCATGAACATGTAGTAGGCATGGCATACTCCAAATAACTCCATTGGCACAACTCCATAAGATGCATAGATTAATTACAATGAGCTTTGCCAAATGGAACATGTTGTTGACAGGCTGACAGATTTATCATGATGACAACTTGAGAGCAAGAAAGAGAAATGCTACAACAACTTATAATTGCAAATAAGGGCATGGATGGATAGAGCATAACATGTACTTCAAAACATGCTCACTGGACATTCCAAAACATGCATGGATTTGACTGTAGCATCAAGCAAACATGGCATCATAATATGACAATTTCAGACTTGGCAGTTTTTAACAAGTCTCAGAAAACAGCAAACAGCGAGTATGTCAGTTTGCAAGATTGTTTCACTCACCACAGGGAAAATCATGGCAAACCAATTACACCATTGCAAATATGACATGATTGTGCTCCTAAAACATGTTGACATGACGCTCAAACGAAAATCACACATAAAGATATGAAAAAGACAAAATGACATATTATAACAGTTTCCGCAGTTAACAACACTTAGCACTTTTGCAATAGAGATTAGCATGGCAAGATGCATCCTAACATGAATGCAAACCACACCATCATGTAGAGCTCTCTGAGGTGAACAATTTGACATATCATACAACATCATAAGACAAATATGCACACAGTTATGAGCTCCACAAGAATGCAACATGATATTAATTTTCAGGGACTTAGTCATATTTCGGGAAAAAACAGAGAGGCACAAAATGATTAAAGTGAGCACGGGCGGGATTTAGGCGGGGCTCACCAAGAGGGCTCAGCCTAGGAGCGGAGGAGGGCTGGGGTAGGCCTAGCGAGGCAGGCCGACGACTGCGAGTTGGGCCGGATGCGCGAAGTGGCCCACGCGGAGAAGGTGGGTCGGCCCACGAGGCCGACGGGACGTCTTCCGGCTCGATCCGGTGCTGGATTGAGGGAGGCTAGGCGGCGGCGGCATGCGGCACCGCGGCAAAGGGCTCTTGCGAGCGGAGGCCGGGGAAGGGCGGCGGACGATAGGGATCGACGGATCAGGCCTTGGGGCCCCGGATCCGGCCGGTAGAGTCGACGTCGGGGCATGGCGGAGTTCCGACGAGGCGAGGCCGAGGTGCGGGGCAAAGGCGCTCGGGCACGGGGACAATGAGGGAGGTGGACGGCGGTGGGTGCGGGCTTGCGACGGCGGTGGAATGGGCGGGGGCGCGGGGCGCGAGGCGGCGGTGAGCGAGGCTCGCGGGGAGCGGATCCTCCGGCGAGCTCCGGATGCATTGGGCCCAGATCCGGCCCAGGGCGGGCCTGGCCCGGGCTCGGGTGGGCCACGGTGGCGCTGGAGGCGGGGGCGCATGTGGCGCGCTGCGATTGGTGCTGGAGGCAGCGGTGGCTGATGTGGCCACCTCTGATTGGACGGGCGACGTGGCTGAGCAGCGGCGCGGCCATTTGGGCGGTGACAAGTGGCATATCTGGGATGGCCGTGCACGGAATTTGAGGAGGGAGATGGCGGGAGGTAGTTGGAGGCTAGGGGGTGCCAAATTTGGCATGGGGGGTTGTCTAAATAGGGTAGGTGCTAGGGTTTGGTGGGTTTTGGAGCGTTTTAGGCCATCCAATCGCGATCCGATGGATCCGATCGCGAGGGGATTAGGTAGGCCTAGTGGGCTGCAGGTGGGCTGTATAGGGGGTGAGTGGTCGAAGAAGAGAGAGAGGTGGCAGCCCGGCACTGGGTTTTCGGAGACCGAAAACGTCTGACGTTAGACTGGCGATAGTGCCTCTATAGTTTAAACGTTGGGCTATCAGACGGACTCCGAATGCAAAGAAATTTGACAGGCGGTCTACCTACACTATAAGAAGACCGCACGCCAACTTTCACCCCATTCCGAGAACATTTTTAGGCCACTTACAAAATAAGGTTTCGGAGGTGCCGCGGGCATGTGTGTGAGTGTCTGGCTCGGAACGGAGAACAGACAGAACTGGGAGACGGGCAACTACGAACAGATGTAGGTTTAGAAAACTATGCAGATGAAATGCTCAAGATGACATGGCAATGTGCAACACACAAGCGGATGCCATGGCAACGACGGCGTATAAACGGAAGACATCCGGCACATCAGCCTCGTGGTGTCACAATTAGTCATGAAGAAGTCACATACTTATTGCGAAAAATCTACTTAGCCCTCAAAGCAAAGGACTACGACACATGATCCTAGGGGGGAGGTTGGTAGGAGTTAACCATCACGCGCCCACACCTTCCCGCAAACATGAAACAATCAAGATACAATGCGCGCCAATTTGGTTACATAGGCCATACGTGCATGCTACGGGAATCAAAAACCTTAAACCTCACAAACTACCACTAGCATGACTCTAATATTTGCATCTCTACATCTCAAAACAATTACAAGGAGTCAAAATTTTCATAGTATTCAATGCTCTGTATATGAAAGTTTTTATTATATCTCCTTTGGATGCCTATCATATTAGGACCCCCAAGCAAATTACCATGTTGTCTTCAAAGACTCTCAAAATAATAAAAGTGAAGCAAAAGAGTTCAACAATTTATCTAAAATAAAACCACCGCCGTGCTCTAGAAACATAAAAGTGAAGCACTAGAGCAAAATTGCGTAGCTCAAAAGATATAAGTGAAGCACATAGAGTATTTTAATAAATCACGATTGAAGTGTGTCTCTCTCAAAATGTGTGTACAGCAAGGATGGTTGTGGCAAATTAAAAATAAAAGGCTCATATCATACAAGACGCTCCAAGAAAAATACATATCATGTGGTGAATAAAAATATAGTCTCAAGTAAAGTTACCTATAGACGAAGACGAAAGAGGGGATGCCTTCCCGAGGCATCCCCAAGCTTAGGCTCTTGGTTGTCCTTGAATTTTCCCTTGGGGTGCCTTGGGCATCCCCAAGCTTAGGCTCTTTCCACTCCTTATTCCATAGTCCATCAAATCCTTACCCAAAACTTGAAAACTTCACAACACAAAACTCAACAGAAATCTCGTGAGCTCTGTTAGTAAAACAAAGCAAATAACCACTCGACGTACTATTGTGATCTTATTATTACTAGTAGAACGCTCGTGCGTTGCTACGGGCTATCCGTCATGTTATTTCCAACACACAGGATGATGCCCACCTCATCTTCGCTATGGTCCCCTCTCTTCTTTACACCGTACTTGCTCATAGACCGCCAAGGAGGAGTCCCACGCCAATTGCCCCGCTCTCTGCCCTGATCATCCCTCATGTTCACACCAATCCGCCACCGCCATCAAGGGGATGAGCCATGCGCCGCCCATGATGGCATTGCCACGTTGTCACATATAGTTGAATGTTGCGCATTACCACGAGACAAAAATGTTATTATGCCCGTTGTTCAACATGCAACTGATACACCACTATTTATTATTAACTTTTGAAGCAACCAACCAATGCATTTATCCTTCTATCCTAACCAAAAAATTGTACAACTTGGTGGAAATATATGAATCCCTCACTTGTGCAATCTGTTGCAAAGTAATCTCTAATGAAATGAAATTTGCCACATTTTCTAAAGTAGAGAAATTATTCTGCTCAGACACCTTCTAACCCCATCCCGCTCACTCTTAACCCTCACTCTTATCATAAAATCCACCAACTCGTATTCCAAGTGAGATAGTAATCGACATAGTCGTGGAAGGCCAGCAGTATGGGACAAGGTCAACAACTGCCTTCCTATCTTAGTTCTAGTACCACATGGTTGTATACTTGACTCGTCCTTTTTCTCACGCTATACCACGACAGCTCTACATTCATGCGTTGCCACGAAAAAAGGAAGCTATGAATGGGAATGTTGGTCGAAAGCATGAAAAATCTTAATGTTTCTCTTCTCTACCATCCCTTGCGTGCACATACAAATTTATGTATCCGTCAGAGAAGAGCAAAAAAAAAAGATTGCACTCATTTTAAATCACCTATACCAAAAACTACTTTTAGGTCACCAAATTTACAAATTTTATGCTCCAATAAGCCAAATGAAAGAGATGGCATATCATGTGGAATCTTGAGTTCCCTTCAACAAAAGTTAGAGCCATGAGCTAAATAGGAGAACCCAAAGAGATAACATTAAAATGGCCTGAGGTGCCAAGGAAACCATCTGAAACCGAATAAACAAAAATCTAGCTGAAATATAGATACTTGATTAATATTGCATGGATCCAACAATCAAGAAAATATAATAAACAGGAGAAAATTTAAGACTTAGTTTGGCAGTGAAGTACTTATAAAGTTCAAGTATTGGAAAACCACAATATTCTAAAGCCAAACACCTCAAAGTATTTAATACTTCAATGGTGTTGAAAACCAAAGTATTCTTGGAATGCTGCTCCAAAGATACAGAGCTCCCAAACGGGGCCTAGGGCTGACGCCCAATGAAAGAATCAGGTTTTGTGAGCCTCACATGACAACTTAAGCTTATTTTTGCTATTCTAATATCTGGTTAGTGCAAACTTTAAATGTCACTTAACCAAGAAAGGGAAGTTCAAAAACCAGTAGAATGCCCGCACATTGCCACGGGCCTTTGATTTGTGTTTTCGACTGCACCTATGAATATAATGCATATTTGTCTATCGCTCCCTCCCCTTCTCTCTCCCACCCTCTCTATTCGCCATCTACCTCCCATAAGCACCGCATCATCCTGCGTGAAAATAAATCTATTAGAAGGGTCCAAGTGGTAAGGTTTGACTTTAATAATAAACGTAAAAATCTTGTTGCAATTTGGTTAGGTAATTTTGTCATTATTCCTACACATTCACATTCATGGTTAAGTTGCAAAATCCAAATAAGAAATTGGAAGTCCTACCCTTCTGTATGTTACACGTCGTTATTTTTAACACCATAGATGAAAGAATAGTTGTGTCGTTGTTGCAGTAACAATACACGTAAAATGAGTCAAGAAAATATGAATCACTCCATGAATTTATGTAGCAATGCAAATACTGTCATAGCAAGGATAATACCATGAATTTCTACAGTAATAGCCGAAAACTACGATCAGCTCCTTACAATTTATCCTAGCTAGCATTTTGACCACTAACTTAAAATGCAACAGCATTGTTGATGCCCACCGCTTCACCAGGGGACTAATTCCCTAAAAAACTACGCGACCTCCATATAGATCATTTCAAACTATAATGAATTCACCTAATTATCAATGAAAAACATACATTGTTATGTACAAAAATGGTCAATAAAAATATGAACTTCCTATGGAACATCCAAAGATGGAAAAGAAAATCAGTGCTCATGCATCAATGATGTCAATGATGTGCACATTTACCTGATACAGAAGCAGGATGTCTTGCATGACATCTTGCAAGACATGAGCGCACCTTCATATCACTTCATACATAATTATATCAGAGCTACATCCAACCTGATTTTGCAAGTTCAACGCGATGATTTGTAGAACAAACTATATATGTAGTCAACATGTAACATAACCGCGACCTCGTAAGGGTTAAGTTTTTCATATAGTGATCTATGTAAGATATATATGAGAGATAACAAAGGCAATGTAATATATCTTATAACCTTTGATTGAATAAGATTCTCACAAACACAAGCCATATATAAATACCAAAATGACTGAACAGGAAAATAGAGCATATAAATATGAAACAATAGTGCAAGAGCCAAACTTGAAAGCTTGCAGCAGCTGCACAGTGGAGCAGACATACAAACTCAACGGATAAATTTTAAAGAAACATGACAAACCTTTAAAACAAACTAAATTTACAGGATAATAGTTCCAGAAATAAAGTAAAACACTATAAAATTGTGTCAGATAATTGTCCAACTATTTGAATTAAGTTAGTAACTGATATTGTCCAATCAGCCGCAAAATTAGCTGGAAATAACAATAAAGATTTGAAAATTTAACTGCATCACTGGTGAAGCAGCGACGGAAGGAGCCAATGTTGCGCCGAAGCACTCCTGCCCAGCGGCGGGGTCGTCGGCGTCGGTGAAGCGGCGACCGACGCGTGGGGGCCGTTGTCGAAGCGGTGATGGACGGAGCCCATGATTCACCGGAGCACTCCTCCTGTCCGGCAGCGGGGTCGTGGGTGAAGCGACGACAGACGCGTGGGGGTCGTCCGCGAAGCGGCGACGGACGGAGCCAATGAGGTGCCGAAGCACTCCTCCTGCCCGGCAGCGGGGTCGTCGGTGCAGCGGCGACAGACGCGTGGGGGTCATCGGCGAAGCGGCGACGAACGGAGCCCAGGAGGTGCCTCGCCTCGACGCGCATGGTGGGTTCTGGAAGCGATCGAGCAGGGCCGTGAGGGCGTTGTGCGCCTCGTCGCCAGCTTCTAGGTTGGAGGGAAGAGAGAGGGGCAAGGCGGCAGGAGACGGGCTGGTCAAGGAGCTCCACGGCAGCGAGACAACATAAGGAACCCTAGCGCAAGATTGTTAATCGGGAAGAGAAGCGGCTGGCTCGCTAGGTGCGGAGCTTTTTTTCTCTTATATTGATTATTGATTAGTTCTTAGAAAAGGCAAACGTCAATGCATTAGGAAAATTAGGATTTGGAATTGATGGTCATAAAACTAAACTTTATTAATTGGTAACGTGTTATCGGTTCCTGCCCGTTTATAACGTGTCTAGTTAGGAAACTTTGGGAAAATTAGGAAAGTTTTTATTGCGTTATGAATGAATTGATTGTGTCTGGTTACCTTAAGTTAATTGATTGCGTTTGGAAAAAATTGATTGTCATGCATTATTGCGTTTGGAAAGAATTGATTGTCAATGCATTAGGAAAATTAGGATTTGGAATTGATGGTCATAAAACTAAACTTTATTAATTGGTAACGTGTTATCGGTTCCTGCCCATTTATAACGTGTCTAATTAGGAAACTTTGGGAAAATTAGGAAAGTTTTTATTGCGTTATGAATGAATTGATTGTGTCTGGTTACCTTAAGTTAATTGATTGCATTTGGAAAGAATTGATTGTCATGCATGATTGCGTTTGGAAAGAATTGATTGTCATGCATGAATCGGGGACATAAGGGGGGAAACGGAACCTGACTGCGTGCGGTGAGTGGGGTGGGGTTGGGGTGGGTTAATTGTAGCGTAAAAAAACGGTTGAAAAAAAACCAGACGAGGTGGGACGGAAAAAAACAGACGAGGTGGGACGAAAAAAAACCTGAAACAAAGACTACCAACTGCTCCATTAGGAGTAGAGATTTTATACTAGTGTAGTATCTACTGTATTCCAACTTTTCCATGGTCCATACCCCTCGATACTAGCCATAGATTCATCATATAAGAAAACAACACATAGAAAACAGAATCTGTCAAAAACAGAACAGTCGGTAGCAATCTGAAAACTTCGCATACTTATGTAACTCTAAAAATTCTGAACAATTAAGACGACGTGGGGGATTTGTATATCATTTTTTGTAAAAATTGCAGAAGGTTTTCACATTCCAGCGAATTGTTGAATTTTCTACACTGGGCGCAAAAGTTTCTGTTTTCAGCAAAATCAAATCAACAATCACCGTAAGACATCCAAAAGATCTTACTTGGCTCAAACACTAATTGAAACACCAAAACACAATTACTACATAAGTAATAATGTGTGAAACTTGGAAAACAGAACCAAAAAGCAAAAATAAAATTGGGTTTCCTCCCAACAAGTGCTATTGTTTATCACACTTTGCTAGGCATAAAACGCGAATAGATCTAGGTATTGTCATCTTTGGTATGCAAATCATAATTAGCTCTCATAATAGATTGATAAGGAAATTTAATTTTCTTTCTTGGAAAGTTTTACATGCCCTTCATTAATGGAAATTTAAATCTAATGTTTCCTTCTTTCATATCAATAATTGCACCAATCGTTCTAAGGAAAGATCTACCAAGAATAATAGGACATATAGGATTGCAATCTATACCAGGAACAATGAAATCTACGGGCATATAATTCCTATTTGCAACAATAAGAACATCATTAATCCCTCACATAGGTTTCTTAATAGTGGAATCCGCAAGATGCAAATTTAAAGAACACTCATCAAATTCACGGAAACCTAACACATCACATAAAGTTTTTGGAATCGTAGAAACGCTAGCACCCAAATCACACAAAGCATGGCACTGATAATCTTTAATCTTGATCTTAATAGTAGGTTCCCACATATACATACCAAATAATAATAACAAGTGATATTCATCATCATCATAGTCATCTAACAACTTCTTAACACATGATCATGAGTAGCTAGGACCTAACTACCCTCTCTAAGATAAAATAGCATAAAACAAGATAGGCCCTGACTCTCCATTATGGAGAATGGAGATTATCATGTCTCCAATTCTTGGCCTTCACACAATGTTGCTTCCAAGTAGCTCCCTACAATTGACCATACATTTTTTCCAGTCTTTGATTGTCATGTCTTCATCGGTTTTAGAAATCCAATATGGACAGTGATGCGTAGGATGATGACCTGGTGATAATAAGCTCATAAGATGAAGGTGACCTTCGTAAACATCATATGAGGCACACAATCCGATGGGATTTTCTGTTGAAAAACATAGTAATAACTTTGTAGTTAGCAATGTAGTTTAGTTTTAGAAGAATTTATGCACTAGATGACCAGGCACACAATCTTACCATGACATCTCCATGGATGTTACCGTAGTTCAACACGTGCACTAGTGGCACGTATTGACCATAATGTGCAGGAGTTTTATAATAGATATTGTAATTCTCAAGATGAGTACAAAATGAGACAAGATGATCTTCCTTCTGACAAGTTAATTCTGCACCATCAGCGTAGTGGGTTCTGTCTACCATATTCCATATATTTCTTGAAGAATGAAAATAAGCTATTAATGGAAATAAGCTGTCAACTATTTTGAAATAAACAATATAAATTACTTAATAAATATGTTTGAGAAACTCACATAAAGGTAGAACTATAAGCGTATCAACAAGAACCCAAATGCCATCATCGTGATCACCAATGTCAAAGTTGACATACATACCCTCCTAAAAATCATCTGCCTTGCACAGTGCTTTCCAGTTTGAGCAACCAAAATAGATTACGCTCTTCGAATTGTATAGCTTTACAAGAAAATCATAATCATGATGGGTCCTGAGATGGATTCTCTTTGTCTTCATACTTTCATGATCTTCGGAATCCAGATGCTCCAAGACAAAGCGTCTTGCATGGCATGGGATAAGCTACTCGAGTTGTAAAATACAAAAATTACACGTTGAAGAAACATAAGTCATGCTTAATTACGAAAAAGGACTTGTCGTTGCATAACGTCTCAACATCGAAGTTCTCATCAAGCTTAACACTGAAGCGCCGACCGTCTACCAGGTGTGGCTTGTCGCACTGACCCCGGTCGTCGCCGCACCAGTCGCACACCGGGATCCTATCATCGTCGTCAGATGACATTTCCTATGTCCATAATTCAAAGATTAAACTTGTAAAATTCATATATATAGTGCTCTCCAGTTTGAGCATTCAAAATGGTAGTAGTTCTCCAATTTGAGCATTCAATAAGCAAAACTAAATCATAAAATAAATTACTCCCTCCATCCTGAAATAAGTTACTCAAAAGTGACTTAACTTTGCACTAAAGTTAGTACAAAGTTGAGTCATTTTTGAGTCACTTATTTTGGGACAGAGGGAGTAGTATTCAAATTAGCATGCATTCAATAACCAAAACTAAATCATCTCTTGCATCTGTACATCGTCGAACATTATCACTAATACATTTTTAATAGTATCATACATATAACATCACTAATACAGCTAAAACCCTAGCGAGCAATGGGTATCGGCGCGGGCTGTGGACACCCAAAGAGAAGGAACCATCACAGGATCATAGCTCCAGTGATATCCGTGAAGAACCTGCGAGGTATTGTCGAACCTGCCCTCCAGCGCAACCATGTAGCGACGGACGTGCTCGTCCTCCTCACTGACACGGTGACGTACCACCTCCGCGGGGTCCTCAAGCCTCTCCACCGTCACTGGCCCATGCGATCGCCACCAAAGAAGGTTCGGGTCAACAATGGGCTGGCTCCTCACCAAGCTGCGCCCCCGGAAGGAAGCACCTCCCAGTACCAGCCCGGCGGAGCCCAGTCCCAGACATGGCCCCTCTAATCAAGCAGGCCTCATCCGCTGAGTCGACGACGACGATGCGGGATAGGCATCGTCAACGTCCATGCAGGAATAATTGATTTAACTAAAAAATAAAGTAATTCATCAACTATTCTATGAACACTTCAAAAAGAATCAACCTATAATTATGTTAAATACACCTAAAAATAAACTAGTTCTATTAATTCAACTAGTTCAACTAAGCACTTACTATAAATAAAAATAAACTAGTTCTTACTAAAAATAAACTTATTCAACTAGTTCTATTAATTTTCGTGCTAATTCTATTAAACACTTACTAAAATTGGTCTATGCACGATGGAAACTTCGGCCACTATCAGAATTTTTTACCTAGCTTAGCAAAACTATGGCATTATTACCTACCTTACTTAGAATAAGAAGATAAAGAAGAGGAGATGATAAAGAGAAAGAGAAGAAAATTTCCTCTTCTTCTTCTTCTTCCTCTTCTTCTTTATCTTCCTCTTCTTCATTTACTTCTTTTTTCATCTTTCTTGTTTATTCTTAAAAAACAAAAGAAAAAAACCTAAACTAAACTATAAACTAAATGTAACCTAAAATAAACTAAATTAACCTAAACTAAACTAACCTAACCTAAAGTAAACTAAACAAACCTAAACTAAACTAAACTTACCTAAACTAATCTAACCTAACCTAAAATAAACTAACATAAACTAAATAAAAAACAAAAAAAAGGAACTCACCACGAGGAGGGGGCGGGCGGGCGGCGGGTGGTTAGGGGCTACAGGCGACGAGGGTG
>LR738711.1:255063960-255255278 GCA_902687465.1 Secale cereale | reverse complement strand
GGGGCAGCCGTGGACGAGGGTGGCGCGGGGTGCGTGAGGGGCGGCGGCGGCTCGGGCAGGGGAAAGAGAGTGGACAGAGAGAGAGTGAGAGAGCGTGGGCGTGGGCGTTGGTTTTTAGTTAGGTGGCAGCTCTTTGCCGTCTGCTAGCAAATGGCAAATAGCCTAGCTAACGGACTTTAGGTTGGCGATTTTCTTTGCCGTCCTAGCGGACGGCAAAGAAAATCGCTGTTCGGTGGTTCTCGCTAGTGGGCCACCCTCCCTCTTTGCCGTCTGCTGGCAGACGGCAAAGCTTCTTTGCCATCAGCTAGCGGGCGGCAAAGAGCTGGCTGACGGCAAACATGATCTTTGCCGTCAGCTCTTTGTTTGTCGTCAGCTTTCTTTTAGCTAATGGCAAATATCTGCTTTGCCGTCAGTTAGCAGACGGCAAAGAACTGGCTGATGGTAAAGATCCTGATTCCAGTAGTGCTAGCATAGCAATGATAGTAATGAGATCCAAGGTGATGGTCATCTTTCCTGAAATTTCGCTAGGAAGAAGAACGAGTCCATGAAGTAGACGAAGCCACGAAGACGATCCAACCGTAGACGAACGAATCCTCACGATCGCAACAAAACATGAACTAATGAGAAGAAGCAAACAACATGGTAAACACACAACACATGAACATGACATGATGCTCAACCAAATATGATGCAAGACAAGGCTACATGATGCTACTCATGCAAGAGATGATGCATACAAGACCAACACAACCAAGCAAGTTTAAATGAGGTCGAAAACAACATATAACAATTCTGGTAAGTCCTCATATGCAATTTTCTAAATTGGTCCAGATCTGAAGAAACCTTATGTTGGAGATGTTAAACAGAAAGTTAAGATGCACCATGATGATCTACATGATTTTCTAGTCAAGTAACATATAAAGTTTATTTAATTCGGAGCTACGGTCTAGAAGATATGAGCAAAACAAGTTAAGCATGACATTGATGCAAAATTCATTCAAACATCAAGCAAAACAATTAAAACATGGATGCAACATGACATGATGCATCTACATGCAAAACTAAGCAAGTTTCATATAGACCATGCCCCAAACGGAGCTGCGGTTCAACACATACACACGAAACAAGATTAAGACACAATCTGCCCAAAACAGCAACTAGGCATCTTACAACCATCAAAACAACATGCTACAAGAACAATATAGGCACAAACATGGCATGAACTTGAAGTACAGATTACATGCTTCAAGAATCATCAAGGTTAAGGTTCATAGGCAGCAAGATTAACGCAACATGATCAATGCAACAAGCAACTTTATATCACAGATTATGAGAAAAACAAGGCATATACATGAGTAGAGTTAAAATGTTGACATGTTGGAGGCAAGAAATAATTAAGCTATAGTGCAAGAACATGGCAAACCAAAGCATGGCATGCTAGTAAATAACCTAGAGCTGAAATAAGACAACATGGCATATACATGGGAGCAGCAAATTCATGGCATTCATCACAACAAGATGCGAACATGATATAGCAGATTCTCAGACTTGGTGAAATTCTGGGAATGCAAACATCAAGATCATGATGCTGACTTTGGAGGCACATAACAGCGAGCATAGCAATTCTAATAAGTATGCAAAGTTCATGAACATGTAGTAGGCATGGCATACTACAAATAACTCCATTGGCACAACTCCATAAGATGCATAGATTGATTACAATGAGCTTTGCAAAATGGAACATGATGTTGACAGGCTGACAGATTTATCATGATGACAACTTGAGAGAAAGAAAGAGACATTCTACAGCAACTTATAATTGCAAATAATGGCATGGGTGGATAGATCATAACATGGACTTCAAAACATGCTCACTGGACATTCCAATACATGCATGGATTTGACTGTAGCATCAAGCAATCATGGCATCACAATATGATAGTTTCAGACTTGGCAGTTTTTAACAAGTCTCAGAAAACAGCAAACAACCAGTAGGTCACTTTGCAAGCTTGTTTCACTCACCACAGGGAATATCATGACAAACCAATTACACCATTGCAAATATGACATGATTGTGCTCCTAAAACATATTGACATGATGCTCAAAAGAAAATCACAAATAAAGATATGAAAAAGACAAAATGACATGTTATAACTGTTTCCGCAATTAACAACACTTAGCACTTTTGCAACAGAGATTAGCATGGCAAGATGCATCCTAACATGAATGCAAACCACGCCATCATGTAGAGCTCTCTGAGGTGAACAATTTGACATATCATACAGCATCATAGGACAAATATGCACACAATTATGACCTCCACAAGAATGCAACATGATATTACTTTTCAGGTACTTAGTCATATTTCGGGAAAAAAACAGAGAGGCGCAAAAAGACTAAAGTGCGCACGGGCGGGATTTAGGCAGGGCTCACCAAGTGGGCTCGGCCCAGGAACGGAGGAGGGCTGGGGCAGGCCTAGCGAGGCAGGCCGACAGTTACGGGTTGGGCCGAATGCGCGAAGTGGCCCACGCTGGGAAGGTGGGTCGGCCCACGAGGCCGACGCGGACGTCGTCTGCCTCGATCCGCTGCTGGATCGAGGGAGGCTGGGCGGAGGCGACATGCGGCACCGCGGCGAAGGGCTCCGGCGAGCGGAGGGCGGGGACGGGCGGTGGACGGCAGGGATCGACGAGTCGGGCCTCGGGGCCCCGAATCCGACCGATGGAGTCGACGGCGCGGCGCGGTGGAGTTTCGACGAGGCGAGGCCGAGGCGCAGGGCGAAGGCGTTCTGTCACAAGGACGATCAGGGAGGCGGACGGCGGTGGGTGCGGGCTTGCGGCGGTGGTGGAATGGGCGAGGGCGCGGGGCGCGAGGCTGCGGTGAGCGAGGCTCGCGGGGAGCGGCTCCTCCGGCGAGCTCCGGAGGCGCGTTGGTGGCGGTGGCGAGCAGGAGGGAGCCGGGCGGCGCGGTTAGGGCCCAGATCGGGCCCGGGCGAGCCTGGCCCGGGCTCGGGCGGGCCGTGGTGACGCTGGAGGCGAGGGCGCACGTGGAGCTGATGGCTTCTCGCCCCTCGTTGGTTACCCCAAGTGGAAGGTTGAGATGTAGCGTAGCGGCAAATTTCCCTTGCCAAAGATACCAAGGATCGAATCCCGTGAGACTTCGAGGGTCGACAAGTAGGTGTCAACGACGCCAGAAACTTAGCGGTTGACAGGACCTGCACACAGATACAGATAACTTTGCTCCCAACGAGTACAGAGAGGTTGTCAATCCTTCCTGCCTTGTTCTTTACAAAGGATCAAACACAAGAGATAATAATGATAGCTATGACTGCAACTAGGAAATAAAAACAGGAGGTAAATAGAAGGTGTGACCAGCGGTGGTAATATGGACCGGGGTCCCATGATGTTCACTAGTGATGTCTCTCTCCCAAAAGACGATAAAACAGCAAAGCGAGGTAAACAAATTACAGCTGAGCAATTGACAGGATTATGTGCGCAAACCAATGCTAACTATGCTGCAAAGAAAGGTAGAGGCTCAAAGGCATGGGCGGTACGCCAAGGCAAGTAGACCGAAATCCATCTGCATCTACTACTAATCATCCACCTTGAGATATCTATCCAGAACATCTCGCTGGTATTAAGTTGCGAATCCCACCCAAAGTGTAAACTCAAAGCAACAGACAACTGCATTAAAAGAACTTTCCGTAAAGTAAACAATCCTTGCACCCGCAAGTACAAGCACCGTTGTTTTCCCCCCTTGTGGCAACAGCACATCCCCTAGACTCATGTTTCTGTCACTCAAGCTAGTCATCGGGGAGCATGAACCCACAATCAAGCATAACACTCCCTCTTGGGGTTACTACCTACTACTTGGCCAAAGCAATAAACAGCAACGGAGAACATGCAAGAATTACTCAAGAACAAAGATATAAAAGAGGTGAATCAAATATATTACTCAAACACAATCTGAACATAATCTCATAATCCATCAGATCCCAGCAAACTCAGCAGAGCAACAGCAGAAAGATTACATATGTGCCTCGATCATGTAGGGCAGCTCACGAGGTCTAAACCATGAAGAGCAAAGAGGGGAGGAGAACATCACATAGCTACTGATCATGGACCCATGGTCCAAGGTGGACTACTCACGACTCATCCGGGAAGCGTCCATGGTGGTGGAGAAGCTCCCGGTGGTGATTCTCCCCTCCGGCAGGGTGCCGGGAAGAGTTCTCCTGATGCTCCCGATCTTGGAAGCGCTGCGGCGGCGGAACAGAGGCGAGGTCGCGAAAAAGGGTTCCGTCCTCGAGGGTTTCGGGACGAGAGGAATATATATGCGAAGGGGGGCAACCAGAGGCAGAGCAGGGGCCCCTGGCGCCCCCCTGGCGCGGCCAGGGGTGGGGTCGCGCCAGGTGGCCGCCTGGGCCCCCCCTGGCTCCCCTCTAGCCCCTCTTTGGTTATTCGCGAAGCTTCCTGTATGCTGATTTTTCCTGTATTTTTCCCGGAATTTTTGGGGCACTTTTAATATGGGGGAAACCTGAGATAGAAAAACAGCAGAAAACAGGAACTGGCACTGTGGTGCACTGAGTTAATAGGTTAGTCCAAATATGATCAAAAGTGTATGGAAGTGCATCAATATCATAGTAATATCACACAAAAGAAGCATGGAGCAAGCAGAAATTATAGATACGTTTTGGACGTATCAGGCGCGCTGTGGTTGGTGTGGGAGGCGACGGTGGCTGATGTGGCCGCCTCTGATTGACCGGGCGACGTGGCTGAGCGGCGGCGCGGCCATTTGGGCGGCGACAAGTGGCGGATCCGGGAAGGCTGCGCATGGAATTTGAGGAGGGAGATGGCTGGTGGTAGGTGGGGGCTAGGGGATGCCAATTTGGCATGGGGGTTGTTTAAGTAGGGTAGGGCTAAGGTTTTGGTGGGTTTTGGGGCGTTTTAGGGCATCCGATCGCGATCCGACGGATCCGATCATGAGGGGGTTAGACAGGTCTAGTGGGCTGTAGGTGGGCTATGTAGAGGGTTGAGTGGGCTGAGAAGAGAGAGAGGTGGCAGCCGGGCACTTGGTTTTCGGAGGCCGAAAATGTCCGACGTTAGACCGACGATAGTGCCGCTATAGTTTAACGGTTGGGCTATCAAACGGACGCTGAATGCGAAGAAATTTGACACGCGGTCTACCTACACTATAATAAGACAGCACGCCAACTTTCACCCCATTTCGAGAACATTTTTCGGCCACTTACAAAATAAGGTTTCCAAGGTGCCGCGGGCACGTGTGTCAGTGTGTGTGGCTCAGAACGGACAACGGAGAGAACTGGGATACGGGAAACTATGAATGGATGCAGGTTTAGAAAACTATGCAGATGAAATGCTCAAGACGACATGGCAAAGTGCAACACACAAGCGGATGCCATGGCAATGACGGTGAATAAAGGGAAGACATCTGGCACATCGGCCTCGGGGTGTCACAATTAGTCATAAAGAACTCACATACTTATTGCGAAAAATCTACTTAGCCCTCAAATCAAAGCACTGCGACACATGCTCCTAGGGGGGGTTGTAGGAGTAAACCATCACGCGCCCGCGACCTTCCCGCAAAGATGAAACAATCAAGATACAATGTGCGCCAATTTGTTTACATGGGCCATACGTGCATGCTACGAGAATCACAAACCTTAACGCAATTATTTATTTAACCTCACAAACTACCACTAGCATGACTCTAATATTACCATCTCTACATCTCAAAACAATTATAAGGAGTCAAATTTTTCATAGTATTCAATGCTCTATATATGAAAGTTTTTATTATATCACCTTTGGATGCCTATCATATTAGGACTAAATTAATAACCCAAGCAAATTACCATGTTGTGTTTAAAGACTCTCAAAATAACATAAGTGAAGCAAGAGAGTTCAACAATTTATCTAAAATAAAACTACCGTCGTGCTCTAAAAACATATAAGTGAAGCACTAGAGCAAAATTACCTAGCTCAAAAGATATAAGGGAAGCACATAGAGTATTCTAATAAAACACGATTGAAGTGTGTCCCTCACAAAAGGTGTGTACAACAAGTATGATTGTGGCAAACTAAAAAGCAAAGAATCATATCATACAAGATGCTCCAAGCAAAACACATATCATGTGGTGAATAAAAATATAGTCTCAAGTAAAGTTACCTATAGACGAAGGCGAAAGAGGGGATGCCTTCCCGAGGCTTCCCCAAGCTTAGGCTCTTGGCTGTCCTTGAATTTTACCTTGGGGTGCCTTGGGCATCCCCAATCTTAGGCTCTTTCCACTCCTTATTCCATAGTCCATCAAATCCTTGCCCAAAACTTGAAAACTTCACAACACAAAACTCAACAAAAATCTCGTGAGCTCCGTTAGTAAAACAAAGCAAATAACCACTCAAGATACTGTTGTGATCTTATTATTATTTTATACTAGTGTAGTATCTAATGCATTCCAAATTTTCCATGGTTCATACCCCCCGATACTAGCCATAGATTCATCAAATAAGCAAACAACACATAGAAAACAGAATCTGTCAAAACAGAACAGTCTGTAGCAATCTGAAAACTTCGCATACTTCTGTAACTCTAAAAATTCTGAACAATTAGGATGACGTGAGGAATTTGTATATCAATTTTGTGTTAGAATTGCAGAAGGTTTTCACGTTCCAGAGAATTTTTCAATTTTCTGCACTGGGCGCAAAATTTTCTGTTTTTCAACAAACTCAAATCAACGACCACCGTAAGCCATCCCAAAGGTCTTACTTGGCTCAAACACTAATTAAAACACCAAAACACAATTACTACAGAAGTAATAATGTGTGAAACCGGAAAAACAGAACCAAAAAGCAAAAAGCAAATATAAAATTGGGTTGCCTCCTAACAAGCGCTATTGTTTAACGCCCTTAGCTAGGCATAAAACGCGAATAGATCTAGGTATTATAATCTTTGGTATGCAATCCATATTTAGCTCTCATAATAGATTCTTAAGGCAATTTAATTTTCTTTGTTAGAAAGTGTTCCATGCCCTTCCTTAATGGAAATTGAAATATAATGTTTCCTTCTTTCATATCAATAATTGCACCAATCGTTCTAAGAAAAGATATACCAAGAATAATAGGACATATAGGATTGCAATCTATATCAAGAACAATGGAATCTATAGGCACATAATTCCTATTTTCAACAATAAGAACATCATTAATCCTTCCCATAGGTTTCTTAATAGTGGAATCCGCAAGATGAAAATTTAAAGAACACTCGTCAAATTCACGGAAACCTAACACATCACATAAAGTTTTTGGAATCGTAGAAATGCTAGCTCACAAATCACACAAAGCATGGCACTAATAATCTTTAATCTTGATCGTAATAGTAGGTTCCCACTCATCATAAAGTTTTCTAGGGATAGAAACTTCCAACTCAAGTTTTTCTTCAAAAGATTGCATCATAGCATCGACAATATGTTTAGAAAAGTTTTATGTTGATTATAAGCATGAGGAGAATTCAACATGGATTGCAAAAAGGAAATACAATCTATTAAAGAACAATTAACATAATTAAATTCTTTGAAATCCAAAATATTGGGTTCATTGCTACTTAAAGTTTAAACCTCACCAATCCCACTTTTATCAATTTTTGTACTCCCTCCATTTTTATATACAAGGCCATTATGGAATATACATTTTGCATCTATACAAGGCCACCAACAGTATTCGAGGCAAAATTAATGATATTTTCTCGTACTAACAACATGTTTAATACTTGCATGCGTGCAGTCATAATGATAGTCATCTCCTTCCTCCACTTAGTTTCTTTGCATGCATGCGAAGTATTAATGATCCCAGTAAACAAGAACAAAAGTTGATTTTTAAAGCATGCATTAAATTTTACATTGGTACCTGTAATCTGAGTTTGTGGCCTTGTATACAAAAATGGAGGGAGTATCAAGATCTAAAAACTCTGAATCATTGGGACGCCTCTTAGCTAAAGTTGACTCATCTCCAGTCCCAGCTTTATCAAGATTCATATTGGAAAACAAAGCTTCAATAGGAGTCTCATCAATAACTTTAAGATCTTCATCATTATTTTCATATTCTGGTTTAGCGGCCATCTTATTTACTAAGGTGGCTTGCTTATCAGAGATTTGGCCAACTAAATTTTCAAGATGAGTAAATTGAGATTTCAGACCATAAAATTCCTTAGACATATCATTGAGCTCTTTATTCATAAATTCCATGAAACTTTTCTGCTCCTTGAGCTCGTTTCTAAAGAAATTATTCTGCTCAAATTGCAAAGACATGAAGCTGCTCAAATTATTTTCAATTTCTTCCAACCTCTTAAGGCGAGGATTAGAGCTTTTTGGTTGAGCCATCGTGACAAAGAAAGCAATCCAACACACAAGCACACAAAAAACCGAGCGCCCAAGACGAACGAAAGAAGGGCGAAGAAAAGGAAAACCTTTTCGACAATTGTTTTAGAAGTGGGGGAGAGGAAAATGAGAGGCGAATGGCAAATAATGTAAGTGCAAGAGATGAGAGTTTTATGAAGGGTACTTGGTATGTCTTGACTTGGCGTAGATCCCCCCGGCAACGGTGCCAGAAATTCTTCCTCCTACCTCTTGAGCTTGCGTTGGTTTTTCCTTGAAAAGGAAAGGGTGATGCAGCAAAGTAGAGTAAGTATTTCCCTTAGTTTGAGAACCAATGTATCAATCTAGTTGGAGACAACGCACAAATCGCCAAATACCTGCACAAACAATCACACAACTTGCACCCAACGCAACAAAGGGGTTGTCAATCCCTTCACGGTTACTTTGCAAAAGTGAGATCTGATAGTGATGGCTAAACTGTAAAGTAAATATTTTTTGGTATTTTTGGTTTATAGATTGAAAAGTAAAAGAATGAAAAATAGTAGATCAGAAACTTATAAGATGGAAAATAGACCCGGGGGGCATAGGTTTCACTAGAGGCTTCTCTCATGATAGCAAATATTACAGTGGGTAAGCAAATTACTGCCAAGCTATTGATAGAAAAGCACAAAATTATGAGGATATCTAAGGCAATGATCATGAATATAGGCATCACGTCTGTGTCAAGTAGACTGACTCCTGCCTGAATCTACTACTATTACTCCACACATCGACCAAAAATGATTCTACATCTAGAGTATTAAGTTCATAAAGAATAGAGTAACGCATTAAGTAAGATAACATGATGTAGCGGAATTTACTCCAGCAAGATGATGAAAACCCCATCTTGTTATCCTCGATGGCAACAATACAATACGTGTCATGTCTCTTTCTGTCACTAGGGTTGAGCACCATAAGATTGAACCCCAAGCAAATCACTTCTCCCATTGCAAGAAAAATCAATCTAGTTGGCCAAACTAAACCGATAGTTCGAAGAGAATTACTAAAATATCAAATCATGCATATAAGAATTCATAAAAGACTCAAATAATATTCATAGATAATCTGATCATAAATCAACAATTCATTGGATCTTGGCAAACACACCGCAAAAGGGGGTTAGCTCGGATAGATCTCCAAGAACATCGAGGAGAACATGGTATTGAGAATCAAAGAGAGAGAAGAAACCATCTAGCTACTAGCTATGGACCCGTAGGTCTGTGGTAAACTACTCACACTTCATCGGAAGGGCAATAGGGTTGATGTAGATGCCCTCTGTGGTCCAATCCCCCACCGACAGAGTAGCGAAAAAGGCCTCCGGATGGGATCTCCCGAAAACAGAAGGTTACGGCGGTGGAAAAATGGTTTCGATGCCTCCTCTAGGGTTTCTGGAATATATGTGAATATATAGGTAGAAGAAATAGGTCGGTGGAGAAGCAGGGGGCCCACAAGGGTGGGGGCGTGCCCTACCCCCCAGGGCGCACCCTCCGTCCTTGTGACTGCCTCGCAGCTCCCCCGACGTGCACTCCAAGTCCTCTGGATGTCTTCTGGTCCAAGAAAAAACCTTGTAAAGTTCCGTTCCGTTTGAACTCCGCTTGATATTTTTTTTCTGCGAAACTCAAAAACAAGAAAAAAACAGAAACTGACACTGGGTTCCAGGTTAATAGGTTAGTCCCAAAAATAATATAAAATAGCATATTAATGCATATAAAACATCTAAAACAGATAATATAATAGCATGGAACAATCAAAAATTATATATACATTGGAGAGGTATCACACTGCAGAGGGCCCGACCCACCTCCTCACCTCATCGTCTACCTCTACCTACTAGTAGAGGAGTGTCGAACGCGCACGCACCCTAGCCTCCACCTCCTCCCTGTAGGCAGCGTTGGGAATCCCCAATTCCGAAACTGTCCCGCAGTCAAGTAGGAGGCACCGGAGCAAGCCGCTGACGCGGGCCAACCGACGGCGTCTATCCTCTCTTGCCGGAATCCCATGTATCTCGCGGCCATGGTCCAGCCCCTTTCCTTCCTCCCTTCCCCAGACTTTGTGCACTTGCTCGTAGACGACATCTGCTCGGGCTTGGCCACGCAGTCGTGCTGCTGGCCTGCAGCCTGCCGGACCACTCCTGGCGGCGGGCACATGAGCAGATCTTGTCTTCTACTGGATGAGCTCTCCTAGTGTCCTACTCTCCTCCAACAGTAGAGCAACTGTCAGAAGCAAGAGGTAATTTCCCATTTTATTATTTTTGTTCTGTTCTTTACATCTACTCACAAGTCATGAACTCATCTATTTTCAGTGCCTAGTGTTTATAAGAAACAAATTTTATTCATATGGAATTCCTCTTGTACAGAATCCTCTTGAGTGTCAACTGGAATTTCTAACTATTAGTGCCAAGCCACCAACTATTCATCTGTTCTGAGTGTCCAGTGTTGATAAGAAATAGTTGTGTCCATTTGATAAGAAAGTGAACAAGCCGATCTTGTACAAATTGCAACACAGGTAATCATGGGCAACGAAAATCAATCTCAGAGAAGAATTGATTTGGTTTTTAAAAGGAAAAGAGATGACATAAGTCGAATTGACGAAGACTAGATTTTGTTGTTGCTTGAATTGGAACAACATAACCAAAACCAGTACAAAGAAGTTCGAACAAATGAAGCTGTTACATTCCAAGGTATTGAGTTCTTGCAGTGATACCCTGGACTGCACCCTCAGATTTGGAAATATTCACCAGATCAGAGAGATAAAGTGAGGAGAGCATATATGTTGTTAGGTACTATGCAACCCCATCTACAGAACTATGAACCTTCGGGTGAACCAGGGCATCAACGCCGCTTCCGGTATAGTTGGTTCGGTGATTTTCCATCATGGATAGAGTACTTAGCGGAGAAAAGTCGTGCATATTGTCTATATTGCTTTGTCTCCGAAAACAAAGAGAATACGTGAGGTGGCTCTCATGTCTTCACGGTAGATGGATTTAACAGTTTGAAGAGGGTTAAGTATGGGAAACCTTGTGCATTCTTGACCCATATGGGATCTGGACCATGCTCAACACACAACAATGCAGTCATGAGTGGTCACGCCTTAGGCATGGTGATCTTATCAATTTTAAAGCACTACAGCTGCGATTTAGTCTTCTAGATATTGTGCGGTGCGTTTATATGGAGGTGTGATGTTTTCTTGTGTAATATATTACATCCATCCCACATTATTTGTCCTAAAAAATTAGACACATATGTATCTAACACTAAACCATGTCTACATACATCCGTATCAAAACAAATTCAAGACACATAATTCAAGGCAGAGGGAGTACATATGTTGTTTGCAAGCCTCAACACTTCAAACTTCCAAATTTTCGTTGTTACACCTTTATGTTTTAAGGCATCTTCAAGGCGACCTCCACTATATGTCCGGACTACAGTATCCGGATCATTTTTGCCATCCAACGAGTATTTGTATATATATGTCTGCTTAGTAGTCTGGATGTACGAATGCCGGTATCCAAGAGACAAACGTGAAGGCTTTGTCGGGGTCCGGACATGCACTTGATCAATCACATGCATGCTCCTCGTATTATTTCTCTTCTCTAAACCGCACATGCATGGTCTCCTCTTAGTATCATATATACTAGTATCATATGCATGATACTAGTATATGATACAACGTCCGTAATGCATGGTATCATATGTAGGTATCATAGAGGACTATATTTATTGCCATGCATGACACAAAGTAGCACATCATTTAATATGATAGGGTATAATAATATATGATACTCAAGCATCTTTTTCTTCGTTTAATTCTATGTCACCTCATCAAAATGGCTTAGTTGGCATGCATGATACTACCTATGATACACCCATTACGGGCAGCTTATCCCTCTCCTCTCAACCAGACACTAAATCATAAATATCTCACCACATCCATGGTCTCTATCTTTTTTCTCTCTCAATAATACTTTTGTAATTAACGTTGGATGGCTTCCTCCCGTATCATGTCTGCGGAGCACGTCCGGACATAAAAACGGATATATACCGAAAACATTTACGGGTCAACGTTGGGATGCCCTTCATGTTGGGATGCCCTTCATGTTTTTTTTTACGGGACGCCCTTCACGGTTCACGCACGATGCTGAAGCATAGCGCTTTTCACCAAGAGATGCTCAGGAATACGATACTCATGCAGTGGAACCTGATACGCACGCACCCAAGATTGTTTTGCGGTTCGATCATGTTCAGATCCGCATAATCCGTGGGCAGGAATTTGACAGGCGCGAGCATGCGGATTTCTTGATGCGCGCATGACTAGTTAATCCTCTCGTTAATCACCAACAACTGATGTGTGCAACAAACTGGCAGAGTGCATACACCTGATACCAAGTTAACCCATGCGACATGACATGCCATGACGCGGAATTACTTACGCTAGCTGCTCGATGCTTCGGTCGATCTCCTCAGACTCAGCGGTCACGTTGTTCCACCCGGAGCTCCCGCCGAAGTAGCGATCCCACACGCCCTCGGCCAACCTGTCCACCTGGAGAGCCACCAGCTCCTCCTCGAGCGCCGCGCCGTCCTGCACGCTGCTGCTGCCGACCGCCACCCTACCGGCAAGCACCACCTCCTCGCCGTTCTCGTCGACCCCAAGTTTCTTCCAGCCGCCGCCGCCGCCGCTGGGGGCCCTGCGGTGAAGAAAACAGCCCACCTGGACGTCGCGCCTGTCGCCGTACGCGCTCGCGTTCGCGCCGCCGTACACCTCCAGGAGCCCGACCTCCACCCTGTCGCCCCACAGGAGCACGACCTCTTTCGCCGCCCCTCCCTCTGAGGACTCCGAGGAGGCGAGCAGGTACACCGCCGCGCAGCAGATGGTGGTGGAGACAACCAGTGGCAGGAAGTAGACGACGACCCTCGAGAGAGCGGTGCCGCAGAGAAGCAAGGCGAGGGCGGGCAGCAAGACCGAGGAAGCGGTGGAGGCGGGGAAGAAGAATTGGTTGCGCAAGCGCGACGCGCATGCGTGCAGTTTAGCGCCGAGACCTTTCAGCAAACCGCGGGTGCATGCCGTAGTAGTCGTAGGGCTACTGGCCATGGCTGCCCTGCCTGGACCGTGGCGAGAAGTTTAAGCGTTTTGAATTGAATTAGTTCGGGAAGGGGGTGGTTTATGAGTGGAAGAGATGGGCCGGAGAACATATTCTCTGGGCACTGTGTCGGGTCATGGGTCATTACTTTTTTCCCTTTTTGAGGGGTCGTTACTTTGCAAAGAATCATGTACCCGTCAAGAAAATTATAGCGAGCCAACCACGGGACAGTGTAACATTGATGCAGTATCCGGTTGCTTCTGCCTGTTTCTGAGTATTTTTAGTTCTGAAGAAAATAATCTTGTGTACTTCCATCTGTCTGGACTAGCAAAGAAACCGAGGGCTTCTTTGATTTA
This sequence comes from Secale cereale, assembly GCA_902687465.1. Taxonomy (NCBI): domain Eukaryota; kingdom Viridiplantae; phylum Streptophyta; class Magnoliopsida; order Poales; family Poaceae; genus Secale; species Secale cereale. Next base: position 255,241,419 of record LR738711.1, on the reverse strand, counting down.
CAGGATGTTCAAAACGCATGTGACTAACAAAAATGGGATAGGCGCTTGCCCGATTTTCTTTTCACGTTCAGTCACTTTTTATAAGAGTACGCGTTGTCAGGACGAGTAGCTTCTCTCCCTGCCCTTCAGAGTAGGGCTAAATCAAAAGCTCTTAACTAGCGAATTTAATGAGCGCCAGGGTTGTACCCAAGTAAAGCCACCCTGGCGCACAGGGCACCGGGTGCAAGATGTTTTTTTTTCAAGTTTCATGTAAAATATAGTGTGTGATATTTCATCTTTAGATGGAAAATACGAGTGGTCATATGCTAGGACACCGGGTCATTTTCTCTCTAGGTCCACCCCTGAGAGCGCAGAGCTCATAGCTCGATTCTTAATGGGCAGAGCCAATTATAGATTTTAGCACGTTAAGCTTAACGAACGAGCTAACAAGTTTCACAAGTAGCTCATTAAGCTCATTAGTACAACACAACACACATTTTTACATTGTGTAACAACATTTCGTAGCATCTTAGACCATCTATTCAATCTAATCAATCCAGTCAATCTTATATATTAACAAGCGCTCACGAGTTTAACGAGTTTCAAATGAATAGGGCAAGCAGGATTTTCTACTCATTAAGCATAACGAGTTGAATGAGTCGAGCGTTAACAAGCCGAGCAGCTCATTATTTACTTACAACTCATAGATTACAACTCGATACTAGAACAAAATACGACTCTATATGAATGCCTCCGGCGGCGTACCGGGTTGTGCAATGAATCAAGAGTGACATGTATGAAAAATTATGCATGGTGGCCTTGCCACAAATACGATGTCAACTACATGATCATTAGGCATGTGCGTTCGGTTTATTCGGTTTACATGGTTCGGTAAATACGGTTTATCGGTTTGTACGGTATTTATACTTCGGTAAATACGGTTTGAAAATAAAATACGGTTCGGTTTCGGTATATACCAAAATATTTCGGTATGGTTTCGGTACATACCAAAATAACCAAAGTTGACGCGAATTTGAAAATAAGGCAACACTTTTTTAGTTCTGGTGACATATTTTGATGAGTGAATATTTTGTACATGATCAAACTTGAGTGTAAATAGCATCGGCAATTCACCATTCAACCATCAGGGTAGGGACATCACAGGTTTGCATATATATACAAGACAAGTAGACAACCAAGCTTACAGGGGCTTAAGGCTGTACATTCAAACTTAGTACAGAGCAAAGAGCATCAACATTTATCCATCAGGCATCAACATTCAATCATTCATCCATCAGGGCCGTCATATTCATCCCATCATGCATACTCGCATAGAACAGAACAAGCATACATAGTGTACCTTAGCATATCATAATTAGTACACAAGCATATATAGAAGATTTACACATCAGTCACGAGCTCAGTACAGAACATGTCCATAACTGCAGTTTTTCAGGTTATGTAGTGCTGCCCTAGGGCAACTATTTACCAAAATATTCAAGCATTGTTTCAGGCTTAAACTACCATACCAGCCGCCTAATTACCTAAAGTAGTTTCAACCTTCAACGATTCCCATCAACCTAATTACCCAAAATAAAATAGCTACGTTGCTTCGAGGACACATCAGTCAATGATAAAGAGATCCTCATTCAAGGCTGGGAGATCTAGAACCCCTACATGAAAAACACAATATAATGGTTAGTACTCAGTAACAGCAAGGTGTGCTTCATGGTTTATGTGTGTATAATTAGTACCTTCTTCTAGTTTAGACAACTCCTCTAGATGTGCCTCGATGTTGATATGCTTACAACGGAGCCAATCTTGTGTACAAATCAAGGCTTGGAGTGTCATAGGAGTCAAGGAGCTTCGAAAGCCATCAAGAATACGCCCACTAGTACTAAAAGCTGATTCAGAAGCAACGGTTGAAATAGGAATTGCTAATATGTCGCGAGCCATTCTTGAAAGAATAGGAAAGCGCAATGAGTTGCATTTCCACCAATTGAGAACCTTGAATTTAGGAGTATTTTCTTCTACATCTTCAGCTAAGTACTTGTCTAATTCAGTTCTACGACTACCATCACCAGTAGTTAGCTTCATCCTCTTGTTGTATAAATCTCTCATAAGCATGGAATCTGACTGTGGTGCTGAACTCTTACAAGCACAATCACTTGATGCAGGTTGTGGTGTTGGTTCATTCATGCCATACAATATTTTGTATTCACCGAAAAGTGACACAAATGCAGTGTGTGCAGAACTCCATATCATGTTACCTTTACTCACCCCATATGTCTGTTGGATCGTATCCTTGAAGAAATCAGATTCCTTGGTCCTTGCATACAAAGAGCAATCAAAATTAGCATGTCATAACTCATAAGGGCAGGAGCTATATATTGAATTATAACAAGAATGAACAAAAGAATATAAGAGTTTTACCTAGGATCAAGAATAGCAGCAATAAATATGTATTTGTTCATTTTCTCTGGATCACCCCAATACTTATCATATTTGTCCTTCATCTTAACAGCCATGTTTTTGAACACTTCATCATCACCACAGATCACACGTTCACTCCACTTATCTAGCAAGTAATTTATAGCAGCAACCTCTTCAAAGAATGTGTTGGAAGTGACGTACTTACTGCCAGAAACCTTATTTGTCAGCACAAAGAAGTGATGGAGGAACAATTTGAACTCACTAGCATAAACCCAATCGTCATGAGTTGGAGGGCCTGTTTCTCCTTCAACCCCAAGCAAATCTAACTCTTCCTTATAAGAGGGATCTTGAAGTCGAAGTTGATCAAATGCCCTCTCAAATGTCACTGCAGTATCCAACATTAAAAATGTAGAGTTCCATCTAGTGCATACATCAAGAGAGAGGTGTCCTTTGCTAGTTACCTTGCTGATTGTGACACAATTTTTAAAGCTATTCATTCTTGCAGGTGAGCTTCTCACATACTTGACAGCATTTCGAATGCGTTGAACAGGATGAGTCATTATCTTCAACCCATCTTGAACCACAAGATTAACAATATGAGCCACACACACCTCATGTGAAGATATACACCTTTCGCAACAGCCCCACCTCGATTTTTTAGATAACTCTTCATGTATTGTAAACAAGTATCATTTGATGATGCATTATCTACCGTAATACTGCACACTGTCTCAATTCCCCACTCAATCACTAACTTATCAAGTGCTTTCCTAATAGCCTCCCCTTTGTGACTATCTACCAAGACAAAGCTAATGATTTTCTTGTTAAGTTCCCAGTCAATATCAACGTAATGGGCAGTAAGAACCATGTAATTTTGAAGTTTAGCGGAGGTCCAAGTGTTGGTTGTTAGGCTCACTGTTTGATGAGAATTCATGAAGTATTTTTTTAGCTTTTGTTTCTCTGCAGCATAGAGGGCCATAATATCTCTATAAATTGTAGTCCTAGATGGAATATGGAATCTAGGACAAGCTTTCATCATAAAATACCTAAACCCTTCCTTCTCAGAGAAATGAATGGCAACTCATCCACAACAATCATCCGAGCAAAGGCTGCCCTTACCTCTTCCTCATTGTATTGCCATGGGACTGGAATGACAGTACTACCATCAGCACTAAGTTGGAACCTCAATTCAGTTTGATTGGCCCGACTCCCCGACTTGACAATAGCATACTTCTTACAGATCTTAGCATGGTTGTTCATACCAGACGTACCATTCCTCGATGAATTGACGCCCACTGTCTGTCCACAATAGTTGCATGAAGCGCGGTCTGGATCATCGGGAAGCCTAGTGTAGTGGAGCCATATTGCTGCTCTTGAGGCTGCATGCTTCTTCACTTTCTTTCCAGTTTCAGTACAGGGATCTGGAGGAACCTCAAACATTTCGAACGGTTCAGTACTTGGTGGAATGCTAGGACCTGATATGCCATGACTCTCAGCCATCTAATTATCTGAAGATGAACACAAAGTACACAACATCAATCAACAGACCAACAGAGCATCAATCATTCAATCTAACAGACCAACACAACATCAATCGAGAATTGCAGATAGTGCTAGGGTACCTATCTGACAATGTTGGTTTTCTATATATGAATCGGTTTCAAAATGCACAAGAGTGGAATGCAGAATTGCAGATAGTGCTAGGGTACCTATGCAGAATGTTGGTTTTCCCAAATTCAGAAATTCTACAAGATGGCAGAATTGCAGATAGTGCTACCTAGGGTACCAGAGTGTTCGTGCCGCCGCTGGCCGCTGGAACTGGATGAGAGGGCGGAGTGCTTGCGTCGGGGTACAGCTCGTAGCAGCGTCGAGCGCGCCGCCGTCCGTGGTGCCCGCCGCTCCAGCGCTAAGGTTTGGCGCCAGCCGCCATCGCCGGTCGCCCGTCGCCGCCTCTCAGTCGAGCCCGGCCTTTCTGCTCCGGTCGAGCTCGGACGGCGGGTCGAGCAGCGGGTGGTCGGAGACTCAGAGGCGGCGGCGGCGGCGGGATGGATTGGATTCGCTCTCGCTAGTCGCTACGGCGCTACCTCTGGCTCTGGGTCTTGGCGTCTGGCTGGCGGCTAGGTTAGGTCGAGGGACTCAGGGACGAGACGAGGGACGAGGGGTGCGGCACTGCGGCCGTGCGGCGGGGGGCGAGCTATGGCCTGTCCGCCTGTGGGCCTGTGCCCTGTGGCGTACTGGCATTGCTGTGTGTGTTGTGCTTTAAGCCTGAAATGCTAATGGGCCATATATTCGGTTTATTCGGTAAAAACCGAAAATTTTCGGTTTTATACCGAAAAAACCGACCTCCAAATGGTTTCTAAATCCTATACCATACCAAAAACCAAAAACCATATAAACCAAAAAATCGGCTCGGTTCGGTTTTTTTCGGTTCGGTTTTTCGGTTCGGTTTCAAAATGCACAGGGCTAATGATCATGCAAGGCAATATGACAATGATGAAACGTATCATAATAAACGGAACGGTGGAAAGTTGGATGGCAATATATCTCGGAATGGCTATGGAAATGCCATAAGGTAGGTATGGTGGCTGTTTTGAGGAAGATATATGATGGGTGTATGGTACCGGCAAAAGTTGCGTTGTACAAGAGAGGCTAGCAATGGCGGAAGGGTGAGAGTGCGTATAATCCATGGACTCAACATTAGTCATAAGAACTCACATACTTATTGCAAAAATCTACAAGTCATCAAAATAAAGTACTACACGCATGCTCCTAGGGGAAGGCTTGGTAGGAGTTAACCATCGCGCGATCCCGACCTCCACACAAAAGATGACAATCAAAGAAATACCTCATGCTTCAAATTTGTCACACAACGGTTATCATACGTGCATGCTACGGGATTTGCAAACCTCAACACAAGTATTTCTCAAATTCACAACTACTCTACTAGCATGACTCTAATATCACCATCCTCATATCTCAAAACAATCATCAACCATCAAACTTCTCATAGTATTCAACGCACTTTATATGAAAGTTTTTATTATACCCCTCTTGGATGCCCATCATATTAGGACTAAATTCATAACCAAAGCAAATTATCATGTTGTTTAAGACTCTCAAAATAATATAAGTGAAGCATGAGAGTTCATATATTTCTTCAAAATAAAATCACCGCCGTGCTCTAAAAAGATATAAGTGAAGCACTAGAGCAAATAACAAACTACTCCGAAGGGTATAGGTGAAGATCAATGAGTAGTCGAATAATTATGTAACTATATGAAAACTATCTAACATTTAAGAATTTCAGTTCTTGAGATATTATTCAAACAGCAAGAAAAACAAAATAAAACAAAATGACGCTCCAAGCAAAACACATATCATGTGGTCAACAAAAATATAGTCTCAAGTAAAGTTACGGATAGACGAAGACGAAAGAGGAGATGCCTTCCCGGGGCATCCCCAAGCATAGGATTTTGGTTGTCCTTGAATTTTACCTTGGGTTGCCTTGGGCATCCCCAAGCTTAGGCTCTTGCCACTCCTTATTCCATAATCCATCGAATCTTTACCCAAAACTTGAAAACTTCACAACACAAAACTCAACAGAAAACTCGTAAGCTCCGTTAGTATAAGAAAATAAAACCACCACATAGGTACTGTTGTGAACTCATTCTAAATTCATATTGGTGTAATATCTACTGTATTACAACTTCTCTATGGGTCATACCCTTCGATACTACTCATAGATTCATCAAAATAAGCAAACAACACATAGAAAATATAATCTGTCAAAAACAGAACAGTTTGTAGCAATCTGTAACTTTTGAATACTTCTGTAACTCAAACAATTCTGAAATAAATTGGTGGACGTGAGGAATTGTTCTATTAATCTTCTACAGAAAGAATCAACTTAAAAGCACTCTCAAGTAAAAAAATGGCAGCTAATCTCGTGAGCGCAAAGTTTCTGTTTTTTACAGCAAGATTACATTAACATTCACCCAAGTCTTCCCAAAGGTTCTATTTGGCACTTTATTGAAACAAAAGCTATAAAACATGATTACTATAGTAGCATAATCATGTGAGCACACAAAAACATTAGGGGTAAATATTGGGTTGTCTCCCAAAAAGCGCTTTTCTTTAATGCCTTTTAGCTAGGCATGATAATTTCAATGATGCTTGCATAAAAGATAAGAATTGAAACATAACGGGAGCATCATGAAGAATATGACTAGCACATTTAAGCCTAACCCAATTCCTATGCATATGGATTTTGTGAGAAAACAACTTATGGGAATGAGAATCAACAAGCATAGGAAGGGAAAACAAGCATAGCTTCAAAACTTTCAACATATAGAGAGGAAACTTGATATTATTGCAATAGGTAGAAACATATGTTCCTCTCTCATAATAATTTTCAGTAGCATCATGAATGAATTCAACAATATAAACATCACATAAAGCATTATTTTCATGATCCATAAGCATAGAAATTTTACTACTCCCATCATAAGCAAAATTCTTCTCATGCATCGTAGTGGGAGGAGCAAATTCAACAAAATAACTATCATGTGAAGCATAATCCAATTGAAAACTAAAATCATGATGACAAGTTTCATGGTTATCATTATTCTTTATAGCATACAAGTCATCACAATAATCATCATAGATAGCAACTTTGTTCTCATAATCAATTGGAACCTTTTCCGAGATAGTGGATTCATCACTAAATAAAGTCATGACCTCTTCAAATCCACTTTCATAAATATTATCATCATAAATTGTAGGCATGCTATCATCAAAATAAGTTTGCTCATCAAAGCTTGGGGGACTAAAAATATCATCTTCATCAAACATAGCATCCCCAAGCTTGTGGCTTTGCATATCATTAGCATCATGGATATTCAAAGGATTCACACTAACAACATTGCAATCATGCTCATGATTCAAAGATTTAGTGCCAAACATTTTAATGCATTCTTCTTCTAGTACTTGGGCACAATTTTCCTTTCCATCAATTTCACGAAAGGCATTGAAAAGATGAATCATATGAGGCAACCTCAATTCCATTTTTTTGTAGTTTTCTTTTATAAACTAAACTAATGATAAAACAAGAAACTAAAAGATTCGATTGCAAGATCTAAAGATATACCTTCAACCGCTCACCTTCCCGGCAACGGCGCCATAAATTGCTTGGTGTCTACTACACAACCTTCTTCATGTAGACGTTGTTGGGCCTCCAAGTGCAGAGGTTTGTAGGACAGTAGCAAATTTCCCTCAAGTGGATGACCTAAGGTTTATCAATCCGTGGGAGGCGTAGGATGAAGATGGTCTCTCTCAAGCAACCCTGCAACCAAATAACAAAGAGTCTCTTGTGTCCCCAACACACCCAATACAATGGCAAATTTTATATGTGCACTAGTTCGGCGAAGAGATGGTGATACAAGTGCAATATGGATGGTAGATATAGGTTTTTGTAATATGAAAATATAAAAACAGCAAGGTAACTAATGAAAAAAGTGAGCACAAACGGTAATGCAATGTGTTCAAACAAGGCCTAGGGTTGATACTTTCACTAGTGCAAGTTCTCTCAACAATAATAACATAACTAGATCATATAACTATACCTCAACATGCAACAAAGAGTCACTCCATGGTCACTAATAGCGGAGAACAAACGAAGAGATTATTGTAGGGTACGAAACCACTTCAAAATTATTCTTTCTGATTGATCTATTCAAGAGTCCGTAGTAAAATAACACGAATCTATTCTTTTCGTTCGATCTATCTTAGAGTTCGTACTAGAATAACACCTTAAGACACAAATCAACCAAAACCCTAATGTCACCTAGATACTCCATTGTCACCTAAAGTATCCGTGGACATGATTATACGATATGCATCACACAATCTCAGATTCATCTATTCAACCAACACAAAGAACTTCAAAGAGTGCCCCAAAGTTTCCATCGGAGAGTCAAGACGATAACATGTGCCAACCCCTATACATAGATTCCCAAGGTCATGGAACCCGCAAGTTGATCACCAAATATACATCAAGTAGATCACGTGATATCCCATTGTCACCACAGATAAGCACATGCAAGACATACATCAAGTGTTCTCAAATCCTCAAAGACTCAATCCGATAAGATAACTTCAAAGGGAAAAACTCAATCCATTACAAGAAGGTAGATGGGGAGTGTAATGCCCAGGATGCGACTACATCTCCTACATGTCGAGGCATGAGTTAGAGACATAAGCGCATTCTAGAATGATCGCAAGCGTGGTATCTTTGCACAACTCATGTAAAGAATAGGGATGAAAGAGTAAAATAGTTGCCTTACACTCGCCACGTCACACAATTAATACAATAGCATACATTCATCCAAAACACAGGGTCCGACTACTGACGAAATCAAACGAGAAAAGATACCACGACCACAAGTCTTGATCGCCCCTAGTAGGAACCACTACTGATCATCGGGATACGTTACATAAAAATGACCACGCTCTTCATCGAACTCCCTATGAAGTTCTTGTCCATCTCCTACATCCTTCTCGGCTGTACCTGCATCTGGTGTGTGTTGTTATCTATGAGTCACAAGGACTCAGCAATCTCATTCCCGGGTATCAAACTATTAAAGCCTTTAGGTGTGGAGAGGTAATGAAGTGTTTGCAGCAAGCACTAAGCAACTAGATTACGAATTCAGAGAGAGAAGAGAATATGTGCCAACGGTTGCCAAAGATGATCAATAAGTGATATTAGCTACTCACGTTCATGCATAACCCCACCGTGTTCACTTTCCGAAAACCCCTTCGAAAAGAGACCATCACGGTACTCACACAAGTAGTGTATTCTTAAGGATATGGTGTCAAATTATCTACAACCGGATATTAACAAATTCCCATCAGCCACATAACCACGGGCCAGGCTTTCGAAAGTTCATAACCCTGCAGGGGTGTCCCAACTTAGCCCATCACAAGCTCATGATATGTGGAGTCGCAACTCCATGTTGGGCAGACCCGAGTATTCTCGGAATCCCGTGCTCAAGATATTTCGACAAAGGTAAAACTAATCCAGCAAGGCCTCCCGGCGTGCCGACACCCTGATAGTAGACGCGCGTATCTCGTCTCAGGCCACGACCGGATGGGACAAGCTATAGGTATATACCAGATACCTCGGGTTTCCCCGAGGCGGCCCCGCAGGTTGCCTAGTTTGGACCAACACTCATGAGGACCACTGTCCCGGGTTGTTGATTAAGAACTCGGGTTTATAACTCCCTATGCAAGTTTCAGTTGTTAGGAAAATGTAGTACCAAAGTTGGGTCTTGATGGAAAAGCTTTAAGCAGAGCAAATTATCAAGGGGGGCCATAAGCCCCAACCGTGTTAGGAACGCAAAATCAAGGAACATAACACCGGCTTATCAGGTCCTAAGGCGACATGAGTGGAACAAAACACCAAGCAGAAGGCCAAGCCTTCCACCCATTACCAATATATATATGCATTAATTTAATTAAGATATATATGTGCTATCCCAATAAAACAACTCCAAACATGGAGCAATCATCAAACTTCACCTGCAACTAACAACGCTATAAGAGGGGCTGAGCAAAAGCGTACTTAGCCAATCAACGGTTTGCTAGGAAGGCGGTTAGAGTGGTTCATGGCAACATAGGAGGCTGACAAGACAAGAATATGCAAGGAGGCATAACTATAGAGCGACACAATTAGCAAGGCAAAGATAGAGGTGATATCTAGGAATGGTCATCTTGTCTGTTAAGTCCTCGATGGGATGGTAAGACGGCTCCTCAAACTCAGTCTCGACAAGATCCTCGAACTCGGTATCGGCTCCCGGCTCTACCCAACACAAGAGCATAACAACGGTACAAGATCAATCACGGTGCAATGCACAATCAACATGATGCAAGACATGTCATGTGATGCAAGTATGATGTGCATTTGCATGAGGATGCTCTCGAGCCTAAAGGAGAAGATGATGGAAATGGCTTCATATTGGGCAACCAAGCAAGCCACTGGATATAGGGGAAGAATTCGGTCGAAATCGATATAAAGATCATTGTAAACGGATGCACGGTTTTCAAATGACAAGCAAAACACTACACGATGCAATCTGCCAAAAACAGCAAGTTGCTCACTAAGTGACCAAGTTTAAGTATGCTACAACACTCCAACGAGCAAGCAAAAGGTATGGCAATAACATACATAACATGATCTTCAAGAATAACCACATGTCTACTTCTACAACATACTATAACATGTCACAAACAGCATGGCAAAAGTGCAAAAGTTTATCCAGACTTAGCGAAATCTGGGCATGCTGACAGAAAACATTTTGAAGCAACTAGAGGGCCTCAAAGTAACAAGCTACAGCATGGAATCATTGCAAACAAGGGCATGGATAGATAGAGCATAACATATACATCAAGGAACACCCACTGGACAACTCTAACCATGCACAACAATGACGGTAACATCATGGAAACATGGCATAAAAATTAACAGATTCAGCCTTAGCAGAAACTTAACATCACGATGGCATGTTAACAAGCTTGATGCACTCATATCAAGACATATCATGGCATGAAAATAAATCTATCATGTAGAGCACATTCCAATGAGCAAAATCCATGTTGACACTTAACTCATATGACACATGGATTAAATCACATGAAAAAGACAAATGAGCAAGTCATTCCAAATGACGATAGTTTTAAACACTTAGCACTTTTGCAACAGTGACAAACATGGCATAATGCAACCTATCATATATGCAAATGCATCCATCATGAAGAGCATTACAAGACGAACATTTTGACATATCATACACTCCATTTGGACCAATATGCACAAAGTTACGACCTCATGAACATGCCAACATATTGTTAACAGACAACTAGTGCTGAAACAGTAACATCACGAAGCAGTCTTGCAACAAAGATTAGACATCTAGATGAACCATATCATGCACAAAACTGATGCCAACATGTAGAGCACTTCGAGACGAACATTTTGATATATTATGCACGCAAAACGAAGCATTGAGCACCAAGTTATGACATGTCAAAGAGGGCAACAAATTATCACAGATTAGGGACTTAGTGAAAAATTACCCCTCCAAAAATAGTCAACGCGGGACGAGGAGATCCGGGACGGAGCGGGGTGTTTGGATGGATGACGTGGTGGATCTGGTCCCCCCTGGACCAGATCGGGATCCGACCGGAGTAGCTCGCCGGAGTTGGCGAGGTAGACGGCGAGGCGGCGGTGAAGACGACCAGAGGGCACGGCCGGCGACGGGGTCGGGCCGGCGGCGACGGGTGTCGGAGGTCGGCGCGGACGACGGGAGGCAGGGCGGCGTGGGGGCGACGAGCCGGCAGCGGTGTGCGGTGGCGCGGGCGGCGCGGAGCCCGAGCGCGGCGGCGGAGTTGCCTGCCGGTGGCGAAACGCGGTGCGCTGGCGGCGCGAGGCGGCGGGGGTCGGGCGCTGGAGGCCACGGGAGAGCGGCAGAGGGAGCCGGGGTCGACCCGGCGCGGGCCGGCCGTGGGCCAGGCGGGCCGCGGCGCTGGCGGGGAAGTGGGTGCGGGCGGAGCGGCAATAAGGGGGCGCCATGTGGCGACCCCACTGAGGTGGCGGCGTCCGATTGGTCCGGGCGACGTGGCTGGGGTGGTGGACGCGTCCGGCCGTCGGCGGACGTGTCCAGCGACGCGGGGAGCTCGGGGCTAGGGTTTTTACCCGAAAATGGAGGGGAGCGGTGCTATTTTATAGGTAGAGGGAGCTAGGAGAGTCCAAATGAGGTGCGGTTTTCGCCCACACGATCACGATTCAACGACCAAGAGCATGGTGGTGGTTACGATGGGCTTGTGAGCTGTTGTGGAGGGGTGTTGGGCTAAGATAGAAAGGGGTTTTCAGCCCACGTGGTTAACCGCTGGAGTATCAAATGACCTCCAAACGAGACAAAACTTGACAGGCGGTCTATCGGTGATATACCAAGACCACTCACCAACTCTCGGCCCATTTCGAGGATGTTTTTATCCCACTCACGAAACAAAGGCTTGAGAGGTGCGATGGGTGCCGTGTGAGAGAGTTGAAAACCGAAACGGACAACGGAGAGGACGGAGACGGTGCAGCTACACACGGATGCAAATGAGACTATGCCAATGCAATGCACATAATGAAAATGACATGGTGACATGCAACACATGCACAAGGCAAAAATGAAGAAACCTGAAATGAAGGAAGAGCCCAGAGTGGAATTGATTAAGTCAACGATGAATATATTGCCATATAAGGAAGTTTTACATCTGGGGTGTTACAAACTCTCCTCCACTACGAAAAGATCTCGTCCCGAGATCTAGGACTCAAAGAAAGCGGGATACTCAGAACGGAGATGATCTTCTCGTTCCCATGTAGCTTCTCGGTCGGTATGGTGTGACCACTTCACTTTCAAGAATTTGATGGACTTGTTGCGGGTCTTGCGCTCGGTTTCTTCAAGGATAGCAACGGGGTGCTCACGATAAGACAACTCTTGTTGAAGATCAATCTCTTCGAAAGGAATGGTGCGTTCAGGCGTCTTGAAGCACTTTCGGGGTTGTGACACGTGAAACACATCGTGCACATTTGCAAAGTAGGAAGGAAGCTCGAGTTGGTAGGCTAGATCGCCTCTCTTGCCAATTATCTTGAAAGGGCCCACGTATCTTGGAGCAAGCTTGCCCTTAATATTGAACCTCTGGGTGCCCTTCATGGGAGAAACACGGAGATAGACATGATCTCCAATGTTGAAAGCCAAGTCACGATGCTTGCGTCATAGTAACTCTTTTGGCGCGATTGCGCGGCCTTGAGATTCTCACGTATGACTTTGCACATTTCTTCGGCCTCTGAGATCAAATCATTTCCAAGGAGTTGACGTTCACTAGTCTCGGACCAGTTGAGAGGAGTACGCCACTTTCTGCCATAAAGAATTTCAAACACTGCTTTGCCTGCACTTTCTTGGAAGCTGTTGTTGTAGGAGAATTCGGCAAATGGAAGGCAGTCTTCCCATTTCATACCGAAGGAGATTACACATGCCCTGAGCATATCTTCAAGAATTTGGTTCACTCTTTCGACTTGGCCACTAGTCTGAGGGTGAAAAGTTGTGCTGAAGTGAATCTTGGTACCCATAGCTGACTGGAAGGAATCCCAGGATTTGGAAGTGAACAAGCTTCCACGATCTGAGGAGATCACTTGAGGGATACCATGCAAAGAGACAATTCTGGAGGTGTACAGCTCTGCCAGTTGTGCTGCGTCGATGGATTCCTTGGCTGGAAGGAAATGAGCCACTTTAGTGAGCTTGACAATCACCACAAGGATGGCGTCGTTTCCTCGCTTGGACTTGGGAAAACCGGTGACGAAATCCATCTCAATGTGATCGAATTTCCACTCGAGAATAGATAGAGGTTCAAGGAGTCCGGCTGGGCGTTGATGCTCTGCCTGCACTCTTCTGCAGACATCACACTCATTCACGAATTGAGCAATTTATCTTTTCATGCGAGTCCACCAATAGGATTTCTTGAGGTCATGGTACATCTTGGAGCTTCCTGGATGTATCGAGAGGAGTGAGTCATGCGCTTCGTTCATTATGAGCTTTCTGAGATCACCTTTGGGTACCAAAATTTTGTCCTCAAAGAACAAAGTGTCTCTGTCATCAATGCGATAGCACTTGTACTTGGGAGTACCCTTGGCAATACCATGTTTCACCTTCTACACCATAGCATCACTGAGTTGGGCCTCACGGATTTGATCTTCCAAGGTAGGAGCGACTTGAAGGTTGGCAAGAAATCCTTGCGGAACGACATGGAGGTTGAGCTTCCTGAATGACTCACAAAGTTCAGGTTGGAACGGTTTGAGGATGAGACTGTTGCAATAAGCCTTTCTGCTCAAGGCATCTGCAATGACATTGGCCTTGCCAGGAGTATACTCAATGCTTGGATCGTATTCTTGAATCATTTCAACCCAATGAGTCTGGCGGATGTTAAGGTTTGGCTGGGTGAAGATGTACTTCAGGCTCTTGTGATCGGTGAAGATGTCCACTTTTCTGCCCAACAGAAGGTGTCTCCACATGATCAAGGCATGAACAACTGCTGCTAGCTCAAGATCATGTGTGGGGTAATTCTTCTCATTTGGTTTAAGCTGACGCAAAGTGTATGCAATGATCTTCTTGTCTTGCATGAGAACACTACCGAGACCTTGCAATGAAGCATCACATAAGACTTCATACGGCTTGACTCATCCGGAGGAGTAAGTACCCGAGCAGAAATGAGCTTCTCTTTGAGGGTGTTGAATCCCCCATCACAATCAGGAGTCCACGAGTACTTGACATTCTTTTGCAACAGGTTGGAAAGAGGCTTGGCAATCTTGGAGAAGTTCTCAACGAACCTTCTGCAATAGCTTGCGAGACCGAGGAAACTTCGGAGTTGTTTGACATTCTGAGGAGGTTCCCACTTCACAATAGCTTCGACCTTCTCGGGGTTAATAGAAATGCCCTCGGCAGAGATAATATGACCAAGATAGAGGACTTTATCAAGCCAGAATTCACACTTGGAGAATTTCGCATAAAAGCGGTGCTCATGGAGCCTGTCAAGAACCAAACGGAGGTGCTTGGCGTGGTCTTCTTTATTCTTGGAGAATACCAGAATATCATCCAGATAGACGAGGACGAACTCATTGGTGTAGGGGTTGAATATGAAGTGCATCATTCGAGAGAAAGTGGGTGGAGCATTTGCAAGCCCGAAGGACATGACTGTGTACTCGTAGGAACCATAACTCGTCCTGAATGCAGTCTTGGGAATATCCTCTTCACGGATACAAATCTGATGGTAGCCCATCCGGAGATCAAGCTTCGAGAAAACCTTGGCTTCTTTGAGCTGCTCGAACGGTTCATTGATATTGGGGAGCGGGTACTTATTCTTAATTGTCTTCTTGTTCAATTGCCGGTAATCAACGCACAATCATTCCGTACCATCCTTCTTCTTGACAAAAAGAACACCGCAGCCCCAAGGAGAAGTGATTGGTCATATCAGACCCATTCATTCTTTCTCGTCGAGTTGCTTCTTCAACTCCTTCAACTCTTTAGGAGAAAGCTTGTATGGACGCCGACAGGCTGGCTCCGTACCAGGTTCAAGTTCAATAACAAATTCAACTGGACGGTTGGGAGGCATGCCTGGAAGCTCTTCAGGAAATACATCCTCATATTCGCAAACCACCTGAATCTAGGATATGGCATTAATCTTGCCCTTGTCATTGAGAGAGAATAGCCTGATTATGTTATCTCGAGTTGCGAAGATAATCACATCTTCGGAAGGATGAATTAGATTCACCTCTTTGTTTGCACAATCAATAAGAGCATCATGCTTAGAGAGCCAATCCATCCCAAGAATAAGATCAATGTCCGAGTTACCGAGAACAACCGAGGAAACCAGAAAACTGTAATTGCCCATATGAATAGAGATATCCGGGGTCATCAAGTTAGCATTCATGTGTTTGCCCGGCGAAATAATTTGCAACGTCCTTGGAAAAGTCACTGTGCCCACGTTGTGCTTAGATGCAAATGGATATGACATGAAGGAAAGTGATGCACCAGAATCAACCAAGACTTTTGCAGGTTTTGAGTTAACTGGAAGATTACCAATAATCACATCAGAAGAATTCTCTGCTTGAACTGCATTCATCAGGTTCACTCTTGCATGCTTAGGATTGTGCTTGACAATAGCATTGCTGACAGGTGGAGGAGGCGGAAGGCGCCTCTAGTTGGAACACTTGTTGGAATAGTGACCCTTCAGACAACATTTGTAGCAAGTGACCTCTGAAACTGGACGGGAAGGAGGAACGCTTGGTCTTGGAGCTTGGTACTGAGACTTGTTCTGGTTTCTTGGGTTGGGTGGGTGGGAAAATCCACGACCACCTCAGTGCTTGTTCTGACTCGGAGGAAGGAACGCTGGAGGAGGCGGGAGCCAGAACTTCTGCTGCTTGGCGACCACTTGAGAGGAAGAGGAGGAGTGAACAACATCTCTTATCCTCTTTTTGGAAGCTTCACATTTGAGTTGAGCTGCCTCTTTCTTGAGAGCCATGTTGTAGAATCGGTCAAATTCATCTGGCTCGAACAGAGTGAGTGCAAGTTGGAGTTCATCTTTCAGACCACCTCGGAACTGGTAGATTTTGCTCTTGGCATCGGGGTTTCCTTGCTTCGCATAACGGGCAAGATTCTGGAACTTGACATTGTATTGGTACACAGACATGGTGCCTTGCTTCAGATTGCGGAATTGCTCACGCATGCCTTCAGTGACACTGGTAGGGATGTGATGAGAACGGAAATCGCTCCAAAAATCAGTCCAAGAGATCTCACGACCCACTCTGGAGTCTTTGTACTGTTGCCACCAATCTGCAGCTTGATCTTTGAGTTGGAAAGCGGCAAACTTGACATAATCCTCAGTTCTGACGTTACTGCACTCAAAATGCTTCTTGATGTCTGTGATCCAATCTTCAGCATCTAGCGGATCAACAAAGTAACTGAAAGACTTGGGTTGATTTGCCAGGAATTGGTTTAGAGTAGCAAAGTGAGGTTGATTGAATAGATTTCCTTAGCCTTGGTTCCCTTGATTTGCTTGATTAGCTTGGAAACTCTGCATCATCTGCAAGATCATCTGGGTGTTTTGATTGGTTTCCTGCATAATCGCTCTCCATTCCTCAGATGGAGGAGGAGGGGAAGGTGGACGCTCTTCTTCACCCTCTGGGTTCGGGCTGGGAAATTTCTTAGGTGACATCCTGAAGATGATGAAAACCGTTAGCCATTGAAGCAAATAATAGATAAGCTGAATCAACGGCTAGATATTTGCAGCATATAGTCTTCACAATGAACATCCGAACAAAATTGAACGAATGAATTCCCTAGCTTAATGGTACATCAACTTGTTGAGAAGCCACGTGGGAGAACAAAATGATAGAATAAAACAACAAGGTAACAGATGGAACAAATACATAATAGAGGTTTCGTCCCACATGTTCGTGTTGAATGCCCCATGGCACGTGTTACAAAGGGCCTTGCAATCCCCGGATCAGCATAGCCAAGGATCCTTTAAGATGCAACCCCCTAGTGCAACAACGCCCATGATAGCCTCTCCACTACATGTTGAACCCCCAACCTCATATCATGCACCCGTTGGAAGATTACCTAAGAGCTACTTGAATACCACCTATTAATTCCTGAAGCTTTCCGGTTATGCAATCTGGTGTTGGGGATACAGGGGAAGCACCGCATATCACTCAACTAATAAATCCTACATCCAGCTGTATCCATCTGTTAACACATAACCAGGCACCTTCGGAAACTGTTTACCTCGGACCTTCGAAACGCATCCGCTATACTAGCTGTGGAAATACTCCCGAACTATCCCCCCCCCCCAGTACTGGGTGACGTCGGAGTTATCTCACCACCAGACATGCATAGAAAATTTCTCGATGTCGGCCACCTCTGGTATTCTAGAACTGCAACGATACAATTTTGACGACAACACCTCGGAGCTCAACTCCCCGGGACACTGCCACAAACCCTAAATGACAGGAGGCACCAAGAACAATGTTCCCGTCACAAAGATATCAGAACAATCCAAACAATACCCGCGTGATCCTAAAAAAATTTGGTGAAATTTGAGGATAGTGATGTTAAAACAACGTCAGGAGTCCTCACTAGAGCGACGAAGGGGATGAGGAGTAAAAAAGAAATCCTACTCTCCGATATATATATATATATATATATATATATATATATAGGACTCAAAACATTTTTGTGTGTGTGCCTAGACTCAACCGTCAGCGATTCGATCAATCAGTGGGCTCCTAGGTCGGAGAAGGCTCTGATACCAACTTGTAATGCCCAGGATGCGACTACATCTCCTACGTGTCGAGGCACGAGTTAGAGACATAAGAACATTTTGGAATGATCGCAAGTGTGGTATCTTTACACAACTCATGTAAATAACAGGGATGAAAGAGTAAAATAGTTGGCTTACACTCGCCACGTCACATAATTAATACAATAGCATACAATCATCCAAAACACAGGGTCCGACTACGGACGAAATCAAACGAGAAAAGATACCACGACCACAAGTCCTGATCGCCCCTAGTAGGAACCACTACTGATCGTCGTGATACATTACATAAAAATGACCACACTCTTCATCGAACTCCAAGTGAAGTTCTTGTCCATCTCCTGCATCGCTCTCGGCTGTACCTGCATCTGGTGTGTGTTGTAATCTGTGAGTCACAAGGACGCGGCAATCACATTCCCGGGTATCAAAACTAACAAAGCCTTTAGGTGTGGAGAGGTAATAAAGTGTTTGCGGCAAGCACTAAGCAACTAGCTTACGAATTCAGAGCGAGAAGAGAATATGTGCCAACGGCCGCCAAAGATGATCAATAAGTGATCCTAGCTACTCACGTTCATGCATAACCCTACCGTGTTCACTTTACGAAAACCCCTTCAGAAAGAGACCATCACGGTACTCACACAGGTAGTGTATTCTTAAGGATATGGTGTCAAGTTATCTACAACCGGATATTAACAAATTCCCATCTGTCACATAACCGCGGGCACGACTTTCGAAAGTTCATAACCCTGCAGGGGTGTCCCAACTTAGCCCATCACAAGCTCACGATCTACAGAGTCGCAACTCCATGTTGGGAAGACCCGAGTATTCTTGGAATCCCGTGCTCAAGATATTTCAACAAAGATAAAACTAATTCAGCAAGACCTCCCGACGTGCCGACACCCTGATAGTAGCCGCGCATATCTCGTCTCAGGCACAACCGGATGGGAGAAGCTACAGGTATATACCAGATACCTCGGGTTTCCCCGAGACGGCCCCGCAAGTTGCCCAGTTTGGACCAACCCTCATGAGGAGCACTGGCCCGGGTTGTTGATTAAGAACTCGGGTTTATAACTCCCTATGCAAGTTTTAGTTGTTAGGCAAATGTAGTACCAGAATTGGGTATTGATGGAAAAGCTTTAAGCAGCGCGAATTATCAAGGGGGCCCATAAACCCCAACCGTGTTAGCAACGCAAAAATCAAGGAACATAACACCGGTTGATCGGGTCCTAAGGCGGCATGAGTGGAACAAAACACCAAGCAGAAGACCAAGCCTTCCACCCATTACCAATATATATGTGCATTAATTTAATTAAGATATATTTGTGTTATCCCAATAAAACAAGTCCAAACATGGAGTAATCTTCAAACTTCACCTGCAACTAACAACGCTATAAGAGGGGCTGAGCAAAAGCGTACTTAGCCAATCAACGGTTTGCTAGGAAGGCGGTTAGAGTGGTTCATGGCAACATAGGAGGCTGACAAGACAAGAATAGGCATCGAGGCATAACTATAGAGCGAGAAAACTAGCAAGGCAAAGATAGAGGTGATATCGGGGAACGATCATCTTGCCTGTTAAGTCCTTGGTGGGATGGTAAGACGGCTCCTCAAACTCAGTCTCGACAAGATCCTCGAACTCGGTATCGGCTCCTAGCTCTACCCAACACAAAAGCAAAACAACGGTACAAGATCAATTATTGTGCAATGCGCAATCAACATGATGCAAGATATGTCATGGGATGCAAGTATGATGTGCGTATGCATGAGGATGCTCTCGAGCCTAAAGGAGAAGATGATGTTAATGGCTTTATCTTGGGCAACCAAGCAAGCCACTAGATATAGGGGAAGATTTCGGTCGAAATCGATGTAAAGATCATTGGAAACGGATGCACGGTTTGCAAATGACAAGCAAAACACTACACGATGCAATCTGCCAAAACAGCAAGTTGCCCACTAACTGACCAAGTTTAAGTATGCTACAGCACTCCAACAAGCAAGCAAAAGGCATGGCAATAACATACATAACATGCTCTTCAAGAATAACCACATGGCTACTTCTACAACATACTAGAACATGTCACCAACGGCATGGCAAAAGTGCAAAAGTTTATCCAGACTTAGCGATATCTGGGCATGCTGACAGAAAACATTTTGAAGCACCTAGAGGACCTCAAAAGAACAAGCTACAACATGGAACCATGGCGAACAAGAGCATGAATAGCTAGAGCATAACATATACATCAAGGAACACCCACTGGACAACTCTAACCATGCACAACAATGATGGTAACATCATGGAAACATGGCATAAAAATTAATAGATTTAGCCTTAGCAGAAACTTAACATCACGATGGCACGTTAACAAGCTTGATGCACTCATCTCAAGACATATCATGGCATGAAAATAAATCTATCATGTAGAGCACATTCCAATGAGAAAAACACATGTTGACACCTAGCTCATATGACACATTGATTAAATCACACCAAAAAGACAAATGAGCAAGTCATTACAAATGACAGCAGTTTTAAACACTTAGCACTTTTGCAACAGTGACAAACATGGCATAATGCAACCTATCATGTATGCAAATGCATACATCATGAAGAGCATCACAAGACGAACATTTTGAAATATCATACACTCCATTTGGACCAATATGCACCAAGTTACGACCTCACGAACATGCCAACATATTGTTAACAGACAACTAGTGCTGAAACAGTAACATCACGAAGAAGTCTTGCAACGTAGATTAAGACATCTAGATGAACGCTATCATGCACAAAACTGAATCCAACATGTAGAGCACTTCGAGACGAACATTTTGATATATTATGCATGCAAAACGGAGCACCGAGCACCAATTTACGACATGTCAAAGAAGGTAACAAATAATCACAGATTAGGGACTTTGTGAAAAATTACCCCTCCGTAAATAGTCAACGCGGGACGAGGAGGTCCGGGACGGAGGGATCCTGGATGGAGCGGGGTGTTTGGATGGATGAGGTAGTGGATCTAGTCCCGCCTGGACCATATCGAGATCCGGCTGGAGTTGGCGAGGTAGACGGCGAGGCGGCGGCGGAGACAACCAAAGGGCGTGGTCGGCGGAGGGGTCGGGCCGGCGGCGACCGGTGCCGGCGGCCGGTGCGGACGACGGGAGGCGGGGCGGTATGGAGGCGGTGAGCCGGCGGCGGTGTGCGGTGGCGCGGGCGGCGCGGAGCCCGAGCACGGCGGCAGCGTTGCCCACCGGCGGCAGAACACGGTGCGCCGGCGGAGCGAGGCGGTGCGGGTCGGGCGCTACAGGCCGTGGGAGAGCGGCGAAGGGAGTCGTGGGCTAGGCGGGGAAGTGGGCACGAGCGGAGCAGCGAATCAGGGGACGCCACGTGGCAGCCCCGCTGAGGTGGCGGCGTCCGATTCGTTCGGGCGACGTGGCTGGGGCAGTGGACGCGTCCGGCCGTCGGCGGCGTGGGGAGCTCGGGACTAGGGTTTTTACCAGAAAATGGAGGGGGATTGGGGCTATTTTATAGGTAGAGGGAGCTAGGAGAGTCCAAATGAGGTGCGGTTTTCGCCCATACGATCACGATCCAACGACCGAGTGCATGGTGGTGGTTAGGATGGGCTTGTGGGCTGTTGTGGAGGGGTGTTGGGCTAAGATAGAAAGGGGTTTTCAGCCCACGTGGTTAACCGTTGGAGCATCAAACAACCTCCAAACGAGACGAAACTTGATAGGCGGTCTATCGGTGGTATACCAAGACCACTCGCCAACTCTCGGCCCATTCCGAGGATGTTCTTATCCCACTCACGAAACAAAGGCTTGAGAGGTGCGATGGGTGCCTTGTGAGAGAGTTGAAAACCGAAACGGACAACGGAGAGGACGGAGACGATGCAACTACACACGGATGCAAATGAGACTATGCCAATGCAATGCACATAATGAAAATGACATGGTGACATGCAACACACGCACAAGGCAAAAACGAAGAACCCCGAAATGAAGGAAGAGCCCAGAGTGGAATTGATTAAGTCAATGATGAATATATTGCCATATAGGGAAGTTTTACATCTGGGGTGTTATAGTGAGAAACATCATAAGATCCAACTATAGTAGCAAAGCTCGCGATACATCAAGATCGTGCCATCTCAAGAACACGAGAGAGAGAGAGAGAGAGAGATCAAACACATAGCTACTGATACATACCCTCAGCCCCGAGGGTGAACTACTCCCCCCTCGTCATGGAGAGAGCCGGCATGATGAAGATGGCCACCGAAGAGGGATTCCCCCTCCGGCAGGGTGCTGGAACGGGTCTAGATTGGTTTTCGGTGGCAACAGAGGCTTGCGGCGGTGGAACTCCCGATCTAGGTTATTTTCTGGAAGTTTTTGTATATATACGGGGTGTTGGAGTCGGGAACAAGTAAGGGGGGGTCTCCGGGCTGTCCACGAGATAGGGGGGCTCCTAGGGGGGTGGGCGCGCCCCCACCCTCGTGCGCAGCCCGAGACTCTTCTCGCCCAACTCTTTTACTCTAGGGCTTCTTTTGGTTCATGAAAAATCATCGAAAATTGGCACGTCAATTGGACTCCGTTTGGTATTCCTTTTTTGTAAAACTCAAAAACAAGGAAAAACATAAACTGGCACTGGGCTCTGCGTTAATAAGTTAGTCCCAAAAATCATATAAAAGTATATATTAAAGCCAACTAAACATCATAGATAGATAATATAATAGCATGGAACAATAAAAAATTATAGATACGTTGGAGACGTATCAGGGAGCACAAGCGATGTGGAGTCTGGAGGTTGCCATGTCTGTACACACACTTGATTCTCCAATGAGGTAGTTCTGAATTTCGGATTAGGGAATGCAGGCAAGGCGTTTGCTTCCACTGTCATCCTTATTTATCGTCTATCATGAAGACTAAAGAGTGTTGCCTTATAGAGTACTGCCTTGTAGACTAGCGCGAGGTGGCTACGCTGAGACGATCAATGTTTATAGCTTCCAGTCAACTAAAGCATGCTTGAACCTCGACCATATGCCTTCGAAATATATTTGTGTGGATTTAGTGAATACTGGAGTGCAATTCTCACTATATTCATCATAAATCTACCATTACTAGCAACTTGACGTTGACTGAGGGTAATCTATATTTGGACGGTTGCAAATCATTTGCCTTAGGCTTTTTATAATCATCTCCTCCTTTATTCAACTATAACAAACGGTAGCATCGTCAACGATTAGAGGAAACACCTCATCAGGGGAGATTCCAACCAAGAACAAGGAGGAGAAAATCTAGCTATCCTAGCTAGTTCATGGGCTAGCTAATTACTCTCTCTATTACGGTGATCAAAGATTACATGATCAAAATCAATGGACATAAAATAACAGTCATCAAAGACGGCAGAAGCTACTCAAGAGGAATATCCATCACGATGTGCTACAACCATGTCCCATTAGCATAAGGTAATGTTTAAACTCGGCTGACCGGCTGGCGGAGCTCCTATTCGGCTCTGACGCTTAGCGCTCCTGGCTCTCGCGTGTGACGCCTAATGGGCCGGCCCAGCAGCCTCCACAAAACCGTACACAAGAAAGAAAATTATTTTTTGAATCAATAGGGGAGTGGTGGGATTTGAACCCGCATGGCAACCGTCATCAGCCAAAGTCTCAGTGGAACAACCACTGGACAAAGATCACTCAGTTTTCTACATTCCGCAAACACTGCTATCTAATACTTCTTATAGCACAACATTAACACGTATTATGTACCCATACAAACCATTGGAAGAAAGAAATCACAATATTAAAAAAAAATCAAGGATTCGCAATAAAAAAGTTCACCAACATGGTAAAAAAAGTTCAGAAATTTGAAAAGGTTCAATAAATTCAATAAATCATTGATTTTAAAAAAAAGTTCATTAAATTTTGAAAAGAGTTCACAAATTTTTAAAAAGGTTCATGAATTTGATAAACATTCAACCATTCTAAGAAAAGTATGTCGATTTTGGAAAAAAATCATTAACTTTGAAGAAAAGTTCACAAATTTGGAAAATATCATCAATTTTCAAAAAGGTTTATCGATTTTGGGAAATGTTCATCAATTTTGATAAAAAGTTCATCAGTTTCGATAAAAGTTCATCAATTTTGCGAAAGTTCATTTATTCTGAAAAATGTTCACGAATTATATAACAATGTCATAGATATTGGAAAATAAGAATTAAAAAAACGTGATTTCTAAAAAAGTTCACAAATTTTATTTGTTTTTTCTTAATTCTGAAAACAAATTGTGAAAATTAAAAAACATTCTTTTGCGAAAAAAGAAACAGAAAAATGCAAATAAGAAACAAAGCAAGCCTTTCGAGAAAAATAAATAAAAACCGGTTTGGGATGCTTCCGAAAACTAGGGGCTTCGCGAACTGAAGAAATAATAAAAGGAGAAAAAGGAAGTTATTAGTCTTTTATTATTTAGGGGACGAAGTTATTAGTCACAAGTAGTGCAATGTCCTAGTTGTCGGCCTGCGCTCTGGTAAGGTTGAGATCCCAAGTTCGACTCCGTCTCAGCCCACATTTGTTTTTCTATTTTAACATAATAAGAAAAAAAATGAGTCGGCCCAAGCGCGGAGGATGTTGTGCGCCGGTTTGCAAAACGCAAAGGCCACCCTTATTCGGCCTTTAAGCGAGTACATGGGGATGCCTCGCGTCCGGGGGAGCCCAGATGGCCGGCCAGCTGCATGGGAGGCCACGGCGTTTTTTATTTTTCCGTTTTTATTCTCGTTTTTTGCTTTATTTTTGTATTTTTTAATAATACTTTAAAATATTTCACGTATCTTCTAAAATACATTTGAAAAATGTTGAACAAGTATTTGATAATGTTAAATAAGTATTAAAAATGTTGAACAAGTATTCAAAAATTTTAAATAAGTATAATAAATTTTGATCAAGTATTTGACAAGTGTTGAATAAGTATTACAAATTGTTGAAATGGTATTTTATAAATGTTGAACAATTATTGAAAATTACTTAATATGTATTAAAAATATTTAAAAATGTTGAATAAGTATTAAAAAATGTTGATCGGGTACTTGTAAAATACGGAAAATATATTTAAAAAATGTTGAATAAGTATGAAAATGTTGAACCAATCTTTAAAAAAGTCGAATAAGTCTACAAACAATGTTGAACGTGTATATAAAAAATGGTGATCAGTTATTAAAAATAATTTTTGACACATACGAAAATGTAGAGTGAAAGCAAAAAACAAGTATAAGAAAAAACAAAAAGAGAAAACAAATGCTAGACGTGTATTTGAAAATATTTTTGACTTATGCAAAAATTATAAAATAATAATCAATAGAGCAAAGAAAACTGAAAATATAAATGAAATAAAAAGTAAATAAAAATGCAAAAATAATGAAAAACAATAGAGAAGAAACAAAATAAAATGAATCAAAATAAAAGAAAGAAAATGGAGAATAAAGAAAACCGAAGAAGATAGAAAGAAAAATAAAAAATCTGGGAAAACTGAGAAGGAAAGAAAAACCCGGCTCAAATGTCATAAAGCTGGTTGCGTCCCTAGTACTAATCAAAGGTGGAACGTGGTCGTACCACTAAAAAAAAGTGGAATGTGGTCATAGTGGCTAGCAGCGCGTTTAATATCCCTTGTGGTTCGAACCTTCAGCGAGAACGGCCCAGCCCAATTACTTCAAACAAGCGAGACTTCTCTAGTGAGCACGCGCGAACGGCCCGGCCCAATTACTACGAGCCTTTGGCGAGACTTATTCTTTTGCGAGCCCGCGTGAACGGGCCATCCAATTACTTCGAACCTGCAGCGAGACTTCTCTGACGACTCGCTTAAGGTGATAAATAAGATGACAACTAACTAAAGAGCGCTCGTTCCCAGCCTCCCCAAGGGTCACTTGGGGATGCCGCCGTCACATCTCGCGCTCTGGGCATTTCCTCCCGATTTTGTTTTCTTTATTATCTTTTCGCATGCGTTTTCAACAGCAGCGACACATGAAATACTACGTGTATACAACTTGGCAACTGGAGGGGATGCGCCATCTTACCCACTCGCGCAACCACGTGAAAGGGACCAAAGAACATGAAAGACAATTTGTGGTTAGCTCTGGCTGCTACTGAAACCTACACATAGGGCTGCAGCTTCACAAATACCCAATCGTCTATGTTAAACGCTTGCTCGGAGCATTTCACGTCAGCATGATCTTTGATCCGATGTTCAGATCTTTCCAAGTGTTGTTTCAGCAAGGATGTCATTACTTCCCATTCCTAAAGCCAACAAGTGAGGTCTAACAGAGCAGAGGCTGATTCATCCCCTGCACCAAAGTGCCTCAAATGGTGACCATACAGAGCTTCAAATGGGGGGGTGTATCTTTAGAGCATGATGTGATGTATTATACTAGAATTCAGCCAAATACAGCCACTGGAACCATTTATGGTGTCACGAATGAACCAAACAAACGCAAGTACGTCTCCATGCATTAGTTCACCCGCTCGACAACCCCATCTGTTTGCGGGTGATAAGCGGACGGCATGCACAACTCAGTCCCAGTCTGTTTGAACAGCTCCCTCCACATGTTACTAGTAAACACCTTATCCCGATCAGAGACAATGATATAAGCTAAACCAAGATTTTTTAGATGTTGGTCATGAAAGCATTTGCTAGTTGGAGAGCTAAGAATGGATGGGCCAAATGGATGAAGTGGGCATACTTTGTCAACCTACCCATCACCACCATGATACAAGAATAGCCTTGAGATAATGGAAACCCATCCACGAAGTCCATAGTCACCATATGCCACGCGTGAGGAGGAGTATGAAGGGGTTCCAGTAGACTAGGTGTACAAAGTGGCTCAGTTTTAGCTTGTTTACAAACACCGCAACTCGACACAAAACTGAACCACATCTTTTCACATCTCTGGTCATGCAAACAACTTGTGTAAACGAGCGTATGTAGCCTCAATTCCTGAATGACTCCCCGTAGCATTGGATGTCTTGCTCTCAACAGTTGGTGCTTCATACTAAATTGGATCCCACCCATACTCTTCCCTTGTATAGTATCACTCCATCACGCACATTAAAATTCGGCGTTGGGTCCTCAGACACACTGCAACTTGCAGGATTTGTTTTACCTCATCACCCCGTTGGTACCTGCCACCACATCCGTTAACAAGGCCGGTAATGCCACATAAACAGGAAAAAAAATCTTAGCATTAACGTGTGACAAAGCTTCAGTTGTTTGTTTTCCATTTATTTTTTGTCCACACGATACTGGAGCCCCATTAGTTTAGTGAAAACCCTATATTTCCATGGAATCACTATTCGCTGATCATTCAAATGTGAAAGGTTGTTTTGATCTGTATGAATGACAAGCTCACTTCCTTGCAGATATGAGCACCAACGTCCACTGTTAACAAAATAGCCATGACCTCCTTTTCATATGTGGGCAGACCACGATTCTTAGGGCTCAAGGCCTTGCTTAAGAATTACATAGGATGCCCCTTCTGCATGAATACAACTCCAACTCATGTATCACAACATCTATCTCGATCTCAAAGTTTTTATAAAATCGTGGTAAAGCAAGCACGGGGGCTGTGATAAGAGCCTTCTTCAAGTGTTGGAATGCTTTCTTTGCCTCTCTGCTCCACCCAAAAATCGTGTCCTTTTTCAACAAAATTGTCAAAGGTCTGCTGATAAGATAAAAATCACGCACAAACCGTCGGTAGTAGCCAGCTAGCCCTAGGAAACCACACACTTGAGAAACACTAGTAGGAGTAGGCAAATCCCGGACAGCAGAGATGTTTTTCTCATCAATTTCCACGCCTCTAACACTGATCACATGTCCCAGATATGTCAATGGTTTCCGAGCAAAAGCACATTTTGATTTATTGACCTTTAGCTGGTGTTTCCCCAATAGTTCAAACAATTGTTTCAACAGACAAACATGATTTGTTAGGTTTTTGATGTATACTGATATGTCTCCAATGTATCTATAATTTTTTATTGTTCCATGCTACTATATCATCATTCTTGGATGTTCTACAATCATTTTACATCATTTTTTGAGACTAACCTATTGACATAGTGCCCAGTGCCAGTTGTTGTTTTTTTGCTTGTTTTTTACATTACAGAAAATCAATACCAAAAAGAGTCCAAATGCAACGTAACTTTTTGGAGATTTTTTTGGACCAGAAGACACCAAGTGGGCCGGAGAAGTACTAGTGGGGTAGGGCACAACCCATCTAGGAGCGCCTGGGGGCCCAGGCGCGCCCTGGTAGGTTCTGCCCACCTCGGTGGCCTCCCGCACCGCCTCTTTGCTCTATAAATGCCCCAATATTCTATAAACCCTAGGGGAGTCGGCGAAATTTCATTCCAGCCACCGCAAGTTATAAAACCACAAGATCCAATCTAGAGCCCTTTTTCGGCACTCCGCCGGAGGGGAACACGATCACGGAGGAGTTCATCATCCTCTTTGGTGCCTCTCCGATGATGTGTGAATAGTTTACCACAGACCTACGGGTCCGTAGGCAGTAGCTAGATGGCTTCATCTCTCTTTGTATCTCAATACAATGGTCTCCTAGAGATCTATTTGTTGTAATGAATTTGTGCGGTGTGTTTGTTGGGATTCGATGAATTGTGAGTTTATGATCAGATTTGCCTTGATTTAATATCCATTCCTGATTAATATAGTCTCGTATTTATTCTCCGATATTTGGGTTTTTTTGGCCAACTTGATATATTTATCTTGCAGTTGGAAGAGGTGCTTTGTAATGGGTTCGATCATGCGGTGTCCTTTCCCACTACAAGAAATATGTCAACTTATGACCTTCTGTCAGTGGTCCTGGAAGAATTGGTCATAAATCTACGACCATTTGAGACCAATTGGTCAAAAGCTGTTCGGGGGGCTCCAAACCCTAAACTATAACGACCATTTTGGTTAGAAAGGTCATAATTTCCTTACACGAAATGGTCATAAAGTAGACAGCACTGGTTCGCTGCCTTATTTCTAGCTTATCATGACAAATATAGATGGTCATAACCATGTAAGTTGTGGTAGATTGGTATGACTAGGCGCCACCTCATCAGTTTTGCCTATGTGTCATGTACATATGTGAATTTTTGCCTCGGTTGTGAAGCAACCTATATTTCTGTCATCCCCAAAATTCCCAAAAAAAATCTCATAAATTCTTTGGGTCATATCTTCGTCGAATGTGTAAAAATCCTTCCTTCCCTAGTTCAAAAATGATTCAACAATATTCATTTTTCCTATTATGTTCAGAACAGCACTTTGTGAAGGAAGTGCCATTTTTATATTCTTTATTGCCCTCAAAAATTTTGGGCACTCTTTCCTATCCAAATCTTCGCATCATGACAAAATTCAGCTCCATTTGCATAGTAAATGTTCCTCGACAAATTTCCAAAGTTTTTGTTCACCTAGAAGCTTTGTTAAGGAAGTACTAGCTATGCATATCCAAATGGCATGAAATTTATACAGTGCCTTGATATGCCCAAATTATCACCCTCCTCCAAATTGCAGCTCAATCAAATCATCTATGTGAGCCCAGCTTTAATTTTTTTTATTTTCTGTCCAGATTGGCACATTGCAAAGCAAGTGCTATCTATACCACTCATATTGCCCTCAAAATTTTTGGTCAATCTTCCATATCCAAATCATTGCCACATGCCAATATTCAGCTCCATTTGCCTATTAAATCTGCCTCAACAAATTTCCAAGGTTTCTATCCAGAGAGAAGCTTTGTGAAGGAAGTACAAGCTAGGATTATCCAAATGGTATAATTTTTTTACAGTGTTTTCATATGCCCAAATGACCATACTCCACAAAATTTCAGCTCAATATATTTATTCATTTGAGCCCAGCTTCAATATTCATATTTCTGCCCGATGTGGTACTTTGCAAAGCAAGTGCCATCTACGCTCCTCCATTTGAGCTAAAACTTTGCAAAGCCAGTCTCCCTAGTAGATGATCATCCTCAGCCAAAATTCAGGACCATTGGCCATGTGCATTCCCCGTAGCGCTAATAAAACACTTGACTGCTAATTCATGTTTGAGCATAGTTCGGTCTCCTCGTGAGAGTCTTCTGTTGTCATTTTCTTCCTAGAACTTACCTGGGGAGTGCCCAACCCACTAGACATGCCTAGGCCACCCAGAATGCATGGCAATGCCACGGTCACGCGGTGACCACGCGATGGGCATGCGAGTTTACGCGCTTTGGAGTTGGTGCCGTGGGCCACCGTCCAATCTTCGACGTATCACCACCAAACCATGTATTTCTGCTTAAATAGATACTTATGTAACTAGAAATGATTTTTGGAAAAAATAAAGAGCAATCTATAAGGCAGCTGCAATTCAAATTTGACCCGCTTCCAACTCGATCGGCCGAAATTTGTCTTTTTCACTAGAGTTGGGTCGAAACTTTTGACACACAAACATTTGTCAATTATGCATTAAATATGGCCTATTATTTTAGAAAAATGATTTGGTTCAATTTTGCAACAAATATATGGTATGTCCTTCACAAAAAAACTCATTTTGGGCACTCAAAAATGGAAAATGAATTTTTCGTCCAAAGAAAATGAAAACTTCCTTAGGAAACATTGTTTGCCATTCCAAGATGGACCCCTATGAACAATACGAGATCATTTGAACAAACTATGCCATGAATGTGCCCATAAGATTGATCATCTGGCTTGAAAGCCATGAATCTTCATACATGATAGCTCATTTCTGATAACACTTTTTTAAAAGAATTGCCGTATTACAAGTTTATAATTTTTTCTGGTAACTTGGTCACATATAATGACACAATGCAAAGGTTTTCCAATTTGTTGATTTTTTGAAATTTTTATGCCTGTTTCAAAATGCGGTCAAAACGACGGGGATGACCATTCCTAGCTAGTGGTTGAATCTTGATTTTTTTGTGTTTCTCTTATTAAATAGATACTTAGTAGCTAGAAATGATTTTTGGAAAAAATAAAGAGCAAACTACAAGGCAGCTGCAGTTCAAATTTGACCCGTTTCCAGCTGAATCGGCAGAAATTTATCTTTTTCACGAGAGGTGTATAAAAGCTTTGGACAACCAACCATTTTGTCAATTGTGCATTAAATATGGCCTAGTATTTTATAAAAATGATTTGGTCCAATTTTGCAACAATTATTTGGTAGGTTCTTCACAAAAAAAACCTCATTTGGGGCACTCGAAAAATGGAAAATGTTTTTTTCGTCCGAAGAAAATGAATACTTCCTTAGGGCAACATTGTTTGCCATTCCAAGATGGACCCCTATGAACAATATGAGATCATTTGAACAAACTATGCCATGAATGTTCCCATAAGATTGATCATCTGGCTTGAAAGCCATGAATCTTCACACATGACAGCTCATTTCTGAGAACACTTTTTTTAAAGAATTGATGTATTACAAGTTTATATTTTTTTCTGGTAACTTGGTCACATATAATGACACAATGCGAAGGTTTTCCAATTTTTTGATTTATTTTGAATTGTTTATGCCCGTTTCAAAATGCAGCCAAAATGGCGGGAATGGTCGTTCCTAGCTAGTGGTTTAATCTTGGAATTTTTTTGGTGTTTCTCTGATTAAATAGATACTTATGTACCTAGAAATGATTTTTGAAAAAAATAAAGAGCAAACTATAAGGCATCTGCAGCTCAAATTTGACCCGCTTCCAGATGTCGAAATTTGTCTTTTTCACGAGAGGTGGGTCGAAACTTTTGACACCCAACTATTTGGTCAACAATGCATTAAATATGTCCTAATATTTTATAAAATTGATTTGGTCCAATTTTGTAAGAAATATATGGTAGGTTCTTCACAAAAATACCTCATTTTGGGCACTCGAAAAATGGAAAATGGTTTTTTTCGTCCAAAGAAAATGGAAACTTCCTTAGGCAACATTGTTTGTCATTCCAAGATGCAACCTTCTACACATATTAAAAAATTTGTGGGGTCAATTTTGCAACTAATATTTTGTAGATTCTTCACATAATAGAGGGACTAAATGTTTTTTTTGTGTCATATCTATTCTCTTCAACTAGGCCCAAAATTATCCAGCCAAGTCTTGCTAGGGCCTTAGGCCCGTTGGACAGCGGCTCGAGCACCGCCTGTCGTCAGATGTTGATCCAACGATGCGGAGCGCGTGCATCTGGAATAAAACAGACGCTTCCTCTAGAAACCCTAGCCTCCCCCATCGAAAACCTAACCTCCTCATTCTCTCTCCCTCTCCCCCGATGCAGATCTCCCACCTGCACGTCCTGTCCGCCGCCGGCCCCTTCTCCCATGGCCCTGGCGCCTCTTCCACAGTAGACGTGCGCATCGCCCACCTCGGCCTCGTCAGCAACAGACGCTTCGCCGCTCATCGACGACGGCGTCATGCCCGGCGAGCCATAGCCATGGCCTCTCCCTCATCCCTATCTAACCCTAGCTTCCCGTCGCCGGAGGCAGCGCCCTCCTTCCGAGCCGCGCCTTCATCCTCTCCTCTCCCGCAACCCCAAACCCGTCCCCGCCGCCGATCTACACTCCCCCAACCCCAGCCCCAGCCATGCCGATGACCTCCTCCCCCACTCCGCCGACGTCCTTTCCTTCATACCCGTCGGCGACCTCCTCCTTCTAATCCACCCTCTCCTTCTCTACATGCCGTAACCCTAGATCGACGCCATGGCCACCTCGCACGTGATGTGCGCAGGAGGAGCCCATCCATGGCGACACCGGTGAGATCTGGTATGGATCCCCCTTTCTTCGACTTCTAGATTTCTTCAGCTTGCTCGAATCTCATTTCGTATGTGCATTTTTTTTGCAGATCGTCTGGTCAAGGAGGATGCCATGGACAAGCCCGATGCCATGGCGACCTCACACACAGCACAGGGGGAAGCTAGACATGGCGACAACCGATCTGGTATGACCCCCCTCCACCCTCTCTGTATAGGTTCTTCCTCACCTCTCCTTCTCTCCCTCCCAGATCCAGCGAAGCAAGGTCGCCATGGACCTTGATTGAGTAGTAGCGATGTCTTTAACTGCCCAATTTTGCACCCCCCTTCTGAAATCCCCAGCTTTTTTCTTCTATCAAGAGTAATACAATGGCAATATATACAGTTTGCTCAATAATGCTTCTAAATACAAAGTACACTACAATTTTCTCAATAATTAACGTGAACGTTAGTACATCGATCTCGAGCAAATCACAATTTGAGAAAAAAAGTAGCACATAATTCTATGTATTGTTTGCCCAACTGCCCAACTGTACTGCTGCAACTTGATTGTGGATTAGCTCCAACTTGATTGTGGATTTAACTTGTCACCCCAACTGCATGTTGTGCTATCCGCCATGTCGCATATATCCCAGTATTCAGTTATTAACTTGTGAAGGCAGGCTTTTAACCTTTCAAGTCAGACATGCATAAATTACCTGACACTGTTCTGTACATGATATGTTTGATGCATCTCTTTTCAGGTAAGAGATGGCTCTCACCAAAATTGGTCTTATTGGCCTCGCCGTCATGGGGCAGAACCTTGCCCTCAACATTGCAGAGAATGGCTTCCCCATCTCTGTCTACAAGCGACATCGCGCCAATTTAGAAAGGCTTCCGCATCTCTGTCTACCACATCTGTGAAAGTGTGAATCGTGTTGCTGATTTCTAGAAGCCGCTTGGATACACAGCGGATCAAATCCAGTGATAAATGCGGATACCCTATATTTTTTTCTTACTATTTGGAGTGTATGCTGATTATGTGAGGATGCTTTATATATGTGCCAATATGTCTTTATGCAATACCTGATATGATAACATGACCTAAATTAGGACTATTAGCTCCTTTACTTGCTCTGGTTTGGTTAAGACTGATGATGCCATGGATAAACACATTACTATTAAGTTTAAAAGTTATGTTAAAACAAGGTGAAAGCATGTTCTTTCTGGCAAATGTTCTGTGCGCAGCCACACTTATATTTTAATTTTCTGTTATTTTCATTGCTGCTATGTTGGTACTCCCATTGGGAAACTTGGCTAGCTGCCCATATCAGTTGATGAACTATACTATTATCCACCGCTTTTAATCAGTTGATGATGCATATCCAGTTTGGCTGATTTTGCTACATACATACATACATGGCTTTGTTTGGTCTGGCAACTCAACTGTGATGCCACTGTTGCTGCTTTGTATAACTTCTGTATGTTTAGAGCATGCATCCTAATAGTCAATCTTCTAGTTCATTCTTATGTATAACTTATGCTCTTCTGAGATTTGTAGGAGTAGTTCATTCTTGGGACATGTGTTAAATCAATAATGATCCTCGATGTGTTAAATCAAGCCTTGCAGAGTACAATATAGACACTAGACTGTTTCTGGACGTGTTAAATCAACAATGTGTATGTGTTACTGTATCCTAGTAATTCTGTTGTGCCACTGTATCCCGGTAAAGCAAGATGCTTGTTATACTCATGTTCCTGATGATATTGGTGTACACTCAATTTGGTTATTTCTTCTAGTTCTGCTACTAGTTGTTGTGTACTCCTAGTGTTGTAGTTGTTGTGTAGTAATACAGAAATATTAATGCTCAAATATGATGATGTCGCCTGCAGCGCGCCTGCTTCGATGCCGACCCGTCCGTCGTCATCGCCTTCGAGGACGACGAGGACACCGCAGGCGCCGTCGGCCTCGGCGGCGGCTTCCACCACTACCACATCATCGTCACCTACCAGTTCCACGACGGCGTCTGAGCTGTCGAGTCCTTCTGCAGCTACTGCCGCTGCTCCTTCCACAGTTTGGGTGGGACTCGTGAGATCGGCCTCCTGGTTTCCTATTTCAGGTTGTACATGCTTGATCGAATCTACTATTTAATCTGCCTGCACATCTCCCGCTTTGGCGCATAATTGATGGGTTCTTCCTGGATTCTGGAAACCTACAAAAAATTGAATTTTCTAGGGGCGATCTCAGCCTACTCGCCATAATTTTTGCTTGTCCAATTGGCTCCGACATTAATTATCGGACCGATATTTTAGTTTGTTGTCATCGTCGAGTCTCGGATCCCCATGCCCATTTATATGTTCTCTATGGTGAATTACTTCTATGTTGTGTGTCAAAATTTGAAGTAGATTCGAAGTCTGCATAGATTTGAAGTAGATCAGGTCATTTTTTTTAACTATGCATAGATATGTAACAATGAGCATAGGTGGTTATAGGTTGTTGTAATGATGGATATACATATTAAGAACTACTCATGCATGGAAGTATACTAGATACCATTGTTTTCACTATTTTATCAACATGCCTTTGCTGAATCTTCGGTTTATATGTGTAAACTATACATTGTCAGCTACTGTGTACTTTTTAGTTATTGAACGAACTCATACTAGTTAGTGTTGGCCATATGCAAGTAAACTAGATACCCACAAGACTTAACTATTTCCCAAAGCTATAGTGATACATTATGTACTACACTACTAATGCTTATCCGAGTTCATTGTTTTATGTTCATTGTAACTAAATGTTGACATATTAGCTAATTGTGTGCCTAAATATGACCCAGGTACAATGGATATAGCAAGCTCATCCTCCTCAATCCCTAGCTACTGCACGACTGCCGAAGTGCATACTCCCTCCAGTTCCTGGAGCATATTGACCTCTTATTGTAGTAGATGGTATGCTTGATGCGTGTATGTCCATCTTATTACTGTTTTGCTAGAACCATAAATCCTGATGCATGATGATCATGGTCTGGTTCGTTAGATCTATTCTGACGGTGCTTAAAATTTGACATGCTTGGATTCTGAAACTCGTTCTTACAGTTCTTTTCATTTCTATGATCAATTTAGAGAGTTGCACTTGTCAGTATATTATATACCAAAAAATCCTAGCTAGTGAGAACATCTTAGTCACTCCATGAACGCATATTGGTTAGTGTTAGTCATACTATTTATGTACATGGCATTTGCTGTCAATTCTTGATTATAAGTTATTGGATCCCTCATTGGCTACTGTTTGATGTTCTGTACATATTCTTATTCTTATATGTTCATTCTTATTTTTTGCACAGGTGAAGTGCGAATCTATGTCCGAAGCTGTGAAGCATATCTGCAAAGAGTAGCATATTACGTGTTGTAATTGTAGGCAGTAGTAGGCATATCTGGGTTGTAATATACTGTAACGATTGTAATAAATTAATGTAGTATTGTTTTGGACCAATTTCATTTGCTCTCTTGTCTGTTCGAAACAATGATTGTGTATGTGATTTGAATACCCGTGAAATGGAAACCTGACAAGTGGGTCCATGTTATAATGGTTGTCTGACAAATTTCGAAATTTCTAATGTGTGGGACCAATTTTGAGCTAACATTACAAGTGGGATCAGCTGCAAAATAAAATGGCTGAAAATAGAAAATCAATAGACCTCCAAAAAGGCCAAATTGTTGGGCCAGGCCCATGTACCTAGAGAAAATTAACAGAAAAAATGTACAGTAAAAAGGCTGAATTGTTGGGCTCGGCCCATGTAAAACACCCAATCGGACCGGGCTGAATCTTGTCAATGACCTTTTCAATTGGTCGCAATTTTTCCACGTCAGATTACCACGTCGGATCCGACGTGGCCTGGGCAGACAGTCAGTGACCAAAACAAAAGGTCATTGGTTCAACGACCTTTTGTGTTGGTCGTAAATGTCTATGACCTTCTCACAGAGAAGGTCGTTAATTTCAGTTTACGACGGCCAGCTTTTGACCATCTTTTTTTGGTCACAAAAAGGTCACAAATGAAAAATAATGACCATTCAGTGACCAATAGTCAAGGTCACAAGTTGACATATTTCTTGTAGTGTCCCAATGACAGAAGGGCCATCAAGGCACGCATGTATCTTCGCTATTAAGGATAAAAGAATGTAGTTTATTCCCACATGAATAGATCTTGTCTACACACTAGTACATCAAGCTCCTAAACAAACGGTTTTTAACCCCTTTCCGCGACGGCATTTGGAACCGTCGTCAAGTGAGTGTGGGCGATAGGGGGGGGGTCCTTCCCACACGACCCAGAAACCATCGGGGATATGCCCTCCTGGCACACATGTTAGGCAAAATGAGGTCGTGTGCGACCGGCGAGTGCTCAAATACGGAAATACGTACAGTAGAGCTAAAAAAATACAATTATACGGCGAAATTGTTTCCGGTCGCAAGTACATCCCACACAATCAGTCCCCGTTAAATGTTTCCGTTCGTATGTACATCCCACATAGTCGCTCGAATGAAAACGTTTCCGTTCAGAGGTAGATCGCACACAATTTTTCCCATTAAATCGCTTGCGTTATTGAATATAGCACACACGGTCCGTGGAAAAAACTGTGTGGCAAAGGTTGTCCATCACACATAGTTTTCATGTGGTAAACGTTTGCACAAGGTGGCCTAACGCAAACAGTTTTCAAGAGAAAGTCGTGTATGATTGTTCATTGATCCAACACGGATTATTCCTAGAAACTGTGCGCGTTACCTAAGGTCATCGCCCGTGGTATTTTTTCAACAACCGTTTGCAATAGCAAAACCCAATTAGCAGGCTAATTCGCCACTAGCAGGCTAATTATCCGATTATTCATAATACATTTATTAATCTAATTGATAGTTCATATTAAGCACACAATATATTTCATTTTCATAATTGACATACATCATAGTACAACATCATATAGCTTTAGCACTCAGCTAACCCATTACACAACTACACCAGGACCAAGTTTCACATGCAACATCTATAACCTTTCGAAATTAGCATCATAGACGGTACATAGACATATGTATCTCATCTGGACATTTTTATGCATTAACAGAGTTTTCAGTGCATTTATGTGCATAATTCAAATTTGAACTACATGCACATGCTCCAGTGCATATAAATTGGTTGAAAAATCAAATTTGTGTCCTTGTGTGCATGCTTAGGTCCCATGCAATAAATGGGAATGAATTTCAAACACCAGGGCACCGTTGATTACCGGCAAAACATTGAGATGCCTGGTTTTTAAATTCTAGTAAATCCAAAACTCGTCTGAAATTCAAGAAACTTGGCATGCTATCATGGAGCGGCATCAACATGCCGTGGTACAAATTTTCTCCCATTTGGGGCAGGTTTGGGGTATCTGCTTCTCACAAACCGGAGCTTCTCACAACAAGCATGATGGTTTTCGGTAGGGAACGTCCCACCTTTGGGGACGAAACGATATCCATTGCCTCTTATTGCTTTCAATTTTTTTTCTCGTGTCAACATAGAACAACAGGAGTGTTGTGTGAATTTTTGTGATTTTCCGGGGTTCGTTTGGACATTTTTATGCATTATCTGAGTTTTCAATGCATTTATGTGCATAATTCAAATTTGGACTACATGCACATGCTCCATTGCATATAAATTGGTTGAAAAATCAAATTTGTGTCCTTGGGTGCATGCTTAGGTCCCATGCAAGAAATGGGAATGAATTTCGAACACCAGGGCACCGTTGATTGCCGGCAAAACATTGAGATGCCTGGTTTTTAAATTCTAGTAAATCCAAAACTCGTCTGAAATTCATGAAACTTGGCATGCTATCATGGAGCGGCATCAACATGCCGTGGTACAAATTTTGTCCCATTTGGGGCAGGTTTAGGTGTATGCTTCTCACAAACCGGAGCTTCTCACCACAAGCATGATGGTTTTCGGTAGGGAACGTCCCACCTTTGGGAACGAAATGATATTCATTGCCTCTTATTGCTTTCAATTTTTTTCTCGTGTCAACATAGAACAACAGGATTGTTGTGTTAATTTTTGTGATTTTTTGGGGTTCGTTTGGACATTTTTATGCATTAACTGAGTTTTCGATGCATTTATGTGCATAATTCAAATTTGAACAACATGCACATGCTCTAGTGCATATAAATTCGTTGAAAAATCAAATATGTGTCCTTGGGTGCATGATTAGGTCCCATGCAAGAAATGGGAATGAATTTCGAACACCAGGGCACCGTTGATTGCCGGCAAAACATTGAGATGCCTGGTTTTTAAATTCTAGTAAATCCAAAACTTGTCTGAAATTCATGAAACTTGGCATGCTATCATGCGGCATCAACATGTCGTGGTACAAATTTTGTCCCATTTGGGGCAGGTTTGGGTATATGCTTCTCACAAACCGGAGCTTCTCACAACAAGCATGATGGTTTTTGGTAGGGAACGTCCCACCTTTGGGGGCGAAACGATATCCATTGCCTCTTATTGCTTTCAATTTTTTTTCTCGTGTCAATGCTACTTATCGAGCTTGCGTTGTATTCCCTCGAAGAGGAAAGGGAGATGCATCGCAGTAGCGTAATTATTTCCCTCGGTTTTTGAGAACCAAGGTATCAATCCAGTAGGAGACCACGCGCGAGTTCCTCGCACCTGCACAAACAAATAAGAACTTCGCAGCCAACGCAATAAGGGGTTGTCAATCCCTTTACGGTTACTTACGAGAGTGAGATCTGATAGAGATGATAGTTTACATTTTTGGTATTTTTGTTTATAAGAACAAAAAGTAAAAGCGGAAAAAGTAAAGTAGATGTAGATTGATATGTTGAGAATAGACCCGGGGGGGCATAGTGTTCTCTAGTGGCTTCTCTCATGATAGCGATATTCTACGGCGGGTAAACAAATTACTGTCAA
Source organism: Secale cereale (assembly GCA_902687465.1). Classification (NCBI taxonomy): domain Eukaryota; kingdom Viridiplantae; phylum Streptophyta; class Magnoliopsida; order Poales; family Poaceae; genus Secale; species Secale cereale. Next base: position 255,201,410 of record LR738711.1, on the reverse strand, counting down.
GCAATTGATAGAAAATCAAACAATTATGAGACTATCTAGGCATGATCATTATATATAGGCATCACGTCCGAGACAAGTAGACCGACTCCTGCCTGGATCTACTACTATTACTCCACACATCGACCGCTATCTAGCATGCATCTAGTGTATTGAGTTCATAAGAACAGAGTAACGCCTTAAGCAAGAGGACATGATGTAGAGGGATAAACTCAAGCAATATGATATAAACCACATCTTTTTATCCTCGACGGTAACAATACAATACGTGCCTTGCTGCCCCTACTGTCACTGGGAAAGGACACCGCAAGATTGAACCCAAAGCCAAGCACTTCTCCCATTGCAAGAACTATATATCTAGTAGGCCAAACCAAACCAATAATTCGAAGAGACTTGCAAGGATATTATGAGCACACATAAAGAGTTCAGAAAAGAACCAAATATTTCTCGTAGATAATCTTGATCATAAACCCACAATTCATCGGATCTCAACAAACACACCGCAAAAGGAGATTACATCGAATAGATCTCCTCGAAGACCGAGGAGAACTTTGTATTGAGATCCAAAGAGAGAGAAGAAGCCATCTAGATACTAGTTATGGACCGGAAGGTCTGTGGTAAACTACTCACAACTCATGGTGAGGGCGATGATGATGATGTAGAAGAACTCCGTGATGGATCCTCCCCTCCGGCGGAGCTCCGAAACAGGCTCCAAGATGGGATCTCACGGGAACAGAAGGTTACGCCGGTGGAATTAGGGTTTTCTCTGTGTTGCTGATAGTTTTGGGGTACGTAGGCTTATATAGGAGGAAGGAGGACACCGGGGGACTCACGCGGGGCCCACGAGGTAGGGGGCGCGCCCCCCACCCTCGTGGGCACCCCGTGGCCCCTACTTCGTGGTTCTCAAGTCTCCCGTGCGTGATTTTCTCCAAAAAGATCTCTCCCGAAGGTTTCATTCCGTTTGGACTCCGTTTGATATTCATTTTCGGCAAAACCCTAAAACAGGCAAAAAACAACAATCTGGACTGGGCCTTTGGGTTAGTAGGTTAGTCCCAAAAATGATATAAAAGTGTATAACAAATCCCATTAAATATCCAAGACATCATAAATAATAGCATGGAACAATCAAAAATTATAGATACGTTGGAGACGTATCAAGCATCCCCAAGCTTAATTCATGCTCGTCCTCGAGTAGGTAATGATAAAAATAAAATTTTTGATGTGGAATGCTAACCAACATAGTTTTTCAATGTAATTCTCTTAATTGTGGCTTGAATATTCAGATCTGAAAGATTCAAGATAAAAGTCTATATTGACATAAGAAATAATAATACTTCAAGCATACTAACAAAGCAATCATGTCTTCTCAAAATACTATGGCTAAAGAAAGTTATCCCTGCAAAATCATATAGTCTGGCTATGCTCCCTCTTCATTACACAAAATATTCATATCATGCACAACCCCGATTTCAGCCGTGCACTTGTTTTCATACTCTATTCTTTCAAACCTTTCAACTTGCATGCAAAACATGAGCGTGAGCCATGGACATAGCACTATGGGTGGAATAGAGAGGTGGTTGTGGAGAATACAAAAAGGAGGGAGATAGTCCCACATCAACTAGGCGTATCAATGGGCTATGGACATGCCCATCAATAGATATCAATATGAGTGAGTAGGGATTGCCATGCAACAGATGCACTAGAGCTAAAAATGTATGAAAGCTCAACAAAAGAAACTAGTGGGTGTGCATCCAACTTGCTTGCTCACGAAGACCTAGGGCATTTGAGGAAGCCCATCGTTAGAATATACAAGCCAAGTTCTATAACGAAAATTCCCACTAGTATAAAAATGACTAAGCATGAGACTCTCTACAATGAAGAACATGGTGCTACTTTGAAGCACAAGTGTGGAAAAAATATAGTAGCAATTGTCCCTTTTTCTTTTTTTTTTCTTTTTTTGGGCCATTCTTTTTTCTTTGGCCTTTCATTCTTTCTTTTTTTTCGGAGGGGCTTTATTGATTTAGCCTTTCCTCCCATGGGACAATGCTCTAATAATGATGATCATCACAGTTTCATTACAACTCGATATTACAACTCGATACTACAACAAAGTATGACTCTATATGAATGCCTCCGGCGGTGTACCAGGATGTGCAATGAAACAAGAGTGACATGTATGAAAAATTATGCATGGTGGCCTTGCCTCAAATACGATGTCAACTACATGATCATGCATGGCAATATGACAATATGATGCGTGTCATATGAACGGAACGATGGAAAGTTGCATGGCAATATATCTTGGAATGGCTATGGAAATGCCATGATAGGTAGGTATGGTGGCTGTTTTGAGGAATATATATGGTGGCTATTTTGAGGAAGGATATATAGTGTGTGTATGGTACCGGCGAAAGTTGCGTGGTACAAGAGAGGCTAGCAATGGTGGAAGGGTGAGAGTGCGTATAATCCATGGACTCAACATTACTCATAAGAACTCATATACTTATTGCAAAAATCTATGAGTCATCAAAACAAAGCAATCAACGCATGCTCCTAGGGGGGAGGTTGGTAGGAGTTAACCATCGCGCACCCCCGACCTCCACACAAAGGTTGACACTTTACAAATACTTGATGCTCTAACTTCGTCACATAGCGGTTCACCATACGTGCATGCTACGGGAATCACTAACCTTAACACAAGTATTTATCAATTTCATAATAACTCCACTAGCATGACTCTAATATCACTATCCTCATATCTCAAAACAATTATCAAGCATCCAACTTCTCATCTTATTCAATGCACTTAGTGTGAATTTTTTTACTACATTGATATTGGATGTTTATCTTGTGAAGACTAGTTTTATAGCCTAAACACATTACCATGATGTTTTAATAGACTCTCAAATGAATATAAGTGAAGCATGAGAGTTCAAAAATTTCTTCAAAATATTATCACCACCGTGCTCTAAAAGATATAAGTGAAGCACTAGAGCAAAACTATTCAACTCAAAAGATATAAGTGAAGCACTATAGTGTTCTAACAAGTCCTAGGTCATATTTAACTCTCTCAAATAGGTGTGTCCAGCAAGGATAATTGTGGCAAACTAACAAGCAAAGACTCCAATTATACAAGACGCTCCAAGCAAAACACATATCATGTGGTGAATAAAAATATAGCTCCAAGTATAGTTACCGATGGATGAAGACGAAAGAGGGGATGCCTTCCCGGGGCATCCCCAAGCTTAGGCTTTTGATTGTCCTTGAATTTTACTTGAGGTGCCATGGGCATCCCCAAGCTTAGGCCCTTGCTACTCTTTGTTCCATAGTCCATCAAAGCAATACTCAAAACTTGAAAACTTCACAACACAAAACTTAGACAAAAATCTCGTGAGCTCCGTTAGTATAAGAACACAAATCACTACTCAAAGGTACTGCAATGAATTAATTCTTTGTTTATAATGGTGTTAAACCTATTGTGTTCCAACTTATCTATGGTTCATACTTCACAATATTACTCATAGATACATTGAAATAAGCAAACAACACACGAAAAACAGAATCTGTCAAAAACAGAACAATATGTAGTAATCTGGAGGTTTCCCATACTTCTGTAAGTCCAAAAAATTCAAACTAAATTGGTAAATGTGAGGAATTTTTATATTAATCATAAGCAAAAAGAATCAACTAAATAGTACGCTCCAGTAAAATCTGATGACTATTCTAGCGAGCGCTAACGATTCTGTTTTTCACAGCAAGATCATATAAACTTCACACAAGTCTTCCCAAGGGTTCTACTTGGCACAAACACTAAACATAACATGAAACCACGTCTAAACAGAAGCTAGATGCAATATTTATTCCCTAACAGCAGCAAAAACAAAAAATACAAAATTGGGTTGCCTCCCAACAAGCGATATCGTTTTACGACCCTAGCTAGGCACGATCCAAGATAAATCTAGGTATTGCCATCTTTGATCTTCACCCTTTTAATGGTGTCAAGCTCGAATCCGGGAGGTTCTTTACGTTTCCTTTCATATTCAGAAATCTTTAGATCTAAAGCATCCAACCGCTTATTACAAAGAGTAATCAACATATTCAAGCGATGGAGATTCCCACTAACACTTTTAAGAGGTTCAAGAGACTTTTGTAATATTTTCGTTACTTCGCAAATTTTCTCAAAAACTTGCGTCCCTTCCTGGGTTGAATTTGACCCTTTTTGGGGAGGTAGTGCTCCCACGATTCCCTCTATAATTTCATGCGCGATACTAGGATCAACTTCGATAAAATTCCCTTTGGCAACGCAATCCAAGAGTTGTCTATGACACATTTTTAATCCAACATAAAAATTGTGAAGCAAGATTCTAAAATTCACCTCTAAGGTGCACTTACGATAAGATTCCATCATTCTAAACCAAGCATCTTTTAAGTTTTCTCCTTGCTATTGTTTGAAGTGAAGCGCTTCAAACTCGGGAGACGAAAGAGCGGACAAGGGACTAGCCATAATGACAAGCAAGCAAGCAACACACAAGCAAACAAGTAGCAAGCGAACGATAAACACACGGCAGAAGAAGGGCAAATAAAATGGCAAACGTGAAGTGGGGGAGAGGAAAACGAGAGGAAAAAAAGTAAAGCGAAGGATAAGGGTTTGTGATAGGTACTTGGTATATGAATTTTGCGTAAGCCTCCCCGGCAATGGCGCCAAAAATTCTTCTTGCTACTTCTCGAGCTTGCGTTGTATTCCCTCGAAGAGGAAAGGGAGATGCATCACAGTAGCATAAGTATTTCCCTCAGTTTTTGAGAACCAAGGTATCAATCCAGTAGGAGACCACGCGCGAGTCCCTCGCACCTGCACAAACAAATAAGAACTTCACAGCCAACGCGATAAGGGGTTGTCAATCCCTTTACGGTCACTTACGAGAGTGAGATCTGATAGAGAAGATAGTTTATATTTTTGGTATTTTTGTTTATAAGAATAGAAAGTAAAAGCGGAAAAAGTAAAGTAGAAGTCGATTGATATGTTGAGAATAGACCCGGGGGCCATAGTGTTCTCTAGTGGCTTCTCTCATGATAGCGATATTCTATGGTGGGTAAACAAATTACTGTCAAGCAATTGATAGAAAAGCGAATAATTATGAGACTATCTAGGCATGATCATTGTATATAGGCATCACGTCTGAGACAAGTAGACCGACTCCTGCCTGCATCTACTACTATTACTCAACACATCGACCGCTATCCAGCATGCATCTAGTGTATTGAGTTCATAAGAACAGAGTAACGCCTTAAGCAAGAGGACATGATGTAGAGGGATAAACTCAAGCAATATGATATAAACCCCATCTTTTTATCCTCGATGGCAACAATACAATACGTGCCTTGCTGCCCCTACTGTCACTGGGAAAGGACACCGCAAGATTGAACCCAAAGCCAACGCAATTCTCCCATTGCAAGAACTATAGATCTAGTAGGCCAAACCAAACCAATAATTCGAAGAGACTTGCAAGGATATTATGAGCACACATAAAGAGTTTAGAAAAGAACCAAATATTTCTCGTTGATAATCTTGATCATAAAACCACAATTCATCGGATCTCAACAAACACACCGCAAAAAGAGATTACATCGAATATATCTCCTCGAAGACCGAGGAGAACTTTGTATTGAGATCCAAAGAGAGAGAAGAAGCCATCTAGATACTAGCTATGGACCCGAAGGTCTGTGGTAAACAACTCAAAAATCATGGTGAGGGCGATGATGATGATGTAGAAGAACTCCGTGATGGATCCCCCCTCCAGCGGAGCTCCGGAACAGGCTCCAAGATGGGATCTCACGGGAACAGAAGGTTATGGCGGTGGAATTAGGGTTTTCTCTCTATTGCTGATAGTTTAGGGGTACGTAGGCTTATATAGGAGGAAGGAGGACACCTGGGGACTCACGAGGGGCCCATGAGGCAAGGGGCGCGCCCTGGGAAGGGGGGCGCCCCCCCCCCCTCGTGGGCACCCCGTGGCCCCTACTCCGTGGTTCTCAAGTCTCCCGTGCGTGATTTTCTCCAAAAATATCTCTCCCGAAGGTTTCATTCCGTTTGGACTCTGTTTGATATTCCTTTTCTGCAAAACCCTGAAACAGGCAAAAAACAGCAATCTAGACTGGGCCTTTGGGTTGGTAGGTTAGTCCCAAAACTGATATAGAAGTGTATGACAAAGCCCATTAAACATACAAGACATCATAAATAATAGCATGGAACAATCAAATTTTACCATGCAATATGTTGCTCTAGTGTATATGCTCTATATGTCATGCAGTGTGGTGCTAACTTATTAACTATTTTGTTAATTAGTTGTCGTCTTCAGTTAATTGTTTGGTTGAATTCTGCAAATGTGATGTTCAATTCTTCAGGCTACAATTTTGTATTGTCTTCCATGTGAGAAATAAATCGAATTTATCTTTACAAAATACATGAGAAACGAATACAATTGCTATATTTCCAAGTTGTCAAGCATGCTTTGTTTGGTTATACATTGTGCAATGTGGTGCTCAGTTAACATTTGGTTCATTTGCGTTGTGGTGTTTAGTTAACTGTTTTGTTCAATTCTGCAATGCGATGTTCAATAGTTGTGGGTGCATTCTGTTATTGTATACCATGTGAGGAATAAATTGAATTTGGCTGTAGTAAATACATGACAAACAAATACAATTGCTACAATTGACTGTAGTTAACTGTTTGGTTAACTGTCTGATCTTCTATTATGAGTATGTTATATTGTGCAATGTGGTGCTTAGTTAATGTTTGGTTCATTGTTTTTGGTGTTTAGTTAACTGCTTGGTTCAATTCTGCAATGCAATGTCCAATTGCCGTGGGTAGAATTTTGTATTGTTGTGCATGTGAGGAATAAATCAAATTTGGCTGCACTTAATACATGAGAAACATATACAAGTGCTGTATTTCCTAGTTCTTAATTATGATTGGTTTGGATAAATGGATTTTTCGTGTGACTTGAATTAATCTGATGAATCTGCAATGTGCTTATTTTTCATCAACATATTTTACTGATAGCATGCGAACCCTTACTTAACCTGATGACTAACTACCTTATATGGGTTGCACGGAAACAATGGGAAGCACTGAGGTTTACAATCGAGATTAGCACATGCATGGTCCGTTCTCTAATAGCTCATTATTGTGCAATTGCAGGAACCATTCTAATATTTTCGTTTTTAACAATTTGGTCTTGCACATGTAGGTCCCGCTGTCAGAGGTTTTGACCTACTATTCGACCCTTTTTGCATATGGGGAAATGAGTTGTCCATGAATATCAATCAAATCAAGAAACTCAGAAAGATGGTTAGGATAAAGAAATTAGCGACAAAAAACAACAAGATCTTTGTATGCACAATGAAGAAGACACCAGTTCACTACAAGATGGTACTAACTATTATACCTTGCCTTTTTATTCCTTTGCCCCGTTTCCAATATAGAGAAGATATTTATGCACGTCCTTGTTTTCAGGCCTTTCCAAAGCAGTTCACTGATGATTACCTCTCAAACCACCTCTATGGTCAGGAGGCGAGGAAGGTTTTCATACAACACCCACGGTTCAGTATTGAAGTGTTCCTGAAGAGGATGAAGGACGGACGGTCAATCATCCACAGGCACTGGCCTAAAGTTGCAAAGACCTTCAACATGCATGAAGGCTCAATATTCGCCTTCCGCTTCAGCAGTTTTCCCAATGAGATGCATCTATCTATATACCGTCTATGATGCTAATTTTGAAAGGTTCTACATGTTGCATGTGGAACTTGGTGCTGGTGCAGTTGTGTAATGGGGTAGCTGAGTGCTGAAGCTATATCATGTTGTACTCTGATGTATTTCAATTATGAAATTCTTCTTCCTTAATATGGAAATGAAATATATTGTGTGCTTAATATGACTGTCAATTAGATTAATAAATGGATTATTAATAATAGGGCAATTAGCCTGCTAATGGCGAATTAGCCTGCTAATTGGGTTTTGATATTGCAAACGGTTTTGAAAAAATACCGTGGGCGATGACCTCAGGCAACGCACACAGTTTCTAGGAATAAACTGTGTTGGATCGATGAACAATCACACACGACTTTCTCTTGAAAACAGTTTGCGTTAGGCCACCTTGCACAAACGTTTACCACATAAAAGTTGTGTGTGATGGACACCCTTTGCCACACAGTTTCTTCCACGGACCGTGTGTGATAGATTCAATAACGCAAACGATTTAACGGGGAAAATTGTGTGTGATGTACCTGTGAACGGAAACGTTTTCCTTGGAGTGACTTTGTAGGATGTGCATACGAGCGGAAACGTTTCGTGGGGACTGACTGTGTGGGATGTACTTGCGACCGAAAACAATTTTGCCGTATAATTGTATTTTTTAGCTCTACTGTCCGTATTTTCGTATTTGAGCGCTCGCCGGTCGCACACGACCTCATTTTGCCGAGCGTGTGTGCCAGGAGGGCATATCCCCGATGGTTTCTCGGTCGTGTGGGAAGGTGTAATGCCCAGGATGGGATTATACCGCCTACGTGTCGAGGCACGACTTAAAGGTATAAGCCCATTCTAGAATGATCTCAAGTTTGGTATCTTTACTAGACTCATGTACAACTAGGGATGAAATTGCAAAAGGATAGTTGACTTACACTCGCCACGTCACACAATACATTACATAAGCAAAACATCATCCAATAACATCACAACCCGACTACGGGCGAAGATCCAAATGAAAGATACCCAATACATAAAGCCACAGGTCCGAATCGCCCTAGTAGAAACCACTACTGATCATCAGGATAGTGCACATAGTATCGACTACGTTCTTCATCGAACTCCCAGTACAGCTCCGTGCCGTCACCTGAGTAGTTCACCATGGTACCTGCATCTGGTGTGGTGTAGAATCTGTGAGCCACGGAGGACTCAGCAATCCCGTTCCCGGGTAGCAGAACTATCTAAGCCTTGGGTGTGGGACAAGGCTGAAGAAAGATAAAAGGTTGCAGCTGCACGAGCACTACCTTACGTGTTTAGAGCGAGAAGAGAAGTGCCACGAGCGTAAAAGTGATCATGAAGTGATCCTAACTAAGCACGTCAATCATAACCCCACCGTGTTCACTTCCCGAACCCCTTTCGGAAAATGACCGTCATGGTTACTCACGCTGGTGGTGTGTTCTGAACATGGTGTCAAGTTTTCTACAACCGGATATTAACAAATTCCCATCTGCCACATAACCGCGGGCACGGCTTTCAAAAGTTCAAAACCCTGCAGGGGTGTCCCAACTTAGCCCATGACAAGCTCACGATCTGCGGAGTAGCAACTCAAAGGTGGGAAGACCCGAGTATTCTCGGAATCCCGTGCTCAAGATATTCCGACTAAGGTAAAACTAATCCAGCAAATCCTCCCGGCGTGCCGACACCCTGATAGTAGCCATGCGTATCTCGTCTCAGGCCACGTCCGGATGGGCGATGCTATGGGTTTTTACCAGCCCTCGGGTTTCCCCAAGGTGGCCCCGCAGGCTCCCCAGTTTGGACCAACACTCATGTGGAGCACTGGCCCGGGTTGTTGATTAATAAGAGGGTTTATAACTCCCCATGCAAGTTTTAGTTGTTAGGCAAATGGAGTACCAATGTTGGGACTTGCTGGAAGAGTTTTAGCGCTAAGCGGGTTATCAAGGGGGGCCCATAAACCCCAACCGTGTTAGGGACGCATAATCAAGGAACATAACACCGGTTTATACGGTTCCTAGGGCGGCATGAGTGGAACAAATCACCAAGCAAGAGGCTTAGCCTTCCACCCATTACCAATATATAGATGATTTATTTTAAGAGTTTATATAGTGTGATATCCCAACAATAACTTCAACATGAAGCAAGAATCTTCAAATCTTCTCCTGCAACTAGCAATGCTATAAGAGGGGCTGAGCGGATCTTACGTAGCCAAACAAATGTTTGCTAGGTTGGGTGGTTAGACAGATTCATGGTTACAACAGGAGTCTGACAAACAAACATGGGCATCGAGGCAATGAGCCAAAGAGCGAGATATCTAGCAATAGGCAAAGATAGTAATGATATCTGGGTCAGGTCATCTTGCCCGTCGAGTCGTCGATGGGATCGTAAGACGGCTCCTCATACTCAACCTCGGTATTAACCTCGTTCTCGTTCTCGGTCTCGACTTCCGGCTCTACTCAACACAAGAACACAACGAGGCACGAAATCAAACAAGGTGCAATGCACAATCAACATGATGCACGTATGATGCATGTATGATGCAATACATGTCAAGGGAGGAAGCACACAAGAACAACACAAGACAACAGGATTAAATGAGGCCGGAATCCACATAAAGCAAATCCGGTAAGTCCTCATATGCATATGTTGAAAATGGTTCAGATCTGAACAAACCTTAAGTTAAGGTTGTTAAACAGCAAGTTAACATGCACCATGATGATTTACAAGAAATTCTAGTCAAGTTTCATATAAAGTTTGTTTAAAACGGAGCTACGGTCTAGAAGATATGAGCAAAACAAGTTAAGCATGTCAACGGTGCGAGATGCACCCAAACATCAAGCAAACATACTCCAAACATGTAAACAAGATGATATTATTACTCTACATGCAAAATCACACAAGTTTCATATAGGACTTGCTCAAAACGGAACAACGGTTCAACACATACACATGAAACAAGATTCAATGCAAAGCTGAAATTAATAGCCACATAGCAACTTTGGAGCAAGAAATATATACTCTACAACACTCAAACATGGTGACAAGAAGCATGGACATGAAGTAGGCATATCCTACAGCAAACAACTCCATTGGAGCAACTCCATAGGAGGCATGGATCAATAGCAACAAGCTACAACATTTTGATCATGACGTTAAAAACCTGACAGTAATATTTTATAGTAACTTGGGAGCAAGAAATAAATAAGCTACAACAAGCCAAAAGTTCAAGTGAGGGCATGGATGGATAGACAACAACATGTAAAACAAGGAATGATCAATGGCCACCCCAAAACTAACATGGATTTTCCTAGGACAGCAAGCAAACATAGCATCAGGATAAGACAGATTTCAGACTTGGTGAAATTTCACTAAGTGTTAAAACAGTTAAGTTGGCATGGCATGTTTCCAAGCATGTTTAAGTCACCTCGAGGCATATCATGGAAAATGGTTTGCACCACAGCAAAGACCACATGATGGAGATTCTAAAACATATTAACATGTGACATGGGGACAAACACATCAATAGCAACGATCTCTTCAAATCAGCATCTCATAACATGTTACAAAACTTAACAGCCACATGCACTTTTGCAACAGAAATAAACATGGCAATATGAACTCTAACATGCATGCTACAGCAACCAACATGTAGAGCATCTCATGATGAACATTTTGACATATCATTTGCTTCATTTGGATAAACATGCACCAAGTTATCACATCTCAAACATGGCATGAAAATAACAAGTAACAGCAGTTTATAACAAGTAGCACTCTTGTCACGAAGATTAAGACCTCTAGATGGACTCAAACAAGCATGACACAATGGAACAAAACGTAGTACACATCACCACGATCATTTTGACATATTATTTGCACAATTTGGATAAGCACACAAATAGTTACCAGCAGTCAAAGATGCAACAAAAAATATGCAACTTAGGGACTTAGAGAAAAAAACAGGGGGTCAACCTCCTCGCGGATCGGGTCACGGGCGGATCGGGTCGGGAGCGGAGCGGGCGTGGAGCGGGTCGCGGGCGCCGACCCGTTAGGGTTTCGGCCCGGCTGGAGATCTGGATCGGATCACGGGCGCTCGCCCGACGGAGCTTCGCGGCGGTGGCGGATTGGGAGGCCCGGCGAGGCGCGGCGGCTCCGGTGCTGGTGGCGGCCCAGCGGGGCAGCCCGGCGACCGGGGCGAGGTGAGGCCGGCGGCGAGGCCTCGGTGTAGAGAGGCGGCGGCGGTGGTAGTGTTCGGGCCGAGGCCGGCGGCGGATATCGGCGGCGGGGTCGGGGGCGCCGGCGGGAGGCGGAGGCGACGGCGGGAGCCCGGCGGCGGGGAAGCACGGTGGGAGGAGGTGGCGGCTCGGGCCACCGGAGGCGGCGGGGACGGAGCGGTGCGGCACGGGAGGTGCGGCCCGGATCAGCCCGGGGGCGGGCCGGATCTGGGCCCGGCGCGGCATCGGGGATCCGGCTGACGTGGCGCTCATAGATTGGCCGAGGGGGGCGGCTCGGATTGTCCGGACCGGGTCGGACACATCCGCCCGGCGCGGATTCCGAGGCGGGGCTGGAGGAGGAAGAAGACTAGGGTTTGGACGAGAAACATGGACATGGGGACTAATTTATAGGCACAAGGAGCTAGGAGACTCCAAATGGGGTGCGGTTTTCAGCCACGCGATCACAATTCGACGACCGAGATGATGGGAAGGGTTGTGCTGGGTTGGTGGGCTGTTGTGGAGGGGGTCTTGGGCCTTAAAGAAGAGGTTCTTTTAGCCCACTAGGTTAACCGTTGGAGTACCAAACGAACTCCAAACGCGATGAAACTTGACAGACGGCCTACACGTACCAAAACAACATTGCACGACAAGTCTCACGCCATTCCGGAAACGTTACATGGCCACACATGAAAGAAGGACTCAGGGATGCCACGGGCACGTGTGAGAGCGTCGGATCTCAAAACGGACAACGGGAAGAGACGAGTGGGACCGGATGCAAGTGACAACACAAATGCAATGTAATGCACATGACAACATGACATGGATAAAATGCACACACGCACACGACAAAACGAAGAACCCGAAATGAAAGAAGATCCCGGAAAGGAATTGATGAAGCCAAAGTTTATATATTGCCATATTGGGAAAGTGTTACATCTGGGGCATTACAAACTCTCCTCTACTACGAAAAGATCTCGTCCCGAGATCTAGGACTGGAAGAAGGAAGGGTACTCGGAATGAAGGTGATCTTCTCGTTCCCACGTAGCTTTTCGGTCGGTATGGTGTGACCACTTAACTTTCAAGAACTTGATTGACTTGTTGCGGGTCTTGCGCTCGGTTTCTTCAAGAATAGCAACGGGGTGCTCACGGTAAGACAAGTCTTGTTGAAGATCAATCTCCTCAAACGTAATAGTGCGTTCAGGTGTCTTGAAGCACTTGCGGAGTTGAGACACGTGAAACACATCATGAACATTAGCGAAGTTGGAAGGGAGCTCAAGTTGATAGGCTAGATCGCCTCTTTTGCCAAGGATCTTGTAAGGGCCCACGTATCTAGGAGCAAGCTTCCCTTTGATACCGAACCTTTGGGTGCCTTTCATAGGAGAAACACGAAGATAGACATGATCCCCAATGTTGAAGGCCAAATCACGATGCTTGCCATCATAGTAGCTCTTCTGACGCGACTGAGCGGCCCTGAGATTCTCACGTATGAAGTTGCACATTTCTTCGGCTTCTGAGATCAAGTCATTGCCAAGGAGTTGACGTTCACCAGTCTCGGACCAGTTGAGAGGAGTACGGCACTTTCTGCCATAGAGGATTTCAAACGGAGCTTTGTCGGCACTAGCTTGGAAACTGTTGTTGTAAGAGAACTCGACAAACGGAAGACAATCTTCCCACTTCATGCCAGAAGAGATGACACAAGCTCTGAGCATGTCTTCGAGGATCTGGTTCACTCTTTCGACTTGACCACTAGTCTGAGGGTGAAACGCAGTGCTGAAACGGATCTTAGTGCCCATGGCTGACTGAAAGGAGTCCCAGAACTTGGATGTGAACAAACTTCCACGGTCTGTGGAGATAACTTGAGGAATGCCATGTAAGGACACAATTCTGGAAGTGTACAACTCTGCCAGCTAAGCAGCATTGATAGATTCTTTGACTGGAAGGAAGTGAGCTACTTTGGTTAGCTTGTCGATGACAACAAAGATAGAATCATTCCCCTTCTTGGACTTGGGAAACCCAGTGACGAAATCCATTTCAATGTGGTCGAATTTTCACTCGGGAATAGGAAGAGGTTGGAGGAGACCGGCTGGACGTTGATGCTCTGCCTTCACTCTTCTGCAGACATCACATTCATTCACTAATTGGGCAATCTCCCTTTTCATGTGAGTCCACCAGTAAGATTGCTTGAGGTCTTGGTACATCTTGGAACTTCCAGGATGAATCGAGAGGAGGGAGTCATGTGCTTCGTTCATTATGAGCTTCCTGAGATCACCCTTGGGAACCACGAGTCTGTCCTCAAAGAACAAGGTGTCCTTCTCATCAACGCGATAGCACTTGTATTTGGGAGTACCCTTTGCAATACCATGTTTCACTTTCTCCACCATAGCATCACTGAGCTGGGCCTCATGGATCTGATCTTCCAAGGTAGGAGCAACTTGAAGATTTGCAAGAAAGCCTTGCAGAACAACTTGGAGGTTGAGCTTCCTGAATGCTTCACAAAGCTCAAGCTGGAAGGGCTTGATAAGGAGACTGTTGCAATATGCCTTTCTGCTCAAGGCATCTGCAATGACATTGGCCTTGCCAGGTCTGTATTCGATGCTTGGATCATACTCTTGGATCATCTCAACCAAACGAGTCTGGCGAAGGTTCATGTTCGGCTGTGTGAAGATGTACTTCAAGCTCTTGTGATCGGTGAAGATGTCGACTCTTAGGCCCAACAGAAGGTGTCTCCACGTGATCAAGGCGTGTACCACAGCTGCTAGCTCGAGATCATGTGTGGGGTAGTTCTTCTCACTTGGCTTCAATTGACGAGAAGTGTATGCCACAATCTTCTTGTCCTGCATTAGCACACCACCAAGTCCTTGAAGAGAAACATCACAGAATACTTCGTAGGGCCTGGAGTCATCTGGAGGAGTTAGAACCAGAGCAGAGATGAGCTTTTCTTTGAGAGTTTTGAATGCCACATCACAATCCGGAGATCAGTTGTACTTGACATTCTTCTACAGCAAGTTGGAGAGAGGCTTGGCAATCTTGGAGAAGTTCTTAACGAACCTTCTGCAATAGCTAGCAAGACCAAGGAATCTGCGGAGTTGCTTGACGTTCTGAGGGGGTTCCTAGTTGACAATCGCTTCAACTTTCTCGGGGTTGACCGCAATACCGTCAGTAGAGATGATATGGCCCAGATACAAGACCTTATCGAGCCAGAATTCGCATTTAGAGAATTTGGCATAGAACTTATGTTCACGGAGTCTGTCGAGAACCAGACGGAGGTTCTTTTCATGATCCTCTTCATTTTTGGAGAATACCAAGATGCCATCCAGATAAACAAGCACAAATTCGTTGGTGTAGGGGTTGAAAATATAGTGCATCATTCTCGAGAAGGTGGGTGGAGCATTAGCGAGGCCAAAGACATGACTGTGTATTCATAGGAGTCGTAGCTTGTTCTGAATGCAGTCTTGTGAATATCTTCTTCACGGATACGGATCTGGTGATAACCCATCCGAAGATCGAGCTTTGAGAACACTTTTGCTCCTTTGAGCTGCTCGAACAATTCATTGATGTTGGGGAGCGGATACTTGTTCTTTATTGTCTTCTTGTTCAATGGCCGGTAATCGACGCAAAGGCGTTCCGTGCCATCTTTCTTCTAGACAAATAAGACACCACAACCCCAAGGAGAAGTGTTAGGCCTGATTAGACCCATACGCTCTTGCTCATCGAGCTGTCTCTTCAACTCCTTCAACTCTTCAGGGGAAAGCTTGTACGGACGCCGGCATGCTGGCTCAGTACCTGGCTCGAGATCAATGACGAATTCAACTTGACGATGCGGAGGCATGCCTGGAAGCTCTTCAGGGAAGACATCTTGATATTCATTGACCACGGAATTTGAGAGATGGCATTAATCTCGCCCCTGTCATTGAGAGAGAATAGCCTGATTGTGTTATCCCGAGAGGTGAAGATAATCACATCTTCGTTGGAATGAGTAAGCATGACTTCCTTATTTGCACAATCAATGTGAGCATCATGCTAGGAAAGCCAATCCATCCCGAGAATAAGATCAATGTCGGAGTTGCCGAGAACAACCGGAGAAGCCAGAAAGCGGTAATCACCCATGCGAATAGATACATTTGGAGCATACAAGCTAGAAGTCATTCGTTTCGCCGGAGAAGTAACTTGCAACTTCTGAGGTAATGCCACTGTGCTCACATGGTGCTTGGATGCAAATGGATATGACATGAAAGAACATGATGCACCCGAATCAAACAACACTTTTGCAGGAATAGAGTTAACTGGAAGGTTACCAAGTATCACATCTGAAGAATTCTCTGATTGAGCTACATTCGTCAGATTCACTCTTGCTTGCTTTGGATTATGCTTGACCATAGCAGTGCTGACAGGTGGAGGAGGCGGAAGGTGCCTTGGGTTGGGGCACTTGTTAGCATAATGACCCTTCTGAGTGCACTTGTTGCAAACCACTTCTGAGAGAGGACGGTGATAAGGAGCACTTGACTTTGAGGCTTGAAAATGATTCTTTGACTGAATGCTTGGGTTGGGTGGGTGGGAGAAAGCACGGCCACCAGAATTCTTGTTGTTGTTGTTGGGAGGTCGGATCACTGGAGGAGGTGGAAGCCAAAACTTCTGTTGCTTTGCGACCACTTGGGAAGAAGAGGAGGAGTGAACGACATCTCTGATCCTCTTTTTGGAAGCTTCCATCTTGAGCTAGGCTGCCTCTTGCTTAAGTGCCATGTTATAGAATTGATCAAACTCATCAGGCTCGAACAAGGTGAGAGCTAGTTGGAGTTCATCCTTCAGACCACCACGGAACTGATAGATCTTGCTCTTGGCATCCGGGATGTCTTTCTTGGCATAGCGGGCAAGGTTCTGGAACTTGACATTATATTGGTAGACAGTCATTGAGCCTTGCTTCAGGTTGCGGAATTGCTCACGCATACCCTCGATGACACTTGTTGGAATGTGGTGAGAACAAAAGTGCTTGCAGAAGTCAGCCCACAAGATTTCACGCCCTTCTCTGGAGTCTTTGTACTGCTGCCACCGATCAGCGGCTTGGTCCTTGAGTTGGAAGGCTGCAAACTTCACATAGTCCTCGGGCCTCACGTTACTGCACTCGAAATGCTTGTTGATATCTGTTATCCAATCTTCAGCATCTAGAGGGTCCACACAGTAACTGAATGCCTTTGGTTGGTTTGCCAGGAACTGGTTGAGTGTAGCAAAGTGAGGTTGGTTGAACAAATTGCCTTGGCCTTGGTTCCCATGAGCACCCTGTCAGGACCGGTTTTCCAGGATTTAAATTTCCCAGTCCATGGTCCTTGTGCTCACCAGCCCCAGGATTACTGTTAGCTGATGAGACACAAACTTGATACAGAAATTCCAAGCAAAATACCAAATATGTAGTACAAGACCATTCTGGTCAATGAGTACAACATAAGGTTTCTAGTGGTTGATGGCGGAAGCGGGTTGCGGTACATCAGCGTCTATGGGACTCCATTTCCCACAGGAACAGCTGACCTGGATAACTCCTATCTTCGCGAGGCTGCTGTCTCCGTTGCCTAGGTTCCGGGGCTGTCATCGCAGCGCTCCTCTCCAAGCAAGAAATCTGGCCAAGACAATAGCCAGGGACAAGCCAGTGAGTACTTTGAATGTACTCGCAAACATTATGAACACAGGTACAATATAACAAATGATGCACTGAAATATTCCATGATCACTTTGTTAGTCACGAAATAGAATTCATGACGCACGCAAGCAGGTTATCCTTATAAAACATGAATAAGCAATCAGAGAATAAGAATAAAATTGCACCGATCGGGTGTCTGAAGCGACGCCTCGAAAGGAAAATAAAATAAAGCATGCCTCAGTCGGACGTCTGAGCGACGTCACATAAAGGGCTTATAAGAATAAGTAATAATAAGCATGCCACAGTCGGGCGTCTGTGCGACACCACATAAAGGGCTTATAGGGAAGATAAATAATAAGCATGCCGCAGTCGGGCGTCTGAGCGACACCACATAAAGGGCTTATAGGGAAGATAAATAATAAGCATGCCGCAGTCGGGCGTCTGAGCGACACCACATAAAGGGCTTATAAGGAAAATAAATAATAAGCATGCCACAGTCGGGCGTCTGAGCGACACCACATAAAGGGCTTATATGAGAATAATCACAGGGAATATCCAGGAGGTAGAACCATCCCAGGGGTACTCAACAATTCAAACAATACAATGGTTAGTCCATAATAATAATCATAATCATCATATGTCACATGTCATGGTCAACATTCTGGTTTAGAAGTTTTCCTCCGAAGACCGACACTAAGACCGACACTTGACCCATCCCAGACTGAAATCCTTAACCGCGGATACGGCTATTCGAATAGATATAACCCCTGCAGAGGGTGTACTCTTTACCCACGAGTAACGGATTCCTTTAGTCCATCGGGACTAATGCCATTTACGGTCTTTTAGTTGAAAACACACCTGACCCGCACACACCAGCTTAACTTACTGGTGACTGGAATCACCCACGACACCTGTTAAGTAAAACTCTAAGTGGGGAGGCTACAACCTCGAGTGGCATGGGATCACAGAATTTATAATGCGCGCAAACTAGGGGAGCTACCCCCTCGGCCCCAACCGGAAACACCCATGCCCCCGGACCAGGTGGCATGCCTACCGGATGCAGCCGGTATCTTCCACCATGGCCTCTCTGTACGGTGTGTGCCAGGAAAGGGGTTGACAACTTACTGGACTGTACCCTACTTGCGGCAGGGACACGTGGTAGTACGAAACAAGTATGGGGGTTACCGGAACAAGACCCGATCTATGGTCGACTCAGGAGGTTAAAGCATCACCTACGTGATTAGAATAGCAAACATATTTCACACCCACAGACAGAAGTCACCACTCATCATACCTCGACATGCCCTCGTTGATCTCTCTCATCACCATGAGGTACCACCTTCATGGTCATACTTTATCCATGACAAAACTTCTCCCCGAAGTCTGTCCGGACCAGCTCAGGCATACGTGGCATGAGGCAGTAACCACTTCACCTGTATATAACATGATCACCGCAAATCAACTTCTCATCAAATGCATCTTTGCTTGTCTTGCCATTATATGCAAAAACTCATTATTTCATGTGACATAAACATAGCTTACTACTCCTAGCAAGCATTCAACAAAATATCATATCTGTGTTCAGGATGCTTGCCTTGAGAGTGTGAGGGTGGGGTGCACTTTTTGAAAGTTGTTTCCTTCTCCAAAAATCCTATTTTAAGAAAATTCAATTCAATACATAATTCAAAAACAGTACAAAAAAGTTGCTCAGAAATTTTTCAAATAAATATGAAAATAAACTAGACAAGATTTTAGAAACAGCAGAAAAAGAATCAAGTCAAAAGGACTTATATTTTAAAAGTTGTAGTCAGTCAAAGTTTGGGTCAAACTCTGTTTTTAAAATAACCAGAAAAAGGAAAACGTTTCGATGGGGAAAGCGTTTTCGGCAGAGAGAAAGCGTACCCGACGCTTTACGCCTTCACTTAAGCGCCTCGGCGGGACGACCAGAGCCACTGACGGTGGGCCCGCGGGTCCACCCGTCAGATTTGACTGGCCCAACCAGTCTTCTCCCTCCTCTGGCCGAACAGGGGCGCTGCTCCGGCGATCAACGCCGGCGAACGGTGGCGCCTCGAGGACGTTCTAGTGCGGGGATGGATCCGCCGGACTGGGGCGGTCCTTCCGGTGGTCGAGGGGGGAACGGAGGTGGAGGAACGCGTCGGCGACGAGCTTCGCGGCGGACGGCGGTCTCGGTTGGAAAAGGGGTTCCGTCCTACGGTTGTCCTAGAGCTTCTCTGAGTAGTTGGGCAGCTCCGCAAGGTCATCTGGAATCGAACGGTGAGGCTGGCTGGGAGGGAAAGGCTCGGTCTGCGGCGTATTGATCCGGACGGTGGTGGCGGCTGTACCTCGCCGGAGTTGGGGAACAAGCCTTCTCCAGATGATTTCGAGCGAGGGGGAGAACTCTACGGCTTGCCTGAGGATCTGGACGAGCTCGAGGGCTCCTTTTATAGCGCCAGAAGGTCGGTTCCGCGGCTCTGAGGATAAGAACGGCGGCGGCCGAGGATAAGATCGACGAACCGCCTGCTCAGTTGCGGCAGGGCGACGTGGCGATGGTCGGCGCTACCAAACGAGCTTGCAGATGAGCCCGAGCTGTTCCCCAGGGCAGCTGGCGAGCTGTGGTGGTCGGGGCGGCGCCGGCCATGGTACGGGCGAGCTGTAGCCGAAGGCTAGCCGCCAAGGGGCTCGCTGCGGCGGCGCTGTAAGGCTCCAGGGGTTGTCTTGGAGGGCTCCGACGTGTGGATGAGGGTGGCGTGGCTCTGCAGGTGAGCAAGGGCCAGGGGCACGACGCGGCGGCTCGGGCGCGCGCGCGTGCAAAACGCGCGCTCTGGGCGCGCCCAGAGCACGCACGCCGTGTGCTCGACAAAATGCCAAAGCATGCTGGGAGGCTCGGGTGCAGCTGCAAACTAACAGGAGGGTTAGGGTGAAAGCAATAGGTCTAATAGACATGGTTGTTGGGTCAGGGAATCAAGTTCACAAAGTAATCACAAAAATTATGCCAAATCTGGCCAGACACACAAAGTGCTCGACAGAATGCCATGGGCATCTAGGCATTTCTTCTGGTGGCCAAAAGCTCCAGATCAGAGTCTCTTTAGATGACAAAGAGGGTGGCAAGGTTAGTTTGTCAAAAGCAGGAACTCCCTAGTACAAGTTTTTGAGAAAACCAAATCTGGACAGAAGATAAAGGTCATTATTGCATGTGTCAAAAATATTCCAATGGTCTCAATCTCCTGGACTTAAGAGTTTGATAGGGTGGACTACAAGCAGGAAACATCCCATGGGCAATAGGGCAAGATAAAATAGTGCTGCAGTAGAAAATGCCAAATTGGACCAGAATACAAATGAGGGTTGTTTGCTCAAATTTTCCAAAGAACACCAATGGGTTTTTGCATAGAAATGAATTATATACTTCTATTAACATCTCCAAATTTTGGTGAAATTTTTAGAAGAATTTATCAAAGGGTTGCAGTGCAAAAGGGACTCCAAAGCTTATGAGAAACCAATTAAAAGCAATTAATCTTCAGGGAAATATTTATAGAAATAATTCCACTGATAAAAGAAATGATCTTGAGAAGGTATACAAGTCCAACAACATTTATTTTTGAAAAGTTCCCCCTTGGAGGGAAAACTCCACAATTCAGAAGAAAAGAATGGTTCTGAAATCAAAAGAAAGTCCAGAAAAGGAAAAATTTAATTTCCTGGCAAAATTTTAATAAATAAATCATGGTTAAAATTTTTGGGGTGTTACAACACTACCCCCCTTAAGAAAAATCTCGTCCTCGAGATTTGTTAAGGACGATCTCAAAATATCCATCCTATTATCATAAAGTATTAATTCAAAAGAAATGAACAGACTAAACACGTAATACACTGAGGTTACTGCGAGAGGGTAAATAATTGGCACAACCACAGTGGGGTACTGGTGCTATGTGGAAAAATCTTTGGTTTGGGAAACCGAGAAATTACTACTTTCGGCTATGGAAAAAAAAATTAGAACAACAGTCTAATTTCATGAATTACGCTGGTCGTACCCGAGGGCATAGGGCTCTCTCTGGCTGACAGGTGGACCCGGGGTCCACTGTCAGTCTCTTCTTCTACCTCTGGCTCTCTTTCTCCTTCTCTCTCGCGTGCTCTCCCGCGCTTTCTCCACCGGCGACGCCTAGCGCGTAGGGCATCTAGGCCGTACTGCGGTAGTGCGCGGCGTGCTAGCTGCCGGCGCAGCGTGCACTCACCTCGCGGGCCAGAGCGCTGTCGGCACTGCTCGCGGATTCGCCTCCGAACACCGGTGATCGAGCGACGAGCGGTGCTGGTGGACCTCGCCCACCGTACACCGATCTCGAGCTATAAATTGACCAAGGTGCTGCTCTCTTCCTCCTCACACCTGGCCTCGCCTCTTCTTCTCTTTCCTTCTCCTCCATTTCTGTTTGCAGGAGCTCGCGACGAGGCTCTAATGGCGGAGGTGATGCCGGACTGGTACGTGATCCTGATGTGCGGAGGGTTGGCGGCATTGCTGGGGTTCTCCGTGCTCTTGTGCGTGATGATCCTCAGTGATCGTTGTGATGCTGCTGCTCGAGTGTTAGCTCTTCGCGGCGGCGGTGATCATGAGGATTAAGTGTGGTTGTTAGGTTCTGACTGCTGTCAGTGTGCTGGAGGCAACTAGCGTTCGAATAATCATCCTCAAATTTCTCCTCTAGAAATTGTGGTGTGTTAGCGAGGTAATCTGTTAGGTGCAAAAATATGCACGCGGTCAAGCAATTAGTGCATGCAGTCGAATGGTTGTGAGCCTGCTGTCGTGGTGCTGCGGGAATTAAGATACGCGTCATGTAGAATTTATGTGCTGCAACAACATCAAAGAAAAAAAAATCCCACCTCTGAATTTACCGAGAGCAAAAACAGTCAATCAAAATGAACAGCAGTAAAAACTACTCACATTAATCGAAAACAAACATTTAATTCATCGCACAGACTTAGAATACAACGCATAAGCTGAAATACATAAATAAGTGCTAGGATAACAAACATAGTAGTGATGTCTATGATATAAACGGAAAATGGACAAGGTCCTGAGGAAATGTCTCCGGCACTGGGATACATTCCTCTTCTATCGGGGGAAGCGGATTGACTAGTCGAAAAATGCGTCTCCCCTGTACTGGCCTCAGTGGCTCGCCAATGGCGATCCGAGGATTTAGATCAGCGAGGCTCTGGAGATAACCCATTACTCGCTGTGTCAAACGCTCCTGAGCGATGACATACTGGACAAGGTTGGCCAGTACTGGGTCCTTCCCAATTCGTCCACCAGGAAAAGATGCTACTCCTCCGGGTGCTGCACGACTCGGGAAGTAATAATACCCCCGTTCGCTGGCATAGGGTACTGCGAATCGAAGGCGAGCAAGCGCTTCGTACGCAGCAGCCTCTATGGCCATCTGCGGAGTCGGCATAGATTTCCCCATGAATGAGACTTCCGTTGGGTCTTGGTTTGGGTTTGTGGGAGGGATATGCACTACTGCCCAATATTTCGAGGTGGATGGGGTGATCCTCGTTTTGAGCAGCTCGTACTGAGGCGGATGGGTAGCACTCATGGTACTGCGGGTAAAGTCCCACAATAATTTAACAAAACTACCGGGGGTTGCATCTGGAGTCCTCAGATGAATACTGGGGCTCGGCATTGCAAAAATGGTTGGGCGAGCTGTGCACAAAGTGAGGGATGCTTGGTAAGGTCACGAGGTGGCCTTTTATAAAGCATCAGGGCTGGGTTATCGAGGATGGTGTGGGGCAACTAGTTTGAAGATTCTGCCCCATGGGGTCGGGGTCAATGCCACAGATACACATATCTCATAAAAGTGACGTTTTACTGTGGCACCGACGGGGTGGTTTTTGGTAGCTACGCCTGGAATTAAAAATGCAACCGTATGCCAACATACTCATGCATGGCTACTATTCAAAACAGATGCACACAAGCAGACTGCATTAATATATGGCGATACAAGGTCACACTACTACAAGACGTAGAAATACTAAGACTCGGTACTACTCGAGTGGTTTAGTCTACTGCGTTAATATCTAAATGGGCGTGCCTTGTGGACGTCGAGGCCTCTCCATGGGCTTCTCCGTCGGGGTTAGCTGGGTGGGGTTGAGTATCTGCAGGGTCGGGGTAGCGATGATGACCATCGCGGGGATTGTTGGCTATAATCCCGCTGGAGCGTGTTCCCAAAAGGCGGCGGAACACTTCTGGGGACACCAAAGCATTATGGTCGTTGGCCGGGGCAGATCTTAAGGATTCGATCGGTTGTCCGAACAGTACAACTGGGTTGTCGGCGACGGGCTCCTCTTCCTCTCTTGCCGGGGCTCGGCGAGCAAGTTCCCCACGAGCGGCGATCAGATCAAGGGTGATCTGATCGAACAATGCCTCTAGTGCACTTACATAGCGCACCAGGTGCAACAACGCAGGGTCCGTCTCGTGGTCTCCGTTGGCAACCTGGGGTGGCCTACCATACCCGTCACGGCTGGGGTAGTAGTAGAACGAACGGCAGTTAACTCTGGGCGACAGGTGCCGGAGTTGCACTACCGCCTCTCGAGCGGCTAGCTGGATGGCTTGTGGCTCAAAGGAAGTTGTCCTCCCGGTGAACCTGTAGGGGCGTTCGGGCAAAATACCCCTACCATAGACGTGCACCGTGGCCCAGAATTGACGGCTCTCGCCGCCCATTGGCCCTTGGTACACAACATACTCTGGGGGTTCTTCTAACGCAAAGGCACGGCGGGTGAGGGTGGCTAGCACGGTCACAAAACCTCCAAGGTTGGTTGCTGTGGTCTCATTGTGAACAATGGGGCCAGGCATCTTGGCTGGGTTTTTGGGGGGTAGAGGCTGGGCTGTGCTAGGTTGGGCTAGCGTGCCCCTTTTTATAGAAAAAGGGAACGGAGTCTTCCTTCGCACGCTTGCGAATGAGACAATTTAGGTGTCGGTCACTGGCGCGTGATCGACATGCTAGACTGATAGGTTAGGCACCGACTGCCGAAGGTGTCGGGGCCACTGTGTGGCTATCTAGCACGATAAGCATGGCTGGGTTTAGGTTAAGGTTTGGTGGGTTGTCTAACCTAGGTTTATTGACCTGGCTAAGATAGGATTAGCCAATGGTCAGCCTGGCTCTGATACCAAGGTTGTCAGGACCGGTTTTCCAGGATTTAAATTTCCCAGTCCATGGTCCTTGTGCTCACCAGCCCCAGGATTACTGTTAGCTGATGAGACACAAACTTGATACAGAAATTCCAAGCAAAATACCAAATATGTAGTACAAGACCATTCTGGTCAATGAGTACAACATAAGGTTTCTAGTGGTTGATGGCGGAAGCGGGTTGCGGTACATCAGCGTCTATGGGACTCCATTTCCCACAGGAACAGCTGACCTGGATAACTCCTATCTTCGCGAGGCTGCTGTCTCCGTTGCCTAGGTTCCGGGGCTGTCATCGCAGCGCTCCTCTCCAAGCAAGAAATCTGGCCAAGACAATAGCCAGGGACAAGCCAGTGAGTACTTTGAATGTACTCGCAAACATTATGAACACAGGTACAATATAACAAATGATGCACTGAAATATTCCATGATCACTTTGTTAGTCACGAAATAGAATTCATGACGCACGCAAGCAGGTTATCCTTATAAAACATGAATAAGCAATCAGAGAATAAGAATAAAATTGCACCGATCGGGTGTCTGAAGCGACGCCTCGAAAGGAAAATAAAATAAAGCATGCCTCAGTCGGACGTCTGAGCGACGTCACATAAAGGGCTTATAAGAATAAGTAATAATAAGCATGCCACAGTCGGGCGTCTGTGCGACACCACATAAAGGGCTTATAGGGAAGATAAATAATAAGCATGCCGCAGTCGGGCGTCTGAGCGACACCACATAAAGGGCTTATAGGGAAGATAAATAATAAGCATGCCGCAGTCGGGCGTCTGAGCGACACCACATAAAGGGCTTATAAGGAAAATAAATAATAAGCATGCCACAGTCGGGCGTCTGAGCGACACCACATAAAGGGCTTATATGAGAATAATCACAGGGAATATCCAGGAGGTAGAACCATCCCAGGGGTACTCAACAATTCAAACAATACAATGGTTAGTCCATAATAATAATCATAATCATCATATGTCACATGTCATGGTCAACATTCTGGTTTAAAAGTTTTCCTCCGAAGACCGACACTAAGACCGACACTTGACCCATCCCAGACTGAAATCCTTAACCGCGGATACGGCTATTCGAATAGATATAACCCCTGCAGAGGGTGTACTCTTTACCCACGAGTAACGGATTCCTTTAGTCCATCGGGACTAATGCCATTTACGGTCTTTTAGTTGAAAACACACCTGACCCGCACACAGCAGCTTAACTTACTGGTGACTGGAATCACCCACGACACCTGTTAAGTAAAACTCTAAGTGGGGAGGCTACAACCTCGAGTGGCATGGGATCACAGAATTTATAATGCGCGCAAACTAGGGGAGCTACCCCCTCGGCCCCAACCGGAAACACCCATGCCCCCGGACCAGGTGGCATGCCTACCGGATGCAGCCGGTATCTTCCACCATGGCCTCTCTGTACGGTGTGTGCCAGGAAAGGGGTTGACAACTTACTGGACTGTACCCTACTTGCGGCAGGGACACGTGGTAGTACGAAACAAGTATGGGGGTTACCGGAACAAGACCCGATCTATGGTCGACTCAGGAGGTTAAAGCACCACCTACGTGATTAGAATAGCAAACATATTTCACACCCACAGACAGAAGTCACCACTCATCATACCTCGACATGCCCTCGTTGATCTCTCTCATCACCATGAGGTACCACCTTCATGGTCATACTTTATCCATGACAAAACTTCTCCCCGAAGTCTGTCCGGACCAGCTCAGGCATACGTGGCATGAGGCAGTAACCACTTCACATGTATATAACATGATCACCGCAAATCAACTTCTCATCAAATGCATCTTTGCTTGTCTTGCCATTATATGCAAAAACTCATTATTTCATGTGACATAAACATAGCTTACTACTCCTAGCAAGCATTCAACAAAATATCATATCTGTGTTCAGGATGCTTGCCTTGAGAGTGTGAGGGTGGGGTGCACTTTTTGAAAGTTGTTTCCTTCTCCAAAAATCCTATTTTAAGAAAATTCAATTCAATACATAATTCAAAAACAGTACAAAAAAGTTGCTCAGAAATTTTTCAAATAAATATGAAAATAAACTAGACAAGATTTTAGAAACAGCAGAAAAAGAATCAAGTCAAAAGGACTTATATTTTAAAAGTTGTAGTCAGTCAAAGTTTGGGTCAAACTCTGTTTTTAAAATAACCAGAAAAAGGAAAACGTTTCGATGGGGAAAGCGTTTTCGGCAGAGAGAAAGCGTACCCGACGCTTTACGCCTTCACTTAAGCGCCTCGGCGGGACGACCAGAGCCACTGACGGTGGGCCCGCGGGTCCACCCGTCAGATTTGACTGGCCCAACCAGTCTTCTCCCTCCTCTGGCCGAACAGGGGCGCTGCTCCGGCGATCAACGCCGGCGAACGGTGGCGCCTCGAGGACGTTCTAGTGCGGGGATGGATCCGCCGGACTGGGGCGGTCCTTCCGGTGGTCGAGGGGGGAACGGAGGTGGAGGAACGCGTCGGCGACGAGCTTCGCGGCGGACGGCGCTCTCGGTTGGAAAAGGGGTTCCGTCCTACGGTTGTCCTAGAGCTTCTCTGAGTAGTTGGGCAGCTCCTCAAGGTCATCTGGAATCGAACGGTGAGGCTGGCTGGGAGGGAAAGGCTCGGTCTGCGGCGTATTGATCCGGACGGTGGTGGCGGCTGTACCTCGCCGGAGTTGGGGAACAAGCCTTCTCCAGATGATTTCGAGCGAGGGGGAGAACTCTACGGCTTGCCTGAGGATCTGGACGAGCTCGAGGGCTCCTTTTATAGCGCCAGAAGGTCGGTTCCGCGGCTCTGAGGATAAGAACGGCGGCGGCCGAGGATAAGATCGACGAACCGCCTGCTCAGTTGCGGCAGGGCGACGTGGCGATGGTCGGCGCTACCAAACGAGCTTGCAGATGAGCCCGAGCTGTTCCCCAGGGCAGCTGGCGAGCTGTGGTGGTCGGGGCGGCGCCGGCCATGGTACGGGCGAGCTGTAGCCGAAGGCTAGCCGCCAAGGGGCTCGCTGCGGCGGCGCTGTAAGGCTCCAGGGGTTGTCTTGGAGGGCTCCGACGTGTGGATGAGGGTGGCGTGGCTCTGCAGGTGAGCAAGGGCCAGGGGCACGACGCGGCGGCTCGGGCGCGCGCGCGTGCAAAACGCGCGCTCTGGGCGCGCCCAGAGCACGCACGCCGTGTGCTCGACAAAATGCCAAAGCATGCTGGGAGGCTCGGGTGCAGCTGCAAACTAACAGGAGGGTTAGGGTGAAAGCAATAGGTCTAATAGACATGGTTGTTGGGTCAGGGAATCAAGTTCACAAAGTAATCACAAAAATTATGCCAAATCTGGCCAGACACACAAAGTGCTCGACAGAATGCCATGGGCATCTAAGCATTTCTTCTGGTGGCCAAAAGCTCCAGATCAGAGTCTCTTTAGATGACAAAGAGGGTGGCAAGGTTAGTTTGTCAAAAGCAAGAACTCCCTAGTACAAGTTTTTGAGAAAACCAAATCTGGACAGAAGATAAAGGTCATTATTGCATGTGTCAAAAATATTCCAATGGTCTCAATCTCCTGGACTTAAGAGTTTGATAGGGTGGACTACAAGCAGGAAACATCCCATGGGCAATAGGGCAAGATAAAATAGTGCTGCAGTAGAAAATGCCAAATTGGACCAGAATACAAATGAGGGTTGTTTGCTCAAATTTTCCAAAGAACACCAATGGGTTTTTGCATAGAAATGAATTATATACTTCTATTAACATCTCCAAATTTTGGTGAAATTTTTAAAAGAATTTATCAAAGGGTTGCAGTGCAAAAGGGACTCCAAAGCTTATGAGAAACCAATTAAAAGCAATAAATCTTCAGGGAAATATTTATAGAAATAATTCCACTGATAAAAGAAATGATCTTGAGAAGGTATACAAGTCCAACAACATTTATTTTTGAAAAGTTCCCCCTTGGAGGGAAAACTCCACAATTCAGAAGAAAAGAATGGTTCTGAAATCAAAAGAAAGTCCAGAAAAGGAAAAATTTAATTTCCTGGCAAAATTTTAATAAATAAATCATGGTTAAAATTTTTGGGGTGTTACACACCCTGATTTGCTTGATTTGCTTGAATTTTCTACATCATTTGCAAAAGCATCTGGGTGTTCTGGTTCGTCGCTTGCATAATTTCTCTCCAGGCCTCAGATGGAGGAGGAGGGGAAGGAGGACGACCAGGAACCTCTTCACCCTCTGGGTTAGCGTTAAGAACCCTTTTAGGAGCCATCCTGAATGAGATGACAACTATTAGCCATTGATTGAGGAAAAATATATAAGCTGAATCAACGGCTAGAAATTGCAACATAAGTCTTGACAAGAACATTCGAACAAGATGAATGAATGTAATCCACAGTTTAATGGTAACAACAATCTTCACGAGAAGCCACTTGGGAGAACAAAAGGTAAATAAAAACAACAAGGAGCAAATAGAACAAATACAAGATAGAAGCTTCGTTCGACATATTCGTGCTGAAAGCTTATGGAACGTGTTACAAAAGGGTTTTGCAATCCCCGGATCAGCATAGCCAAGGATCCTTTAAGATGCAACTCCCGATCAGAACAACGCCCATAAAACTACTTCACTCAATGTAGAACCCCGAACTCCATATCATGCATTCGTTGGAAGAATGCCTACGAACTACTAGATGAACCCACCTATTAATTTCCGAAAGTTTCCAGTTATGCAATCAGGTGTTGGGGATACAGGGGAAGCATCGCGCACACAACTCTAATCCTACATCCAGTTGTATCCATCCTTCAACACATAACCAGTTATTTCCGAAATCCGTCTACCTCGGACCTTCGAAACGCATCTACTATACAAGCTATGGCAATACTCCCGAACTACCTCCCCAGTACTGGGTGATGTCGGGGTTATCTTGCCACTAACCGCATAGGAGAGTTTTCGATGTCGGCCGTCTTAAGTATTCCAAAACTGCTGCGATATATTTGTGACGACAACACCTCGGAGCTCAACTCCCTGGGACACTGCCACAACCCCTAAATGACAGGAGGCATCGAGAACAATGTTCTTGTCACAAATACATAGGAACAATCCAAACAATACTCGCGTGAACCTAAAAAAAATTGGTGAATTTTTTAGAGTAGAAGAGACAAGAGTAATCGTCAGGAGTCCTCACCAGAGTGAAAAGAGATGAGGATCAAAAGAAATCCTACTCTCTGATATATATATATATATATATATATATTGGACTCAAAACATTTTAAGTGTGTGCCTAGACTCAACCGTCAATGATTCGATCAATCAGTGGGGGCTTCTAGGTCGGAGAAGGCTCTGAATACCAACTTGTAATGCCCAGGATGGGATTATACCTCCTACGTGTCGAGGCACGACTTAAAGGTATAAGCCCATTCTAGAATGATCTCAGGTTTGGTATCTTTGTACGACCCATGTACAAATAGGGATGAAATTGCAAAAGGATAGTTGGCTTACACTCGCCACGTCACACAATACATTACATAAGCAAAACATCATCCAATAACATCACAACCCGACTACGGGCGAAGATCCAAATGAAAGATACCCAATACATAAAGCCACAGGTCCGAATCGCCCCTAGTAGAAACCACTACTGATCATCGGGATAGTGCACATAGTATCGACTACGTTCTTCATTGAACTCCCAGTACAGCTCCGTGCCGTCACCTGAGTAGTTCACCATGGTACCTGCATCTGGTGTGGTGTAGAATCTGTGAGCCACGGAGGACTCAGCAATCCCGTTCCCGGGTAGCAGAACTATCTAAGCCTTGGGTGTGGGACAAGGCTGAAGAAAGATAGAAGGTTGCAGCTGCACTAGCACTAGCTTACGTGTTTAGAGCGAGAAGAGAAGTGCCACGAGCGTCAAAGTGATCACGAAGTGATCCTAACTAAGCACGTCAATCATAACCCCACCGTGTTCACTTCCCGAACCCCTTTCGGAAAATGACTGTCACGGTTACTCACGCTGGTGGTGTGTTCTGAACATGGTGTCAAGTTTTCTACAACCGGATATTAACAAATTCCCGTCTGCCACATAACCACGGGCACGGCTTTCGAAAGTTCAAAACCCTACAGGGGTGTCCCAACTTAGACAATGACAAGCTTACGATCTGCGGAGTCGCAACTCCAAGGTGGGAAGACCCGAGTATTCTCGGAATCCCGTGCTCAAGATATTCCGACTAAGGTAAAACTAATCCAGCACATCCTCCCGGCGTGCCGACACTCTGATAGTAGCCGCGCGTATCTCATCTCAGGCCACGTCCGGATGGGCGATGCTACGGGTTTTTACCAGCCCTCGGGTTTCCCCAAGGTGGCCCCGCAGGCTCCCCAGTTTGGACCAACACTCATGTGGAGCACTGGCCCGGGTTGTTGATCAATAAGAGGGTTTATAACTCCCCATGCAAGTTTTAGTTGTTAGGCAAATGGAGTACCAATGTTGGGACTTGCTGGAAGAGTTTTAGCGCTAAGCGGGTTATCAAGGGGGGCCCATAAACCCCAACCGTGTTAGGGACGCATAATCAAGGAACATAACACCGTTTTATATGGTTCCTAGGGCGGCATGAGTGGAACAAATCACCAAGCAAGAGGCTTAGCCTTCCACCCATTACCAATATATAGATGATTTATTTTAAGAGTTTATATAGTGTGATATCCCAACAATAACTTCAACATGAAGCAAGAATCTTTAAATCTTCTCTTGGAACTAGCAATGCTATAAGAGGGGCTGAGCGAAGCTTACATAGCCAAACAAATGTTTGCTAGGTTGGGTGGTTAGACAAATTCATGGTTACAATAGGAGGCTGACAAACAAACATGGGCATCGAGGCAATGAGCCAAAGAGCGAGATATCTAGCAATAGGCAAAGATAGTAATGATATCTGGGTCAGGTCATCTTGCCCGTCGATTCGTCGATGGGATCGTAAGACGGCTCCTCGTACTCAACCTCAGTAGTAACCTCGTTCTCGTTCTCGGTCTCGGCTTCCGGCTCTACTCAACACAAGAACACAACGAGGCACGAAATCAAACAAGGTGCAATGCACAATCAACATGATGCACGTATGATGCATGTATGATGCAATACATGTCAAGGGAGGAAGCACACAAGAACAACACAAGACAACAAGATTAAATGAGGCTGTAATCCACGTAAAGCAAATCCGGTAAGTCCTCATATGCATATGTTTGTCACATCCCTAGCTTATGTTACTGTCTAGTGCTAGCATCTGGTGTTGATCATGTCTACTTTTCACAGAAAGTTGAAATGGGGATGTCCAAACCCTAGCACCAAATGATTTCAACTAGGGTCAAGAATAAAATCATTTCCAATGACCCAAAATGCCTTCATCAATGTTTGATAATTTTGGCAAGGCTTTGAGACCAAACCAAAATTAGTGAACATTTTTGTAGAATATTTTGGGAACTGAATTAAATCATACCTTTTTTTGCATTTGGGCATTTAAATTTTATATATTATTGTAAATGTCCAAATATTCATGAACTAGAATGTTTACTGTTGGAAATAATCCAAACAGTAGCCTCAAGCAGTTCCATGAATTTTGAGCTTGTTTTAGTATTTTATTTAAAGCAAAAAACAAATACATAAAATAGACAACAGAAACAAATTAGAAAAGGAAAGAGAGAACTTACCTGGCCCAAGCTTACCTGGCAGCCCAGCTGGTGGCCCAGCCCACTACCGCTGCCAGTCATCTCCCACCTCTTGCCAGGAGGACGAGAGGCGCGTGGCTGCCGTGCGCCGGCACACGCCCATGCCACCTCCTGCTTCCGCCAACGCTGGGGGCTGGCTGGAGACGCCACGCAACCCCCCCGACCCCTCTGGCCTATCCACTCCTCCTCTTCCCTCCTCTATCTCTCTCGCACGCAACCACCGAGCGGGCTCGTCGCCGCCTCTCGCAACCACTGCAGCCACAGCCACCGCCCCGCCTCCCCGAGCTGTCCCCGAGGTCCGCCGCGACGCTCTCCATCTCCAAACCGAAGGAACCGAGCCCGGATGTCCTCCATCGTCGCCATCATCGCCTTCTTCACCGCCAGCAACCGAGGACCTCCACCGTCGATTCGCCACCGTCATCGCTTCACCGGGCACGCTGGCCATCCCTACGGCACCGCTGTGAGCCCCCGGTCTATTTCCCCCTAACCCCGCCTCCATTTGGTCGCCATAGCCGTCGGCCCCTTGCTGACGGTAGCCGCCGCCGCACGGCCTCGTCGCCGGAAAAGCCCCGGTGACCAAATGGTCTCGTGCGTGCCATCATTGGGTTCGTGAGCTCTCGTAGATCATGTAGGTGCCCCGCAAGAGCTTGCCCGCCCGCTGTAGCGCCAAACCCGAACTGGCCCGAACTCCGGCCGCCGCCGCGAGCTCGACTCCGGCGAGCACACCGCACCCCATCCGCTCCTCCCTGCACCGTTTGATGCGGAAGAGCATGGGCTTCCTCCTGGTAGTCTCCCCGCACCTAAACGCATCCCCTAACACCGCCCAGCAGCAGCTCCGCCGCGCGGAATGGTCGCCGCCGGCCAGAGTCCGGCGATGATGACGTGGCGCGTCATTAGCAGTTAATCACCTGCTAATTAACCACATGACCCACTTACAGAAGGGCCCCACGCCCTTAATTAACCTAGAGCAGTTTCTGTTTAGGATTAGATTAAGTCGAGTAGGCCCCGGCTGTCAGGTTTGACCTGGCCCCACTGGCCAGCCCCTGTTAAATTAGTTTAGTTTAAAACTAAACTTAATCAAGCCCTGAGAGACTGACATGTGGGCCACCCCCCTGACACTTTAGTTAGGTTTAAATTAGCACTAATTAATAGGGTTAGCTAGTTGTGTCACTGACCAGTGGGTCCCACTGCTCAGGTTT
This sequence comes from Secale cereale, assembly GCA_902687465.1. Lineage (NCBI taxonomy): Eukaryota > Viridiplantae > Streptophyta > Magnoliopsida > Poales > Poaceae > Secale > Secale cereale. Next base: position 255,167,755 of record LR738711.1, on the reverse strand, counting down.
GACCTGGACCAGCCCCTGTTAACTGCTGACATCAAAGTGACGTCATGCTGACGTAATAAATATTTCTGGAATTTAAAATAAATCAGAATTGATTTATTTATTTTGAAAAATAGCTAAAACTTCTAAAAATCACAGAAAATAATCTATAAATCAGATGAAAATAATTTATATATGAAAATTGATCAGAAAAATCCAAGGAATCTGTTTATGGCATTTTCATGCATGTTTCAATAACTTACAACCACTGTTTAGGACAATTTGAATAAATGGCATTTGAATAATCACATATGGAGTTTGAATTTGAACCTTTGGTTCAAACCAACTTCATTTAATATGGTTGCTAGTTGCATTAGCTCAATCAACAACATATTGCCATGTCATGATCATGCATCATATTGTCGCATTGCATTGATTGTGTTCTCTCTTGTTTGTCGGTGTTTGTCCCCTCTCAGTAGACGTTGTTCCGATGATGTGATCGATGACACTGATGAAGACACAATACTCTCTTCAGAAGTGCCAGGCAAGCAAAACCCCATTGAGCATTCCGATACAATCCCACTTTCTCGCTCTTGCTCTCTTTTACTGCATTAGGACAACAATGCTTCAACTGTTACTTGTTGCGGTAGTTGAACCCCTTTCCTCTGCATGACCTGTCATTGCCACAGTAAATAGTTGAAACCCACTAGCATGAGTAGGAGTTGTTTGATCCATGTTGTGCCTACTCATTCATGCTTTCTGGTTATGCCTGCTATTGCTTAGAGTTTTGTTAGGTGTGATTCATCGGGGATGAATTGGAATGTGGTGAACATGTCCTACTGTTGAGAGCTAAGTGTGTGAACACGATTTGGTAAAGGTAGCGATGAGAGGCCATGTAGGAGTACATGGTGGGTTGTCTCATTGCAGCCATCCTCAGGAACTGAGTTCTGTGTTTGTGATCCATGAAACAGCTACTACCACACATTGGGATCCTTAATTGACTCTCTCGGCTTCTTAATCACCCTTGTCCTCTGTCCAGGAGTTGCAAGTAGTTTCTGGTGTTTGTAGTATGCTGGAGGCCGTGCGCAGCGCTGACCGGAGGGGTGGGCTGTGATGCGGTAGGCACGTGGCCGGGTATGCGGGCGCCCGTTTGGTGTCGCGGAACCCTGTACACATCGTTCGGGGCCGTATGTGGAAACCTCGGCTGGACTCCGTGCGGATGAACCTGAATAGGCGATAAACCTGGACTAGAGACTTGAGTGTTTAGGTAGGCTGTGGCCGACACCCTCGCCAGGCTTCCGCTTGAAGGTTGCCGAGATACATGACGTGTACATGGCGGTAAGTGGCGAGAGCGTGTGTGAAGAAGTACACCCCTGAAGGGTTATATATGATCTATTCGAATAGCCGTGTCCGCGGAAATGGACTTCTGGGTTGCCTATAACAGTTCATAGACAAATGAAAGTGGATACTCTAAAACACGCCAGATAAGCGTGAGTGCTATGGATGGCCTTCTCGTAGGGAGACGGGAGCGGATCCATAGTGGTGTATTGATTTGTGATTATGTGGACTCGTGTGCGCCACCTCAAAAGAGTTACTTGCAGTCGTAGATCAGTATAGCCACCGAGTCAAAGCTGGCTTGCTGCAGTCAAACTCCACCACCCCTTTGTTGATACTGATGCATATGTAGCTAGTTCTGATGTAAGTCTTGCTGAGTACCTTTGTACTCACGTTTGCTTAATTTATGTTTTTGTAGAGAGACTCCAGTCTCACTAGTGGTTCCGCGTGGACTTCGACGTTTAGCTTGTTACCTCAGCTACGATCTTGTACCCTTGAGAGGGTCTTGTAGATAGTCAGGCTTCTCAGCCTTTTTCATTTGTAGTTGTCTGTACTCAGACATGTTATGCTTCCGTTGCCTGTATGCTCTGTATGTTGGGTCATGTGACCTCTGTTTGTAATAAATGCTATGATGGCTCTTCTGGGCCTTTATCTATATGAGTTGTTGAGTTATGTTGTGATGCCATGTTGTACTGCACATACTTGCATGTTATGCGTACGTGTAATGTGTATTGCTATGTGTGGGATCAGACACCTAGTTGTTTACCCTTGGTAGCCTATCTTACAGGAAAATGTCTCCTAGTGCTTCCACTGAGCCTTGGTAGCTTGCTACTGCTCCGGAACACTTAGGCTGGCCAGCATGTGTCCTTCTTCATTCATGTGTCTGTCCCTTACGGGAAATGTCACGCGTTGTTCCTTTAAGTCCTTGTAGCTTGCTACGACTTGGGTTCATACGTTGATGACCGACACGTTCATTGCTGGGTCATGTATGTCTGTCTCTGTAATTTAGCGCCACTTTTGGTTTATAACTAGTCATGTCGGCCCGGGTTCTCTGTCATATGGATGCTAGAGACACTATCATATACGTGTGCCAAAATGCGCAAACGGTCCTGGGCCAGGTAAGGTGGCACCCATGGGGATACCGTGCGTGAGGCCGCAAAGTGATATGATGTGTTACAGGCTAGACCTGTGTGACTTAGGATCGGGTCCTAACAGCTTTGGTATCAGAGCCTGACTGCCTGTAGGATTAGTAAGCCAAACTGGTCGAAGTTGTGTCTAGAAATTCTTTAGTTATATAAGGGAATTGATTGTGGAAGGGAACGAAGGATCTTTTTACTCCTTTACCCTATGACAATCTGATCTGAGTCACCCTCTTCTTTTCTACGGGGTTAAGAAACTAGGATTCTCATTCTATTTATCAGGATCACGTTAATTGTGGATTCAATCCTCAGTTAGTCTCTTCTATTTCCGTTTGTTAAATTGTTGGTCTCAGAACCTTGACTTTATGATGTTAAGTGGATATGCTACCCTTTTTGCTTGGATCTCAAAAGTATTTTCGAGCATTTACAGCCGTTATGTTGTCTGAGTCATTCCAAGTTTCTAAATAATCTGATGCATTTGCAAACCTTTCCTTCATGTTCCGATGTTCCTTTGGGCCAAACTAAGCACACTAGTCAGTGTGTTGAGGTACTCTGTTACCTCGACATATATGTTGGACTTATTATTATGACCCTAGGTGTCTTAGAAGATCACCGGTAATCTAGCAATGCTTATATTCCCAGTGTGATGATTATGGCCATTATTCTCGAAAGCATCCCGTGATGCCATTTAGTTAGTAGGCATTCCATTTCTGGGTTCTTGAATCCAAGATTCACCCTACTTACTTCATGTTGATAGTGTTTGCTCGTTCCTTTAGGATACTAGTAACCTTGTGATAGTCCTCGAGGTATGTGGTTATCGTTCTTCCAATACCATGAACCATCATGGCAGAAGTTCTTATGAACCAAAAGATCACAACCAGAGTGCTCTTGAGTAGTGCTCCATTCATATTGTGACTCTGCCAGTCTTACCTTTCTGCATGGATTATCCGGAAGAAATATGTTGAAAGTTCGACATGCTAGTCTATGCATCCACAACTCGGAATGTTATATGTTCTTTTGAGTTATCCCCTTTTCGTTGTATTCTGATCTTCGTCTATCAATTGATAGTCAGGAGTAGTCGTGCATTCGTGTTCATCGATGCCTATTATTCTTGTGGTCCGTCAAGCCATTCTATTCTGTAATGACTAGGAGAAACAAACTCCAGTGCCTTATCCACATCCAGGATTGGGTCAAAGAAGTTGTACTTCGTAGATGAAGAATGCTAATCCAGCTTCTAATCTGTTCTATCCTGGAGTATTACCATCCTTATGTCAAGAATGTCATGGGAATTGCACCACCTCCTATGAACTTTTGATAAGGTGATACTTCTCGCCATCATCATTTATTCCTCGGTCTCCGTATTATTGTAACCGGAATACCGACAAGTAAATTGTGATGTGTGAAATCAATACTCCTAGCAACTTTGTTGCTTGTTAGTTAAATGTAGAATAACCTCATCCTTAGCGCCATGATGATCTACACGAAATTCTAGTCAAGTTTCATATAAAGTTTGTTTAAAACGGAGCTACGGTCTAGAAGATATGAGCAAAACAAGTTAAGCATGTCAACGGTGCAAGATGCACCCAAACATCAAGCAAACATACTCCAAACATGTAAACAAGATGACATTATGATTCTACATGCAAAATCACACAAGTTTCATATAGGACTTGCTCAAAACGGAGCAACGGTTCAACACATACACACGAAACAAGATTCAATGCAAAGCTGAAATTAACAGCGACATAGCAACTTTGGAGCAAGAAATATATACTCTACAGCACTCAAACATGATGACAAGAAGCATGGACATGAAGTAGGCATATCCTACAGCAAACAACTCCATTGGAGAAACTCCATAGAAGGCATGGATCAATAGCAACAAGCTACAACATTTTGATCATGACGTTAAAAACCTGACAGTAATATTTTATAGCAACTTGGGAGCAAGAAATAAATAAGCTACAGCAAGACAAAAGTGCAAGTGAGGGCATGGATGGATAGACAACATCATGTAAAACAAGGAATGATCAATGTCCACCCCAAAACTAACATGGATTTGCCTAGGACGGCAAGCAAACATAGCATCAGGATAAGATAGATTCCAGACTTAGTGAAATTTCACTAAGTGTTAAAACAGTTAAGTTGGCATGGCATGTTTGTCACCTCAAGGCATATCATGGAAAATGGTTTGCACCACAGCAAAGACCACATGATGGAGATTCTAAAACATATTAACATGTGACATGGGGACAAACACATCAATAGCAACGAGCTCTTCAAATCAGCATCTCATAACATGTTGCAAAACTTAACAGCCACATGCACTTTTGCAACAGAGATAAACATGGCAATATGAACTCTAACATGCATGCTACAGCAACCAACATGTAGAGCATCTCATGATGAACATTTTGACATATCATTTGCTTCATTTGGATAAACATGCACCAAGTTATCACATCTCAAACATGGCATGAAAATAACAAGTAACAACAGTTTATAACAAGTAGCACTCTTGTCACGAAGATTAAGACCTCTAGATGGACTCAAACAAGCATGACACAATGGAACAAAACGTAGTACACATCACCACGATCATTTTGACATATTATTTGCACAATTTGGATAAGCACACAAATAGTTACCAGCAGTCAAAGATGCAACAAAAAATATGCAACTTAGGGACTTAGAGAAAAAACAGGGGGTCAACCTCCTCGCGGATCGGGTCACAAACGGATCGGGTCGGGAGCGTAGCAGGTCGCGGGCGCCGACCCGTTATGGTTTCGGCCCGGCTGGAGATCTGGATTGGATCACAGGCGCTCGCCCGACGGAGCTTCGCGGCGGCGGCGGATCGGGAGGCCCGGCGAGGCGCGGCGGCTGCGGCGCTGGTGGCGGCCCGGCGGGGCAGCCCGGCGGCCGGGGCGAGGCGAGGCCGGCGGCGAGGCCTCGGTGCAGAGAGGCGACGGCAGTGGTGGTGTTCGGGCCGAGATCGGCAGCGGGGTCGGGGGCACCGGCGGGAGGCGGAGGCGGCGGCGCGAGCCCGGCGGCGGGGAAGCGCGGCGAGAGGAGGCGGCGGCTCGGGCCACCGGAGGCGGCGGGGACGGAGCGGTGCGGCGCGGGAGGTGCGGCCCGGATTGGCCCGGGGGCGGGCCGGATCTGGGCCCGGCCTGGCGACGGGGATCCGGTTGACGTGGCGCTCACAGATTGGCCGAGGGGGCGGCGCGGACTGTTTGGCCCGGGTCGGACACGTCCGCTCAGCGCGAATTCCGAGGCGGGGCTGGAGGAGGATGAAGACTAGGGTTTGGACGAGAAAAATGGACATGGGGGCTAATTTATAGGCACAAGGAGCTAGGAGACTCCAAATGGGGTGTGGTTTTCGGCCACGCGATCACAATTCGACGACCGAGATGATGGGAAGGGTTGTGCTGGGTTGGTGGGCTGTTGTGGAGGGGGTATTGGGCCTTAAAGAAGAGGTTCTTTTAGCCCACTAGGTTAACCGTTGGAGTACCAAACGAACTCCAAACGCGACGAAACTTGACAGGCGGCCTACACGTACCAAAACAACATCGCACGACAAGTCTCACGCCATTCCGGAAACGTTACACGGCCACACACGAAAGGACTCGGGGATGCCACGGGCACGTGTGAGAGCGTCGGATCTCGAAACGAACAACGGGAAGAGACAAGTGGGACCGGATGCAAGTGACAACACAAATGCAATGTAATGCACATGACAACATGACATGGATGAAATGCACACACGCACACAACAAAACGAATAACCCGAAATGAAAGAAGAGCCCGGAAAGGAATTGATGAAGCCGAAGTTTATATATTGCCATATTGGGAAAGTGTTACATCTGGGGCATTACAGAAGGACCCCCTATCGCCTATACTCACTTGGCGACGGTTCCAAATGTCGTCGCGGAAAGGGGTTAAAAACCGTTTGTTTAGGACTGACGCATACTAGTGCAAGGACTTTAATTATGATAGTTGCTATTTGGTTGATTGTATCTCCTTGTTGCAATCCATGATAAATTCATCTCATGCCTATGAACAAAATAAAGCTTTTACTAAACATATTATTGATGCTATGGTAAAAGCTTTAGAAGAAAGTTAGAATTAGAAGTTTCAATTCCTAGAAAACTTCATGATGAATGGGAACCTACTATCAAAATCAAAATTAAAAATTATGAGTGCAATGCTTTATGTGATTTGGGTGCTAGCATTTCCACAATTCCGAAATCTCTTTGTGATGTTCTTGGTCTTACCAATATTGAAGATTGTTCTCTTAATTTGCATTTGGTGGATTTTACTATTAAAAAGCCTTTGGGAAGGATCAATGATGTTCTTATTCTTGCAAATAGGAACTATCTACCCATAGACTTTATTGTTCTTGACATTGATTGCAATCCGTCTTGTCCTATTATACTTGGTAGACCATTTTACGCACTATTGGTGCAGTGACTGATATGAAAGAAGGGAATATTAAATTTCAATTTCCCTTGAGAAAGGGCATGGAACACTTCCCTGTAACTAAGATCAAATTTCCATATGAATCTAGAATGAGGGAAACCTATGGATCATCCATCAAGAATGACAACACTTGAGATCTATGTGTTTTTCCTAGCTAAGGGCGTAAAATGATATTGCTCGTTGGGAGGCAACCCAACTTGTATCTTTTTTCTTTTTTGTTTTCTTGTTGTTTTCAATAAATTACCCAATTATACCTCTGGTTTGATGTGTTTTTGTGGTTTAAATAAGTGTTTGTGCCAAGCAAAGCCTTTGGGATGATTTGGTTAATAGTTGATTTGATTGCATTGAAATTCATAAACTTCTGCGTCCAGAGTTAGAATTTCGGACGATGAATGGAGCACGATAAATTCTTGAATTTATACACATTATCTAGATACAAATGCCCATGTTTTCCTAATTTTTTAGAATTCTCAGAGTTACAAAAGTATTATAAAAAATTGTGTCTTTATAGACTGTTCTGTTTTTTGACAGATTATGTTTTCGTTATGTTATGTGCTTGTTTTGATTGATCTATGGTTTCTTTTGAAGAGTTTTTGCCATGGAAAAATGAGAATAAAGTAGATATAATACAATTTCAAAATATGAATTGGTTTGCTACAATACTTAAAGTAAATATTGCTTTTGTTATACTAACAGATCTCATGAGGTTTTGTTGAGTTTTGTGTGATTGAAGTTTTCAAGTTTTGGGTGAGACCACGATGGATGAAGGAATAAAGATTAGAAAAAGGCTAAGCTTGGGGATGCCCGAGGCACCCCAAGATAATTTTCAAGAAGTATCAAAGAACTAAGCTTGGGGATGCCCCCGAGTGGCATCCCCTCTTTCTTCTAACGACCATCGGTATATTACTTGAGACTATATTTTTTATTCATCACATATTATGAGTTTTGCTTGGAGCGTCTTGTATGATATGAGTATTTTTCTTGTTTTGTGTGCTATTTTGTCACAATCATCCTCGCTGTAAACACCTTTTGAGAGAGCCAAAATTATGATATGCTTTGTTAGAATTGCTCTTTATGCTTCACTTAAATTTTTTAGAGCTATGGAATTACTCTAGTGCTTCACTTATATATTTTTGAGCATGGTGTGCTTTGTTATTTTTGAAGAAATGCTCTCATGCTTCACTTAGATTTATTTGAGAGTTAGTAATTTTGAAGAAATTCTCTAATGCTTCACTTAGATTAATTTGAGAGAAGGAAATTATATGCTCATGTTCTTCACTTATATTTGTTTGAGCTTATCAAAAGCAACACATGAAACTAGTCCCAATATGATAGATATCCAAGGGGGTATAATAAAAACTTTCATGAAGATCATTGGATAAAATAAACTTGATTCTTTGTAATAGTTTTGAGATATGATGATAGTGATATGTGAGCCATATTAATGAGTAATTTTGTTTTAGTAAGAATATTGATGTTAAGGTTTGTGATTCCCTATGCAAGCATGAAAGTCAATAGTCATGCAATCAAATTACATCCTACTTGTGTTGCATTATTCGATGTTAGTTATGTTTAATGTTCTCTTATGATGGTTTTAGTTCCTTGGTTGGTCGCTTCTCAATCTCTTGCTAGCCTCCACCTTGTACTAAGTAGAAATAATACTTGTGCATCCAAAATCCTTAAACCCAATTTTTTCATACGAGTCCACCATACCTACTTATATGCGGTATTTCCATGCCGTTCTAAGCAAATTTGTATGTGCCAACTCTAATTTCAAAATAAATTTCTATTTTGTGTGCCCGTACCGCTCATGAAGCAGCGAGGGGTGGCTAATATTTTTCATGCTAGATGTGTTATTCTCAAGATGAGTGTTTATTCACTTGTCATTGCACGAGAGCATGGCAGTAATAGGGATTTCCAATCCTAAAATGAAAAAGAAATTTACTTTATGTTGTCAAATAATAAATCCCTTGAAAAGTGTTGGTATGGAGGGCACCCGTGGATACAGATAGCCATGGATTGTGAAAGTATTGTGGAAAAAGGAATGAACTTTATTTTATGTTTGGGAACCGCCTATGATATATTTAGCATGGAAAGTGTTGGGAACTCAAAGTTGTTTTCGCTGACGGGAAAAGTATGCCTCCCAAAAAAAATATCTCTCAAGTTTTAAGCTTTGAGCTCTGGCACCTCTACAAATCCCTACTTCCCTTTGCGAAGGGCCTATCTTTTAGTTTATGCAATTTTTATTTTTATTTGAGTCTCCATCTTCTCTTATAAAGAACGAACTACGGAACACTATTATCACACTTGGGCATTGGATTATAGTTAATATTTGGATGTGTTACATGAATGGGTCAATGGTTGAGCATAATGGGCTAGGGATAACTTGCTTTAGTATCGATATTTTGAAAAGACATGATTGTTTGTTGGTATGCTTGAGTATTAAAGTCTTCATGTCAAAACTAGACTATTGCTTTGAATAATATAAAAGTCCAAATGTCCATGCTACAAAAGAAAATAATATCTGATGAAAGCATTTCACATCAAAAATTCTGTTTTTATCATTTACCTACTCGAGGACGAGCGGGAATTAAGCTTGGGGATGCTGATACGTCTCCAACGTATCTATAATTTTTTATTGTTCCATGTTATATTATCGTTCTTGGATGTTTTACAATTATTTCATATCATTTTTTGGGACTAACCAGTTGACATAGTGCCCAGTGCCAGTTGCCATTTTTTTGCTTGTTTCTTACATCACAAAAAATCAATACCAAACAGAGTCCAAATGCAGCAAAACTTTTTGGAGATTTGTTTCGGACCAGAAGAAATCCAGTGGGCCGGAGAAGTACCAGTGGGGTGCCCCGAGGGGCCACAACCACCCCCAGGCGCACCCTGGTGGGTTGTGCCCACCTTGGTGGCCTCCCGCACCGCCTCTTCGCTCTATCAATACCCCAATATTACAGAAACCCTAGAGGAGTCGACGAAATTTTATTCCAGTCGCCGCAAGTTCCAAAACCACGAGATCCAATCTAGAGCCATTTCTCGGCACTCCGCCGAAGGGGAACACGATCACCGAGGTGTTCATCATCCTCATTGGTGCCTCTCCAATGATGCGTGAGTAGTTTACCACAGACCTACGGGTCCATAGGCAGTAGCTTGATGTCTTCTTCTCTCTTTGTATCTCAATATAATGGTCTCTTGGAGATCTATTTGATGTATGACTTTGTGCGGTGTGTTTGTTGGGATCCGATGAATTGTGAGTTTATGATCAGATTTGCCTTGATTTAACATTCATTCTTGATTATTATAGCCTCGTATTTCTTCTTCGATATTTGGGTTTTGTTTGGCCAAATTGATCTATTTCTCATGCAACGGGTAGAGGTGCTTTGTAATTAGTTGGATCTTGCGGTGTCATTTCCCAGTGACAGAAGGGGCAGCAAGGCACGCATGTATCATTGCTATTAAGGATAAAAATATGGGGTCTATTCCTACATGGATAGATCTTGTCTATATCATATCATCGTTCTTATTGCATTACTCCATTTTTCCATGAACTTAATACACTAGATGCATGCTGGATAGCAGTCGATGTGTGGAGTAATAGTAGTAGATGCAGGCAGGAGTCGGTCTACTAATCTTGGACGTAATGCCTATATACATGATCATTGTCTTGGATATTGTCAAAATTATTTGCTTTTCTATCAATTGCCCAACATTAATTTGTCTACCCACCGTTGCTATTTTTGAGAGAAGCCACTAGTGAAATCTACGGCCTTCGGGTCTATTTTCCTATCATTTACTTTCAGATCTATATTGCTATTTGCTTTTTCCTCTATTTGCAACTTTTATTTTCAGATCTATATTATCAAAAATACAAAAATACCTTACTGCGTTTTATTTGCTTTTATTTGCATCTTTCCATCTACTACAATTTTATCCCGTCAATTTGACAATTTCCGGCATCGTTACCCCTAAGGGATTAGCAACCCCTTTAACACGTCGGGTTGCAAGTATTTGTTCTTTGTCTGCAGGTACCGTTTACATAGTGTTGTGTGGTTCTCCTACTGGTTCGATAACCCTGGTCTCATCACTAACGAAAATACCTACCATAGCTGTGCTACATCATCCCTTCCTCTTTGGTGAAAAACCTACGTAGCTTCAAGCGAAATCATATACCAAAATGTCATCGACGAACACCAAAACACCCTAGCGGAGGAGAGGAGATAACATAAAGTTCATTGCCCCTTGGAACGTTCTAGGTGCATAAGCCAACCCATGCAGCATGACCTTCAACTCGTAATGCCCTAAGTGTGTTTTGAACGCTGTTTTGAATCAATATTCAGGCACCATGTGAATCTAATGATACCCAGATTTAAGGTCCAAACTTGTGAACTAGACTACTCCGGCTATTTCCTTCAGTAACTCTTCCACCACCGGCATAGGGAATATGTTCTTCACGATTATGGCATTTAGGTGGCGGTAATCAACACAAAACCTCCATGACATATCCTTCTTTTGAACTAGCAACACGGGAGATGCATATAGAGTGTAATTGTGGCGAATGATGCTCAAAAGAAGCATTTCCTTGACCTACTTTTCAATTTCGTCCTTCTAGAAGGGATTGTATCTATATGGCCTGATGCTGACTAGTTGGACAGGAATTTTTTGATCAAATGGTCGAGCCGAAGGTAGCCCCGTTGGATTCTTGAATAGTGATTCAAATTCCACCACAACTCTGCAATTGGGGTAGGTACATATGGTTAAGGTTTTTCTGCTGTCCCTTCAGACACGTCATGAATTTGACCATATTGTGAACTCCATTCCTAGCCATGAGCAAGTGTAACTGCACTGATGACACATGTTAACATGCACTCACCTGCGATTGCACCCCGGACAATGTGATCAGCTTATTGTGATGCACAAAGGTCATCTGCTTGTGTCCCCAATGCACATCCATCAAGCTGTGTCCTTCCAACCAGTCCATGGCAATGATCATATAATAGCAACCCGATGGAAGAAACTTCATATCAAAGATAAACTTGTGCCCTTGAACTGTCCAAGTACAACAATTGATCTCTTGATTGCACAAAAATTGTCCACCATCGGTAATCTTGACTTGGAGAGCTTTAGGAGCTATACGAACCCATTTTAATCTTGCTGCCAAATCAGAACTTACAAAGATGTGGGAGCTACCAGAATCAATTAACATTAACACTTCTTGATTTTAAATTTTTTCCCTTTCAAATGTATAGTTTGTGGTGACACTGATCCTTCCAGAGCAGCCTTGGAGATGTTATGGCACTCGTTGGATGTGTCAGACATGCCCTCCATATTCCCAGAATTGGCCATGCATAGAACTTCAAACATCACTTACCCAATGTGCAGTTGAATGGCAGCATCACACTTGTGCTCTCTGTTCCTTTTTTCTCCACACATATAGCACAAACCTCTTGCTCTTTGATAAACACGCAGAGTGGATAGACAATCTTCCACGTGCCCCTTTTGCACGGGTGGGATGTTGTTCCTCCCTTGCCACTATAGGAGGCCTGCTAGGCGGTGGTTGTTGGGGAACGTTGCATGGGAAACAAAAAAAATCCTACGCTCACCAAGATCGATCTAGGAGATGACCATCTACGAGAGGACAGATTAGACCTACATACCCTTGTAGATCACTAAGAGGAAGTGTTAAGAAACGCAGTTGATGTAGTCGAACGTCTTCGCGGTCCAATCACGATCCGTCCTGCGAACTCCGATCCAAGTGCCGAACCAACGACACCTCCGCGTCCAACACACGTGCGGCTTGATGGCGCCTTCACCTTCTCGATCCAACGAGCGACGGTGAAGTAGTAGCTCGAGTCGTCCGGCAGCACGACGGCATGGTGACGGCGGTGGTGGTGGAATCTCAGCACACCTTCGCTAAGCACTACGATGAGGAAGAAGACTACGAGGGAGACAGAGGGCAGTGTTGTACCATAGATGGGTTCGGCTACCCTCCCTCTACCCCTCTATATATAGGGGGGAGTGAGGAGGAGGGGCGCCCTAGGGTTCCCTAGGGTGCCGGTGGCCACTAGGGGAAAACCCTAGATGGGTTTTGGTGCGCCTCCCCCCGGGAGCCCTGGCCCCCAAGACAAAGGGGGTGGCTTCCCTAGGGGAGCGCCTCCACCCATTCTGGTTACATGGGAAAGGGTGAAGTGGGCGCACATCCCCTTAGTGGGCTGGTTTGCCCCCTCCCCATGGCCCATGCCCCCCCAACACTTGTCTAGGCCCCCTGAAACCGCTTTCGGTGATGCTGGTCATCACCCAGTACCCCCGGAACAATTCTGGACTCCAATGCCCTTCGTCCAATATATCAATCTTCACCTCCGGACCATTCTGGAGTTCCTCATCATGTCCAGGATCTCATCCGAGACTCCGAACAACATTCGATAACCACCATAATGACTAAAGTATACTTATATCGTCACCAAACGTTAAGTGTGTAGACCCTGCGTGTTCAAGAACTATGCAGACATGGCCAAGACACCTCTACGGTCAATAACCAATAGTGGGACCTCGTTGGTTCCTACATATTCTACGAAGATCTTATCGGTCGAACCTCAAGGATTCTGCTAATCCTGTATGCAGTTCCCTTTGTCTATCGATATGTTACTTGCCCGAGATTCGATCGTCGGTATATCCATACCTAGTTCAATATCATTACCGGCAAGTCTCTTTACTCTTTCTGTAATACAACATCCCGTGGCCAAAACATTAGTCACATTGCTTACAAGCTTCTTGTGATGTTGTATTACTAAGTGGGCCCTAAGACACCTCTCCGTCAAACGGAGTGACAAATTCCGGTCTTGATCCATGCCAACTCAACAAACACCCTCGGAAATACATGTAGAGCACCTTTATAGTCACCCAGTTACGTTGCGACGTTTGGTACACATAAGGTACTCCTCCGATGTCAGTGAGTTGCATGATCTCATGGTCATAGGAACATATACTTGACATGCAGAAAATGATAGCAATAAACTTGACACGATCATATGCTACGTTTATAGTTTGGGTCTTGTCCATCGCATCATTCTCCTAATGATGTGATCCCATTATCAAATGACAACTCATGTCTATGGCTAGTAAACCATAGCCATCTTTATCGACGAGCTAGTCCTGTAGAGGCTCACTAGGGACATGTTGTTGTCTATGTATCCACACATGTATTTGAGTTTCCAATCAATACAATTATAGCATGGATAATAAATGATTATCATGAACAAGGAAATATAATAATAAGTACTTTATTATTGTCTCTAGGTAATATTTCCAACAGTCTCCCACTTGCACTAGAGTCAATAATATAGTATTGCATGGTAATGAATCTAACACCCATAGAGTCCTGGTGTCGATCATGTTTTGCCCATGGAAGAGGTTTAGTCAATGGGTTTGCAACATTCAGATCCGTATGTACTTTGCAAATGTTTCTGTCATCGTCCTTGATCGAATCACAGATGGAATTGAAGCATCGCTTTATGTGTCTGTTCCTCTTGTGAAACCTTGGTTCCTTGGCCAGAGCAATGGCACCAGTGTTGTCGCAGAACAGAGTCATTGGGTCCAGTGCACTGGGCACAACTCCAAGATCTGTCATGAACTGCTTCATCCAGACAGCTTCCTTCGTTTCCTCCGACGCGGTGATGTACCCACAAGTATATGGGATCGCAACAACTTTGGAGGGTAGAGTATTCAACCCAAATTTATAGATTCGACACAAGGGGAGCCAAAGAATATTTGCAAGTATTAGCAACTGAGTTGTCAATTCAACCACACCTGGAGATTAATTATCTATAGCAAAGTGATCAGTAGCACATTAGTATGATAGTTTTGATAGTAGCGGTAGCAGCAATAGTAACGGTAACAGTGATAGTAGTGATTTTGTAGCAGTAGCAATAGTAACAGCAGCAGTAGTAACTTAGCAAGATCAATATGTAGGAAATTCATAGGCATTGGATCGGCAATTTGTTGTATGATATTCATCATGTAACACGCACAACATAGGGCGATACAAAACTAGCTCCAGTTCATAAATGTAATGTAGGCATGTATTCCGTAAATAGTCAAATGTGCTTATGGAAAGAACTTGTATGACATCTTTTGTCCTACCCTCCCGTGGTAGCGGTGTCCATAAGGAAACTAAGGTATATTAAGGCCTCCTTTTAATAGAGTACCCGAACAAAGCATTAGCACATAGTGAATACATGAACTCCTCAAACTACGGTCATCACGGGAAAGTATCCCGCATATTGTCACTACAGGGTTTACGGATCATAACACATAGTAGGTGACTATGACTTGCAATATCGAATCATAGAACATAGATATAATGGTGATAAAAAAACGGTTCAGATCAGAAATCATGGCACCCGGGCCCAAAGTGTCAAGCATTAAGTATAGCAAAGTCAGAACAACACCAATCTCAGAAATAGTGGATACTAGGGACCAAGCCCTAACAAAACTAACTCGATTACATGATGAATCTCATCCAACTCCTAACCGACCAGCGAGCCTATGAAGGAATTACTCACTCCCGGTGGAGAGCATCATGGAATTGGCGATGGAGGAGGGTTGCTAATGACGAAGACCGAAGATTCCCCTCTCTGGAGCCTCAAACAGACTCCCGATCTAGCCCCCCGATGAAGAACACGAGGTGGAGGCGGCTCTGTATCATGAAACGAGATAATTCTTCCTCTCCTCTTTTTCCCTCCGAAAATGTGAATTTCTAGTATATCAGGGTTGAGGTCTGTGGGGCCACCAGGTGGGGACAACCCACCTAGGCGCGTGATACGTCCCAAACGTATCTATAATTTCTTCTTGCTCCGTGCATGTTTTGGGTGATATTGCTATGCTTTTGATACACTTTCATACACTTTTGATAATATTTGGACTAGCCTATTAACTCAGTGCACCCCAGTGCCAGTTTCTGTTTTCTGTTGTTTTTGTATTTCAGGTTTTCCCATTACTTAAATTGCCAGAAAAATTCCGGGAAAAATATATAAAAAATCAGCACTCCAGAAGCTTCCATGTGCCAGAAGTGGGGCCAGAGGGGCCCCAGGCGCCCTGAGGGCGCGGCCCCACCCCTGGCCGCGCCGGGGGGGGCGCCTGGGGGGCTCCCACCTCCTCTGGTGCCCTACTTGGCCTCCTATTTATTCTCCCATCGCGAAAACCCTGATTCCAGAACCCTTTTCTCCAGAAGCAATTCCGATCTCCGCCGCCATCGCCACCAAGTTTCGAGGGACCAGAATTCCTGTGCCGGCATCTTACCGGGACGGGGAAGTGCCCCCGAATTTATCTCCATCGACGTTGCTTCCTCCCTCCATGATGCGGGAGTAGTTCCTCCTCGGGGCTGAGGTTTCTACCAGTAGCTATGTGGTCAATTCTCTCTCCCATGATGTGATCTTCGTTGTGATCATAGGCTATGTTAATCTAGGGTGATCCCATGATATTTCCTCTTCCTCTATGTATTGGATTGATGTACTCACTTGTCTTTATCTAGTATAATCCCCGAGACCAAGGTGACAGCGGTCTATTGGACATGGATTAGAAGAATATTTTCATGAGTGATTTCCTCTTTTGTGTGTTGATTTAAGATTGAGAGTTTCTTGGTGCTTGTCTTTGACTACCCTTGAGATATGTTGTGGTGATTGTGGTACTCTCTTTGGATGGCCGCGGTGACATTGGGAAATCCATAGATTGAGAACTACGAACTTTGAGGTGTGCTTTTGTAGCCCTACATAATTCTCGTCCTCTCTTGACCACAAAGGAATGACCTCCGAGTGCGTCTCCATTGCATGTTTTATGGGAAATATCATGTGATTAGACTATGTTAATGTTGTTGGGAGTTTCCACTAGTGAAAGTATGAAGCCTAGGCCTTGTTTCCACCATTGCAATACCATTTGTGCTCACGTTTACCGCTTGTTTGCTTGCTACACTTTTTATTACAGACTTATATTACTTTGCTTTGCCACTCCTATCATCCATATTTTACCATCTCTTCGCCGAACTAGTGCACCTATACAACTCCTAGTTGTATTAGGTGTGTTGGGGACACAAGAGACTTCTTGTATCTTAGTTGCAGGGTTGCTTGAGAGAGACCATCTTCAACCTCTACTTCCCTGAGTTCGATAAACCTTAGGTCATCCACTTGAGGGAAATTGCTGCTGTCCTACAAACCTCTGCGCTTGGAGGCCCAACATAGTCTACAAGAATAGAAGCATGTGTAGACATCAAGCTATTTCTGGCGCCGTTGCCGGGGAGGTAAGTGTTTGAAGGTATATCTTTAGATCTTGCAATTAAATATTTTCGTTTCTTGTTTTTAGTTTCACTAGTTATGTTTATGAAAAACCGCACTCTTAGTTCGCTGCTTGGGGAAGGCCGCTTTACCACACCCATGGTAGAGAAGTTTCCTCCACCTACTGAATGTATCCCGTTCCAAATACCACTTGGGATAATTGAAATAATTAGGAATGATTGTTATGATGGGACAGTCAATCCTAGTATTCATTTGTTGAAACTTACAGAACTTTGTGAGTTGTTTAAGATTTCAGGTTTGACAAGAGATGGAGTCATGAGGAAATTATTTGCCTTGTCACTGAAAGGAAAAGCATTGGAATGGTATAGGCTACTAGATGACTCTCACCTGCTAGATTGGGAAGAGATCCAGTCTCTCTTTTACTCCAAGTTTTATCCTCTTCATGAAGTCCATGAGAATAGGAATTATGTTTATAATTTCTATCCTATGGCGGAGAGAGCATAGCTCAAGCTTGGGGGAGACTGAAAACGTTAATGCTAAAATGTCCTAACCATGGGCTCCCCAAAGATATGATTATTACTAATTTCTATGCGAGGCTCTCTCGACAGGATAAAGATTTGCTCGATGCTTCCTCTATGGGTTCTTTCACAAACGAAAAGATTGATGCTAAATGGGAACTCCTTGAAAGAATTCAACGCAACACTGAAGATTGGGAGATCGACAAAGGTAAAGAGTCAGGTATAATTTATGAGTATGATTGCATTAAGTCCTTTGTTGAAACTACATGTTTTAATAAGTTTAGTGCTAAGTTTGGGCTTGATTCTCAACTCCTTGTTGATTTCCTCAAATCTTTTGCTTCACATCTTAATATGCCTAAGGAGGATTGGATCAAGCATCATGAACCTTTTAAAGAGATTTGCAAAGAAAATGAAATTGTTCATGATGATTGCAACATGCATGATCCAATTCCTAAAAATGAAGTTTTATATAAGCATGTTAATTTTTGTGGAGTGGATAGACCTTGTGAAAGGCCTATGATTGAAGAAGAGAAGTATTGTAAGCAACATAAGCATGAAAGAACAATCACTTGGGTTAAAGATTTAAATGAAATTGCTAGAGAATTGTGTGACCTTTATCCTTTTACTTGTGAACTTTGCTGTATAGAGGGTCACTTTAATTTTCAATGCATGCACTTTCAAAACATAACTGTTAACCAGTTGTGTGATAACATGATCACCCCTAATCTTTATGATGAGCTTATGTTATTTTTGATGTGTGAAAAGTTATGAGAAAAGACTTCTTGGCTAGATGTTAATGCCATAGGAATAAAAAACACTTTGCAAAATTTCCATCTCTATTGTGTTGTTAATTGCCATAAAAATGATTACATAAGTAAGATTAGAAAGGAGGGAACTTTACCAAAGTATAAAAATGTCTCTTATATTTCTGCTAATAAAAAGGAGAGTTTTCCCAAGTTTCCCCTATTGTTTCTAATGATAAACCAGGATATGTGGAGAAGCTTCATCTCCAACCACTCCCTCCTAAGGTGAAGAAGAAGAAAAAGAAGAGGAGGAGGAAGAGGAGCAAGAAGGAAGAAGAATGGGTATCAACCTGGCCTGAGCATATTCCTCCCATCAACTTTTATCCTAACGGTTGTAAGTTTAAAGAAGAAGGTGAAGTTTATTGCCTTAATTACCATCTTGATGATACGTCCGTAGGTACTATTGAAGATGATTTTGATTATGATATGCATGTTACTTATTGTGATTGGGAAAATGATGATAATGCTACTTATGATCTTGAAAATCTTTTTGGTACCAACTCTGAAAGTGATGATATGGAAAGCTCTAAGCTTGGGGATGATAGGATTGCAAATCCCTTACCCACTAGTGATGTGATAATTGATAATTCTTTTGCTAGTAAGAATAAAGACAACATGTTTACAAATATAGTTGCTAGCAATGATAATGCTCTTCTCTACTATGATGATGTTATAACTCCAATCTATAGTGATTATAAAGGTACCTATGACATAAGGAGAAATTATCCTTATGAAACTTGTCATAATCATGGAGGGAATTACTCCATTGTTGAACACCATCTTCCTAATACACAATTAATCTATAGTGTTCAAGTTGTTTATGATAGTCCTACTCCCACTATTACCAATGAGAAAGATTATGCTTATGTGGAGAGTAAGAGTACCTTTTTGCATGTGGATCATGGTAACAATGCTTTATGTGATGCTTATATTGTTGAGTTTATTCATGATCCCACTGAAAATTATTATGAGAAGGGAACATATGCTTATAGATATTTCAATAATATCAAGTTCCCTCTCTTTATGTTGAAGGTTTTGAAGCTGCACTTGTTTTGTCTTTCTATGCTTATTGCTTTGTGCTTCAATGAATTATTCTATTGCAATATTCCTATGCATAGGAAGCATGTTAGGCTTAAATGTGTTTGGTATTTGTTTCTTGATGCTCTCTTTTGTTCTTCAACTCTTATTCCTACGAGAGCATCATTAAAGTCTTAAGCCTATCTTTATGGCTATAAAGAAAGAGCTCTAGGGAGACAACCCTTGTTATCTTTGCTTTCAATTTATTCTTTCAGTTTTTAGTGGTCTTGATGTTTTTTACTACTGTAGCAACATCATTGTATCTTTATTTTTCAGCTTTGTGCCAATTTTAGCCTCTGATTGCAAGAAAGTTCAAAAGTTGTGACATGCTGTCCGGAAAACAGATTATGTCCTTGGAAAGAAAATTTCGAATAAAATCACCAGATCATCTTTTTGATCTGAATTTTTTTGACAGCATGCCCTATACAATTGGCTTTCGAGCGTCCGTTCTGAGTTTTTTGATTTGAGTTGCAGAAGTACCCCAAAAAAATTATTTACTACCTGCTGGTCTGTTTTTCACAGATTCTGCCCTGTTTTGCCTTTTCTTCGTTTTGCAGACCTTAAGCTTGCTTTTTCTTTGCAAAAACTTTTTGGCGATCTTGAGAAACAGTAGACCTTCAAGAATATATTTGTTTCCAGTAGAGAAAAATTATTTTATTGTGGGTACTAACCTCTCTAATCAGATTATGATGAGTTATGTATGAAGGGAGTTTTCAAGTGTGCGAGGGAAGATGATAAAAAAAAGATTCAGGAGTGTCAAATGCTCAAGCTTGGGGATGCCCCCATGCACCCCCAAGAAATATCCAAGGAGACTCAAGCATCTAAGCTTGGGGATGCCCCCGTGCATCCCCTTCTCCATCAACAATTATCAGTTCGTCCTTCGTTCCATTATATTTTTATCACTTCATGCGTTATGTGCTATGCTTGGAGCGTCTTGCTCTTTTCTTCTTAGTTTATTTAGTTTTACTTGTTGTTCTTAACAAGTTGGATCCTAGCCTTCATTGTTTGGGAGAGAAACACGCTCCACTCCACTGTAGAACACAACATGGGCTTGCATGCGTATCTTCTTGTGTGTGTTCTTTATCTTTTCATAGCTGTTGTCATGCTTAGCTCTTAGTTTTCATGCTTATCTTTTTAAGAGCTTTTGTTTAGGTTGTTGCTTCTGGAACTCTCTTGAGTTATCATGCTTATCTTGTTAAGAGAGTTGGCTTCTGTGGCACTGGTTGATATGTCTATGATAAAAATGCTATGTGCATAATGGTGCTTAGTAGTTCATGTTTTCTTATAGTTAGTCTCAAATAGCTGGGGGTTCTTAATGTGTTATTGAAGTACCAGCATGATTTGTTTGCCTATGATGTGGTATGGTTTAGTGATATCTTCCTCCAAGAATTTATTTTGATTGACTTGGCATATGCTCACGCATATTTAAGACTGTAAAGAAAGTCTATCAAGCCTTGATGATCTTTAATTTCTGAGTAGTGATATAACTTCCATGCCCGATTCAATGTTGCTTTGTCGCTCTGCATGATTATGGCCGTCATTGCTCTCTTAGTTGGTCGCTCCCAGTCTTTTGCTAGCCTTCACCTGTACTAAGCGGTCTGACTGCTTGTGCATCCAAAATCCTTGAAACCAGTTATGCCATATGAGTCCACCATACCTTCCTATATATGGTATTTACTTGCCATTCCTAACGAAGACTTTCTTGTACCATCTCAAAATTATTCAAAAGCATTTCTCTTTTGTGCCTCTGTTTTAGCTCATGAGGAAGTAGTAGGTAATTCATGATCTTCTTATGTTGGACAAATTTTACCCCGGGATTGCATGTCTAATCTGCAAACCCCTAATACGAGGAGGGACTGGCATGAGTGCGCCCAGCTCACAAAAGATAATAGCAACAAACAAACCCTCCTTCACGCTTTGTTCATGAGAAATCAGGAAACTCTGGCAGTGATAAACAAAGGAGATTAAGAGGATGTGATCGTCCCCGCGTGGGAGCCGTTCCTCAAAACTTGTCCAGCATAAGAAGTAATTGGGTTATCTACTAGCATTCGTTGACGAATTATGCACCTCCCAAAAGCTTTTTATCTCTGTTTTTAAAACCACGAGCTCTGGTACTTGTTTAGTCTTTGCTTCCAACCACGGGTTTTCAACCTTGCCATCAAAATCCACGGTTCGAGAGTCTCCACCTTCTTTCTTCAAAGCACCAACTATTGAGAGCATGATTGTCATTCTGAGTGTAATGTGCATTGTCCCAAAGTACCATTGTCTTCTGCATGATTGTGATATCGCTTATTCTGAAATCATTGTATCTAGTCGTCACTTAAACTTCGGAGGTGCTCCTGCATTTATGTTTTGCTTCACTAAAGGGGGCAAGCGAGGTATCACTTTGTCATGTTTGCACACCATGCTCACTACAAATCTATTGGGTGTTTCAGTATCATATTGTAAACTTTCAGTTCTTTGTGATATTCTCATGAGGCAACTTAATTACTAAAGATTCATTATCTCAATAAGCATTTGTCATGTGACTGTGAAAGACTCTTTGGTAGCATGTCACCACAGAAATTGTGCTTGTTATCATTTACCTACTCGAGGACGAGTAGGAATTAAGCTTGGGGATGTTGATACGTCCCAAACGTATCTATAATTTCTGCTTGATCCATGCATGTTTTGGGTGATATTGCTATGCTTTTGATACACTTTCATACACTTTTGATCATATTTGGACTAACCTATTAACTCGGTGCACCCCAGTGCCAGTTTCTGTTTTCTGCTGTTTTTGTATTTCAGGTTTTCCCATTACTTAAATTGCCAGAAAAATTCCGGGAAAAATATATAAAAAATCAGCTCCAGAAGCTTCCATGTGCCAGAAGTGGGGCCAGAGGGGGGCCAGAGGGGCCCCAGGCGCCCTGAGGGCACGGCCCCACCCCTGGCCGCGTCGGGGGGCAGCCTGGGGGGCTCCCACCTCCTCTGGTGCCCTACTTGGCCTCCTATTTATTCTCCCGTCGCGAAAACCCTGATTCCAGAACCCTTTTCTCCAGAAGCAATTCCGATCTCCGCCGCCATCACCACCAAGTTTCGGGGGACCAGAATTCCTGTGCCGGCATCCTGCCGGGACGGGGAAGTGCCCCCGGATTCATCTCCATCGACGTTGCTTCCTCCCTCCATGATGCGGGAGTAGTTCCTCCTCGGGGCTGAGGTTTCTACCAGTAGCTATGTGGTCGATTCTCTCTCCCATGATGTGATCTTCGTTGTGATCATAGGCTATGTTAATCTAGGGTGATCCCATGATATTTCCCCTTCCTCTATGTATTGGATTGATGTACTCACTTGTCTTTATCTAGTATAATCCCCGAGACCAAGGTGATAGCGGTCTATTGGACATGGATTAGAAGAATATTTTCATGAGTGATTTCCTCTTTTGTGTGTTGATTTAAGATTGAGAGTTTCTTGGTGCTTGTCTTTGACTATCCTTGAGATATGTTGTGGTGATTGTGGTACTCTCTTTGGATGGCCGCGGTGACATTGGGAAATCCATAGATTGAGAACTACGAACTTTGAGGTGTGCTTTTGTAGCCCTACATAATTCTCGTCCTCTCTTGACCACAAAGGAATGACCTCCGAGTGCGTCTCCATTGCATGTTTTATGGGAAATATCATGTGATTAGACTATGTTAATGTTTTTGGGAGTTGCCACTAGTGAAAGTATGAAGCCTGGGCCTTGTTTCCACCATTGCAATACCATTTGTGCTCACGTTTACCACTTGTTTGCTTGCTGCACATTTTATTACAGATTTATATTACTTTGCTTTGCCACTCCTATCATCCATATTTTACCATCTCTTTGCCGAACTAGTGCACCTATACAACTCCTAGTTGTATTAGGTGTGTTGGGGACACAAGAGACTTCTTGTATCTTAGTTGCAGGGCTGCTTGAGAGAGACCATCTTCAACCTCTACTTCCCTGAGTTCGATAAACCTTAGGTCATCCACTTGAGGGAAATTGCTGCTGTCCTACAAACCTCTGCGCTTGGAGGCCCAACATAGTCTACAAGAATAGAAGTGTGTGTAGACATCAGTGCGCCAGGAGGGGGCCACGCCCTGGTGGGTTGTGCCCACCCAGGTGCCCCCCTCCAGTGGTTCTTGGCTCCAGAAATTCTCTTTTATTGTATAAAAAATCCTCGCAATGTTTCGTTCCAATCTGAGAACTTTTATTTCCGCACAAAACAACACCATGGTAGTTCTGCTGAAAACAACGTCAGTCCGGGTTAGTTTCATTCAAATCATGCAAATTAGATTCCAAAACAAGAGTAAAAGTGTTAGGAAAAATAGATACGATGGAGACATATCAGGTAGCTATGTACTCCTCTTCGCATGTAGATTCAACTACCATGCTTTGCTTGGAACTGGACCAGCTTACCCCTTCCCCCCATTTAGAATATATATGTATCTAGTTTGATACTTAGAGTCATATGGATCGGTGTCAAAGCTTGCATCAACGTAACCCTTCATGATGAGCTCTTGATCACCTCCATAAACGAGAAACATTCCCTTAGACCTTTTCAGGTACTGAAGGATATTCTTGACCGCTATCCAGTGTTCCATTCCAAGATTACTTTGAAACCTTCTGGTCATACTTATGGCAAGGCTGACATCTGTTCTTGTGCATAGCATCGCATACATGATAGAGCCTATGGCAGAAGCATAGGGGATGACACTCATCTTTTCTCTATCCTCTGTAGTCGCTGGGCATTGAGTCTTACTCAACTTCACACCTTGCAAAACAGGGAAGAACCCCTTCTTGGACTGATCCATTTTGAACTTCTTCAAATTCTTATCAAGGTATATGCTTTGTGAAAGTCCTATTAAGCGTCTCGATCTAGCTCTATAGATTTTGATGCCTAATATGAAAGCAGCTTCTCCTAGGTCTTTCATTGAAAAACTCTTGTTCAAATATTCCTTCACGTTTTCCAAAAGTTCTATATTGTTTCAATCAGCAATATGTCATCCACATATAATATTAGAAATGCTATAGAGCTCCCACTCACTTTCTTGTAAATACAAGCTTCTCCAAAAACTTGTATAAACCCAAACACTTTGATCACCTCATCAAAGCAAAGATTCCACCTCCGAGATGCCTGCACCAGTCCATAAGTGGATCGCTGGAGTTTGCATACTTTGTCAGCATTCTCTGGATCGAAAAAACCTTCCGGTTGCATCATATGCAACTCTTCCTTAAGGAAACCATTAAGGAATGTTATTTTGACATCCATCTACCAGATTTCATAATCGAAAAATGCAGCTATTGCCAACATGATTCTGACGGACTTAAGCATCGCTACGGGTGAGAAAGTCTCATCGTAGTCAACTCCTTGAATTTGTGAAAACCCCTTTGCCACAAGTCAAGCTTTATGGACGGTGACATTACCGTCCGTGTCCATCTTCTTTTTGAAGATCCATTTATTATGAATGGCCTTTCGCCCTTCAGGTAATACTTCCAAAGTCCACACTTTGTTTTCATACATGAATTCCATCTCGGATTTCACGGCCTCTAACCATTTGTCAGAATCCGAGCCCACCATCGCTTCTCCATAGCTCGTAGGTTCATCGTTGTCCATCAACATGACCTCTAAGACAGGGTTGTCGTACCACTCAAGAGCAGTATGTAGCATTCTCGACCTACGAGGTTTGATGGTAACTTGATCTGAAACTTCATGATCAATATCATTAGCTTCCTCTTCAATTGACGTAGGTGCCATGGAAATATCTTTCTGCGCCTCGCTACTCTCTAGTTGAAGTAAAGATTCAACAACCTCATCAAGTTCTATTTTCCTCCCACTCAATTCATTCGAGAGAAACTCTTTCTCGAGAAATGACCCATTCTTAGCGACAAACACTTTGCCTTCAGATCTGAGATAGAAGGCATACCCAAATGTCTCCTTTGGGTATCCTACGAAGATGCATTTGTCCGCTTTGGATTCAAGCTTTTCTGGCTGAAGCCTTTTGACATAAGCATCGCAGCCCCAAACCTTAAGAAATGACAGCTTAGGTTCCTTGTCAACCCATAGTTCATACGGTGTCGTGTCTATGGACTTGGACGGTGCCCTATTTAAAGTGAATGCAGTTGTCTCTAATGCATAACCCCAAAACAATAGTGGCAGATCGGTAAGAGACATCATAGAACGCACCATATCCAATAAGGTACGATTACGATGTTCGGACACACCATTATGCTGTGGTGTTCCAGGTGGCGTCAACTGTGAAACAATTCAACATTATCTTAAGTGATTTCCAAACTCATAACTCAGATATTCTCCCCCTCAATCGGAAGGTAGGACTTTAATCTTCTTGTTACGATTGGTTCTCAACTTCACTCTGAAATTGCTTGAACTTTTCAAACGTTTCAGGCTTATGCTTCATTAAGTAAATATACACATATCTACTCAAATCGTCGGTGAAGGTGCGGAAATAACGATATCCACCATGCGCATCAATACTCATTAGACCGCGCACATTAGTATGTATGATTTCCAACAAGTCACTTGCCCGTTCCATTGTTCCAAAAAACGGGGTTTTAGTCATCTTGCCCATGAGGCATGGTTCGCATGTGTCAAGTGACTCAAAATCAAGTGACTCCAAAAGTCCATTAGCATGGAGTTTCTTCATGCGCATTACACCAATATGACCTAAGCGGTAGTGCCACAAGAAAGTGGTACTATCATTATCAACTCTACATCTTTTGGCATCAATGTTATGAACATGTGTATTATCACTATTGATATTCAACAAGAATAAACCCCTCACACAGGGTGCATGACCATAAAAGATATTACCCATATAAATAGAACAACCATTATTCTTTGATTTAAATGAGTAATTATCTCGCATAAACAAGATGCAGATATAATGTTCATGCTCAATGCAGGCACTAAATAACAATTATTCAGGTTTATCACTAATCCCGATGGTAATCGATGAGCGAGTGTGCTGACGGCGATCACATCAACCTTGGAACCATTTCCCACGCGCATCATTACTTCGTTCTTCACTAGTCTCCGTCTATTCCGTAGTTCCTGTTTAGAGTTGCAGAGCAACCGCACCGGTATCAAATACCCAGGCACTACAACGAGAGCTGGTAAGGTACACATCAATAACATGTATATCATATATACCTTTGTTGGCCCCCTTCTTGTCGGCCAGATACTCGGGGAAATTCCGCTTCCAGTGGCCAGTTCCCTTGCAATAGAAGCACTCAGTTTTCGGCTTGGGTCCAGCCTTGGGTTTCTTCATGGGAGGGGCAACTGCTTTGCCACTCTTGTTGAAGTTTCCCTTCTTTCCCTTGCTCTTCTTGGAACTAGTGGTTTTATTGACCATCAACACTTGATGCTCCTTCTGGATGTCTGACTCAGCGATTTTCAGCATCGAGAACAGCTCAGAGACTGGCCTATTCATCCCTTGCATGTTATAGTTCAACACAAAGCTCTTGTAGACATGTGGTAGCAATTGAAGAACTCTGTCAGCGATCGCCTCAGGTGGGAGCTCAAATCCCAACTCAGCCAGACGGTTGTAGTACCCAGACATTCTGAGTATGAGCTCACTAACAGAACTGTTCTCCTCCATTTTGCAGGTATCGAACCTACCAAAGGTCTCATACCTCTCGAACCGGGCATTTTCACAAAAATGAACTTCAACTCCTGGAACATCTCATATGCTCCATGACGTTCAAAACGATTTTGAAGTCCTGGTTATAAGCCATACAATATGGTGCAATGAACTATTGAGTAGTCATCAACGCGACTGCCAGGCATTCATAACGTCCACAGACGTAGGAGGGGGTGGTGCACCAAGCAATGCATCAAGGACATAAACCTTTTGGGTAGCCATGAGGATAATCCTCAGATTACGATCCTAGTCCACAAAGTTGCGTCCGTCATCTTTCATCTTAGCTTTCTCTAGGAATGCATTGAAATTCAGGGGAGCTACTGCGCGAGCCATTTGGTCTACAACATAATTTGCAAAGATAACTTAGGCTATTGTTCATGATAACGAGTTCAATTCATCATATTACTTAAGAATTACCACTCAAATCAACATCCCTCCGGTTGTCCGAGTGTAACATGATCCAAATTCACCAACCCAAATCTGATCATCACGTGAGGTGAGGTGGTTTCAATGGTGAACATCTCCATGTTGATCATATCTACTATATGAATCATGCTCGCCCTTTCGGTCTCTTGTGTTCCGAGGCCATGTCTGTACATGCTAGGCTCGTCAAGTTTAACCCAAGTGTTCCGCATGTGCAAAACTAGCTTGCACCCGTTGTATGTGAACGTAGAGTCTATCAAACACGATCATCACGTGGTGCTTCGAAACGACAAACTTTCGCAACGGTGCACACTTGGGGAGAACATATTTTTATCTTGAAATTTTAGTGAGGGATCACCTTATAATGCTACAGTCGTCCTAAACAAAATAAGATGCATAAAAGGATTAACATCACATGCAAATCATAAGTGACATGATATTGCCATCATCTTGTGCTTTTGATCTCCATCTCCAAATCACCAGCATGATCTCCATCGTCACCGGCATGACAGCATGATCTCTATCATCATGTCGCCATCAGGGCTGTCACGCCAACCATGCTTCTACAACTATTGCTACCGTTTAGTGATAAAGTAAAGCATTACATAGCGCTTAATGATCGACACGCAAGTCATACAATAATTAAATACAACCTTATGGCTCCTGTCGGTTGCCGTATTCATCGACATGCAAGTCGTGATAATCTATACAAGACATGATCATCTCATACATCAAATCTATCTCATCATGTCTTTGGCCATATCATATCACATCATACCATGCAAAAACAAGTTAGACGTCCTCTAATTGTTGTTGCATGTTTTACGTGGCTGCTATGGCTATCTAGCAAGAACGATTCTTAAGTACCCAAAGCCACAACGGTGATATGCAAATTGCTATTCAACAATCTACAAGGACCGCCTTTCTCGAATCCGATTCAACTAAGGTGGGAGAGACAAACACCCGCCAGCCATCTTTATGCAACAAGTTGCATGTCTGTCGATGGAACCGGTCTCATCTACGTGGACATGTAAAGTTGGTCCGAGCCGCTTCATCCCACAATACCGCTGAATCAAAATAAGACAAGGGAAGGAAGCAATCTGAATATCAATGCCCACAAACTCCTTTGTGTTCTACTCGTGATGTCATCTACGCATAGACCTAGCTCATGATGCCACTATTAGGGAACGTTGCCTGGGAAACAAAAAAATTCCTACGCTCACCAAGATCAATCTAGGAGATGACTATCTACGAGAAGAGAGATTAGATATACATACCCTTGTATATCGCTAAGCGGAAGCGTTAAGAGACATGGTTGATGTAGTCGAACGTCTTCGCGATCCAATCATGATCCGTCCCGCGAACTCTGATCCATGTGCCGAATGGACGGCACCTCCGCGTTCAACACACGTACGGCTTGATGACGCCTTCACCTACTCAATGCATCAAGCGATGGTGAAGTAGTAGCTCAAGTCCTCCGGCAGCACGACGGCGTGGTGACAGTGGTGGTGGTGGAATCTCAACAAAGCTTCGCTAAGCACTACGGCGAGGAAGAAGACTACGAGGGAGAGGGAGGGCAGTGCCGTGGCATAGATGGGTGCGGTTGCCCTCCCTCTACCCCTCTATATATAGGGGAAGGGAGGAGGAGGGGCGCCCTAGGGTTCCCTAGGGGGGCTAGCGGCCACCAGGGGAAAACCCAAGATGGGTTTTGGTGCCCCCCCCCTCCGGAAGCCTTGGCCCCCAAGGCAAAGGGGGTGTCCGCCCAACTGGAGCGCCCCCACCCCTTCTTGTTATGTGGGAAAGGGTGAGGGGGGCACAACCCCTTAGTGGGCTACTTTGCCCCCTCCCCTTGGCCCATGCCCCCCCCCCCTCCAACACTTGCCGGGGCCCCCCAAAACCCCTTTCGGTGATGCTGGTCATCACCCGGTACCCCTGGAACAATTCCAGACTCCAATGCCCTTCGTCCAATATATCAATCTTCACCTCCAGACCATTCTGGAGTTCCTTGTCACATCTGGGGTCTCATCCGGGACTCCGAACAACCTTCGGTAACAACCATAATGACTGAACTATACTTATATCGTCACCAAACGTTAAGTGTCTAGACCCTGTGGGTTCGAGAACTATGCAGACATGGTCGAGACATCTCTACATTCAATAACTGATAGCGGGAACTAGATGCCCATATTGGTTCCTACATATTCTACGAAGATCTTATCGGTCGAACCTCAATGTCAAGGATTCCACTAATCCCGTATGAAGTTCCCTTTGTCTATCGGTATGTTACTTGCCCGAGATTTGATCATCGGTATCTCCATACCTAGCTCAATCTCGTTACCGGCAACTCTCTTTATTCGTTCCGTAATACAAGATCCCGTGGCTAAACCATTAGTCACATTGCTCGCAAGCTTCTTGTGAAGTTGTATTACCAAGTGGGCCCTCAGATACCAGTCCGTCATACGGAGTGACAAATCCCAGTCTTGATCCATGCCAACTCAAGAGACACCGTCGGAAATACCTGTAGAGCACCTTTATAGTCACCCAGTTACGTTCCGATGTTTGGTACACACAAGGTACTCCTCCGGTGTTAGTGAGTTGCATGATCTCATGGTCATAGGAATATATACTTGACATGCAGAAAACATAGTGATGTGCATGGAGGCCGTGTCGGCCATTGCACCATTTTGAATGAAATGATGTGCATGGGCGGCCAGTCGAATATTGATTTAGATTGTGCAGAACTTCCCCCACTCCATGTGATGTAAATCTAAATCAATATTCTCTAGCCACGCAATGGCCGCGCATGTGATGTGCATGGAGGCCGTGTCCACCCACAAATAAGGATCCAAATGAAACACCACCCAGAAGTAAGATTCACAATTGTGTTTCCAAATGGGAGGATGCTCACCCCAAAATGAGAGGAAATCCATCTTAGGATGAGGAATGATGGGTGAGCGATGGTGGAAAGGACTACCAGACCTCGGGTGATGTGGACTGCCCGATCAAGACGAGCAACACTGTTGGAAATATGTCCTAGAGGCAATAATAATTATATTATTATATTTCCATGTTCATTATTAAGTTTATGTTTCTATGCTACAATTGTATTAGTTCATGAGTATGAGATTTGGAAAACCCAAATACATGTGTGAAGATATAACACCGAGTGATCCCTAGTCTAGCGTCTAAGACTAGCACACATATTGATGATGGTCTTGTTTTCCTGAGCATGCGCATCGTTAATGTAACAAGGATGCTATAACTATATGGATGCACCGTTGTCATGATAACAACGGAGTTGCATAGACCCAAGTTATGAATTACTAAGAGATGACATTGTTGTTATATTATCGGTATTTCATATAACTTGTTCACGTTTGCATTGTTCCTTAGACGATGATAATATTGCATACCAACATGCCAGATGGATACTTTGGGGTTCACCACATGTCACTCCTTAAATGGATGTGAATATAGGTGACTTGTATATCGAAAACGTGTGTCCTGGTGACAATAGTTCAAGACTGGAATTTGCTCCTCTAACGAGAGAGAGATACCCTCTGGGCCCACTCGGTCTTACAATATCATTATTGTCTAGCCAGACACTTGTGATTATGATCACGGTATACCAGAATACGGACATGAGTAGAGCAGATGCAATGTCATTATTTTTGTTAGTGATTTAGAAATATTAAAATAATCTAGTGTTTTTACAAATCTGGTACGCGGACATATCGACCACAATAGCACTCGCTATCTGCATTCCACTACGCAAACCCCAATCTGCTACAAACCCGCTATCCGCTATTTAAAACTTTGGGGAGGGCGAGTCTCCTCGAACAGTGTTGTGGACGCTGCCACGACCTTCATGATGGTGGCTTTCTGCTCTTGTATGGCCTTGAGCGCCACCGCCAGATTGTCAACCCGCTGCTCCATCTCCAGAGATTGGCGTTGTTGTCACGTGGAGAACATAGGCTTCTGGAGGTAATCCGGCAAATTTGATACCATATGCCACACTCCTCTTACTCGAGCTACCATACCATAGTCTGATACAGGGTAGAAGCTAGGGTTTGGGAGAGGAGAATTGGGGGTCGAGCGGAGGAGGGGTCCTGGAGAGAAGTAGGGGAAGGATATACTTCAGACTATTACAAATTCTATGCCCACACTCGTAGATCATGTTGTCTCTTATCACTCACATCTTGTTCGGCCGCCGCTTTCTCTTGGGCTTCTCCTCTTCTGTTCTGGGCCTTGGTTGCATTGTATCCTGGTGATTGGACGTGAAAAATTGATGCTATATGATGTGCTAGCTTTTCGATTCGGTCTTGTATTTATCTTTACCAAATTCATCATCAAAGACTCAAAGTCCTTTCTTTAAACTTTGCCGATACAATTTTGGTCAGTACTAACATTTGCCAACGTGACAAAAGGGATAAAAACGAGTGGACGGTCTTAGGTTGATCTCTCTCCTGTTCTAGCTCAACAGGTCGAACATGCCCTTACATGGCGCCCTGATCGGGGGCACCCAACCAAACCATGGTTTGTGGGGCCCTGTCGCCAGCGCAAAATAAAGAGGTGGGGTGTTGGGGCACGCATCATGAAGTTGACCGTGCACCACAGAACCACCAAGACACCAATCCGATCTATGGTTGCGCTAGGCTGACGGGAAGCTCCGCTGCCACCACCTCGCCCACACACTGCCATCACCGCCGCCACAACACCACCATGGCAACCGGCTCAAGCTCGTCGAGCCAAGGCGAAGGTAAATCACCGATATGATCTAAGCGTACCCGACCCACATACCTATCAATGGTGTCAGAACCTCCTAGGCTTAGTCTTTTTTGGGTAGAAAAGAAATCAAAGAAAAAGGAATCCCCTTCCCTGGATCTCGAACCTCACATGGCAAAGATATCACCGGAGAAGGGTCTTAGGCTCGCCGGAAAAGAAGCGTCACCGTCATGGCCGCGTTGTTCCTCTTGATTTGGACAGGCATCGGCAAGCTGAGCCATTCGGAAGAAGAACACACCCCGATAGGGGCAAAGGGCACCGCGACCAAACTGCTTGACGGCGGCGTGCTCACCGCAAGGTGGACGCGTAGTCGGGAAGGGGGAAGGCCATGGCGCCACCGCCGTCCGCTCCACCATTGTCGTCTTCAGGAGAGCAGAGGAGGGCTCGCCCTCACCTCTCTGCCACTGAAAAGAGAGAAAGAGGGAGGAAAGGAGGTGAAAGGGGAGGAGAAAGAGGGGAGGGGAAGGGGCACGTGCGCCGCGGCGGTTCATCGCCGGCATCGGCGGCCGCCGAACCCTGACACCCCATGTGGGACATAGGCGAGCGGTGCATGCGAGGGGTGGGGAAAATGTGCGCTAGGGTCCCCCCCCCCCTCCCGATGGCTGGAGCCCAGTTTTGATCGAGCTAAAAGGGCGCCGGACCGTCCAATCAGGTCGGACGGCCACGAGCAAAACCCTAGGTCAACCTCTTGGCTAGTGGGCCGAAAGGAGGCACGTGGGCCGCGTCGCCCGTAGGCGGCTAGGCCGCGACCAGGAGCGCTAGGCCGAGGCCGCAGCCGTGCGCCGGGCCAGCAGCATTTTTTTGTTATTTGTCAAGTTTTTGGGCAGATTTCAAATAATTTTTCTGTGCAAATCTTTTTCAAACGAAAATTTTGTTTAGAAAATAGAAAAGTGAACAAAAAATAGAAAAGTTTCTGACAATGAAAATAGAAAATTTTCAGGAAAAGAAAAGTTCATGAATTATATAAAGAAAATAATAAAGTTCATGAATTTTTCTTTAGTAAAAGAAAAGTTTCTATAAAGAATAAAAAGTTCATGAATTTTACATTCATGTTTCCGCTGCAAGAATAAATTGTATAGCTCTTTTACAAAGAAAATAAAAGTTCTAGAAAGAATTAAATTTTAAGAGCATATTAAAGTAATTATTGAAATGAATATGATTATGTTATTCTTATGACCAATGTTGTTAATAACATGAGCATGTTTTATTATTGCTATAAAAGGTGCATTTATTTCTATTTTTTGCCCAACGGTAATATAGTTTTAATAGCATAGACAATTCTATGTTTAATTTTGCCAACATTAGATTAATGCATATGACTGTTACAATGATCTCACTTTAATTGTGTTTTCAGGAGGGTGCATCTTGATGAGTTGCCTCAAGGATGTTCCCACACTCTGAGGTGATAACTACAACGAAT
Organism: Secale cereale; assembly: GCA_902687465.1. Lineage (NCBI taxonomy): Eukaryota > Viridiplantae > Streptophyta > Magnoliopsida > Poales > Poaceae > Secale > Secale cereale. The sequence continues at coordinate 255,133,846 of LR738711.1, read as the reverse complement.
GGAGAGAGAAAGTTGATTTAGCCTTTATCTGTGTTGAGGTGGACTCGGTTGTGGACACTCCACAGTCGGTCCAACCTCCAGAGCCCGTTAGAGATGCAAAAGACAATGATGCTGCATGTGAGAAAAATAAGAAGGATCATGCTCCATTGGAGATGTCGTATACCCTCGAAAACCAAAAGTGGCTCGCCGCCAACAAAAAGTGCATGGCATTTATAAAGAATACAATTGAGAACGCCATTGTGGGCTCAACTGCAGAGTGCACTTCCGTAGGGGATTTTCTTACAAATATAAAGAGCCAGTTAACTGATTCTTCAAAGATATATACCACCCAATTGCTAAAGCAACTTGTGACATAAAACTACACAGGTGGTGGTCATGGAATAAGAGAGCACATCCTCACGATGAGCAACATGGCAGCTAACCTTAAGCCCATGGATGCGGATTTGGAGCTCAAACCTGCGCTCCTGGTCCACCTGTTCATGGCTTCACTTCCAAAAGAGTTTGACACCTTTGTTGTCAACTACAATATGTCACCTGAAAAATGGGACATAGAAAAGACTATAGCCATGTGTGTCCAAGAGGAGGAAAGACTTAAAGCCTCACATGGTGGTTCTCTCAACTATGTGAAGGATCATAAGAAAAAGAATTACAATCAAAACAGCGAGGGTTCTCCTTCAAAGCCACATGGAAAAGCTAACATGCACCATCAGCATTAGCAAAAGTCTTTCCCAGTGGACAAAGACCAATGTCTCCATTGTAAGCAGACTGGGCACTACAAGAAAGACCGCGCTGTTTGGTTGAAGTCCATAATGGCAAAGAGAAGTAACGCCATTGTTTCCTCCGTAAATGAATCCTTGTATACACAGTTTTCAAAATTTACTTGGTGACCCAGGAGCAACTGTTCATGTTGCAAAATCTTTATAGGGATTCCATTCGACGCGGACTACGCAAAGAAGCGAAAGACGCATTGAAGTTGCAAATGGAATTCAAGCAGAAGTTGAGGTTGTCGGCGACATCTCCTTGGAGTTAGCTGATGGATTCAAGCTTCTACTTAGAGATGTTTTATATGTTCCTTCATGTAATAGAAACTTGATTGGTGTTTCTTGTTTGGACAAAGATCATTATGAATGTTATTTTGGACATGGCAAATGTGCCATATGGTTTAATAATGCTTATGTGGGTGATGCTTTACTTCATGATGAGCTTTATTTATTATCACTGCATGAGAAGTTTATTTTGTATGTAATGTGAATGAACATGTTTCAACGTCGAATAAAGAACAAAAGAAAAGAAAGAGAACTCACGACTCATCAAAATTATGGCACTGTCGTTTGGTCCATATTCCCAAGGGGAGAATAGAAATACTCGTTAAAAGTGAAATTCTTCCTCCGTTAGAGCTCTCAGACTTAGAACAATGCATAGATTGCATTAAAGGAAAGTATGTAAAACAAATAAAAAAGGGTGCAAATTGTAGCACCACAACACTAGAAATCATTCACACTGACATTTGTGGACCATTTTCAGTGAAAAGCATGGATTGATATGACTCATTCATAACATTCATAGATGATTACTCTCGATGTGGTTATATTTATCCAATCAAAGAAAGATCTGAAGCATTGGATTTTTTAAGATATTCAAAGTTGAAGTTGATTAGCATGATAAAAGAATAAAGATAGTAAGATCTGACCGTGGGGGAGAGTACTATGGTCGGCACACTCCATATGGCCAAGTCCCTAGACCTTTTGCAAAGTTCTTACAGGAGATTGGCATAGTAGCCCCGTATTAAATGTCGGGCAAGCCTCAACAAAATGGAGTAGCTGAAAGGTGCAATCGTACACTTATGGATATGGTGTGCAGCATGATGAGTTACTCCACCTTGCAATTCACATTCTCAATAGAGTACACTTATGGATTGGTATTATAGATGGAGGCGCTTAAAACTGCCATTCACATTCTCAATAGAGTACCAAGCAAGTCGGTGCCCAAAACACCGTACGAGCAGTGGACAGGAAGAGTGCTCTCCCTACAACACTTCAGGGTGTGGGGGTGCCCTGTTGAGGCCAAAATGTTTAATCCAAACATTGCAAAGTTAGATCCCAAAACAATGATTTGCCACTTCATTTCTATCTAGATAGATCAAAAGGTTTTCGTTTCTACTGTCCAGACTGATATACAAAGTTTGTAGAAATAAGACATGCAATATTCTTAAAGGACGAAATGATGAGGGGGAGCTTGGTAGCTCGGAAAATCAATCTGGAGGAGAAGAGGGTGCATGCACCTAATCTGATGATTCAGGAGCCTTTTTTATCACTACCAGTTGCAACTCCACCCATCACAACTATGGGGGTACGTAGACCCGGAACCTTTCCGTCAAGACCCAACTGAACCCGTTGTTGAGCATGAAAGGCAGGTGCAGCAGCCAATTTAGACCATGTGCCGGAAGTTGAGGCACGGAATGTGCTAGAAACTGAGGCCCTTAGAAGGACTAATAGAACAAGAAGATCAGCTATGTCTACTGATTATAAAGTCCATAACACAGAAATGGTTCATACGGAAGGTGATCTCGCCACATATAAAGAAGCCATTAGAAGCCCTAACTCATCAAAATGGGTAGAGGCAATGGAAGATGAAATGAAATCGATGAGTTCCAAAGATGTTTGGGACTTAGAGGAAATCCCTAAAGGAGCCAAAACAGTGGGCTGCAAATGGGTCTAAAAAACTAAGTATGACCCTAATGGGAATGTAGAAAAGTATAAAGCCCGGCTTGTGGCAAAAGGATTTACACAAAGAGAAGGGATAGACTATAATGGGACTTTTTCCCCAGTCTCATGTAAGCACTCTTTTAGTATCATAATGGCATTAGTTGCACATTTTGATTTAGAGTTACATTAAATGGATATTAATACGACATTTTTGAATGGTGATTTAAAAGAAAAGGTCTACATGAAACAACCCAAGGGTTTTATCATGGAATGCAAGGAAAATATGGGATGCTGCCTGAAGAAATCTATTTATGGATTAAGGCAAGCCTATAGACATTGGTATCTAAAGTTTAATCAAATGATTAGAAGTTTTGGATTTAAACAAAATATTGAGGATGACTGCATTTATGCAAGGTTTAAAAATGGGAAATATATTTTCCTAATCTTGTATGTGGATGATAGCCTGCTTGCAAGCAGTGATGTTAGTCTACTACAAGAAACAAAGAAGTTCTTATCCTAAAATTTTGACATAACAGATCTTGGTGAAGCATCATATGTTTTGGGCATAGAAATTCACTGAGATAGGAACAATGGAGTCTTAGGACTATCGCAGAAAGCATATTTAGAAAAGGTTCTTCAAAAGTATAATATGCATGCGAGTAAAGCCACACCTTCTCTTATAGTCAAGGGCGATAGTTTTGGGAAATTCCAATCTCCCAAGAACCAGTACGAGATCCATCAAATGAAAGTAGTACCATATGCTTCAGCTGTTGGAAGCTTACAGTATGCATAAGTGTGCACTCGACCTGACTTAGCCTTTATCACCGGGGTACTCGGTAGATATCAAGAGAATCCAGGCATAGAGCACTAGAAGGTGGTAAAGAAAGCATTGTGTTATGCGCAAGGCATGAAGGACTACATGCTAACATACAGGAGATGTGATTCCCTAGGGATAAAAGGGTATTTAGACACATATTTTGCGGGGGACAGAGATGATAGAAAATCCATGTCAGGATACGTATTCACTCTCGCCGGGGGAGCTGTTTCATGGAAAAGCTCCAAACAGTCGATAGTTGCATCATCCACGATGTATGCAGAATTCATAGCATGCTTTGAGGCCATGGGGCAGGCGATATGGCTAAAGAAATTTATACCCGACTTGAAAGTGGTAGATTGTATTCACAAACCACTAAAGATGTACTGTGATAACGAGCCTGCAATATTTTATGCTCATAACAACAAGTCGAGTAATGCTGCCAAAACAACAGAGATAAAGTATTATGTTATGAAAGATAAAATCCAGGATCACACTATAAGTCTCGAGCATATAAGGACAAAGGATATGCTTGATGATCCGCTAACGAAAGGCTTACCACCCAATGTGTTCAAGGAACACTTAGCCGGCATGGGTTTAAGGGAAAGCCTATGATTCCTGGATCATGAGACGCCCAAAAGGAAAAGAATTTGTTTCTGAACAAAATGTATCTTGTAGTTGTATGATTCTATCGGCATTTAAGCTGTGATGATGAAACATGCTCTATGTACCAATATGTGATGAAACAAATAAACTAGAAAGTACAAGGTTAAAAGTAAAGTTGATATCAAGGGGGGAATTTAGGTTGATCTCTCTCCCGTTTGAGCCCAACGGGTCGAACGGGCCCTTGCATCGCGCCCTGATCGGGGGCGCCCAACCAAGCAATGGTTGGTGGGCCCCAGTCACCAGCGCTATATAAATAGGTGGGGTGCCGGGGCATGCATCACGAAGTTTTCCCTGCACCACAACACCACCAACACACCAAACCGATCTAGGGTTGCGCTAGGCCGACGGGAAGCTCCACCACCACCACCTCGCCCACACACTACCATCACCATCGCCACAACACCAGCATGGCTACCGGCTCAAGATCGTCGAGCCAAGGAGAAGGTAAATCACTAATATGATCTAAGCCTACCCGATCCACAGACCTATCAATGGTGTCAGAGCCTCCTAGTCTTAGCTTTTTCGGGTAGAAAAGAAATCAAAGAAAAAGAAATCCCCTCCCCTGGATCCTGAACTGAAGGAAATATGCCCTAGAGGCAATAATAAAGTTGTTATTTATATTTCCTTGTATATCATGATAAATGTCTTTTATTCATGCTAGAATTGTATTGACCGAAAACTTAATACATGTGTGAATACATAGACAGATTAGAGTATCCCTAGTACGCCTCTAATAGACTAGCTCGTCAATCAAATATGGTTATGTTACCTAACCATATACATGTGTTGTCATTTGATCAACGGGATCGCATCATTATGAGAATGATGTGATGGACAAGACCCGTCCATTAGCTTAGCACTATGATCATTTAGTTTTACTGCTATTGCTTTCTTCATGACTTATACATGTTCCTATGACTATCAGATTATGCAACTCCCGAATACCGGACGAACACCTTGTGTGCTATCAAACGTCACAACGTAACTGGGTGATTTTAAAGATGCTCTACAGGTGTCTCCGAAGGTGTTTGTGGTGTTGGCATAGATCGAGAATAGGATTTGTCACTCCGAGTGTCGGAGAGGTATCTCTGGGCCCTCTCGGTAATACACATCGTAATAAGCCTTGCAAGCAAACGACTAATGAGTTAGCCACGAGATGATGTATTACGGAACAAGTAAATAGACTTGCCAGTAACGATATTGAACTAGGTATGATGATATCGACGATCGAATCTCGGGCAAGTAACATACCGATGACAAAGGGAACAACATATGTTGTTGTGCGGTTTGACTCATAAAGATCTTCAAAGAATATGTAGGAGCCAATATGAACATCCAGGTTCCGCTATTGGTTATTGACCGGAGATGTGTCTCGGTCATGTCTACATAGTTCTCGAACTCGTAAGGTCCGCACGCTTAACGTTCGATGACGATCGATATTATGAGTTTATGTGTTTTAATATACCTAAGGTTGTTTGGAGTCCTGAATGAGATCAAGGACATGACGAGGAGTCTCGAAATGGCCGAGATGTAAAGATTGATATATTGGACGACTATATTCGGACACCGGAAGTGTTCCGGTGAAGTTTCGGATAAAACCAGAGTGCCGGAGGGTTACCGGAACCCCCCGAGGGAACTAATGGGCAACATGGGCCTTAGTGGAGAGAGAGAGAGAGAGTGGCGGCTAGGACAGACCGCGCGCCCCCTCCCCCTTGGGTCCGAATTGGACTAGGGATGGGGGCGGCGCCCCCCTTTCCTTCTCCCTCTCCCTCTCCTTCCTTCCCCCTATCTCCCTCTTGGTGGACTCCTACAAGGAATAGGATTCCTATTCCTAGTAGGATTGCCCTTATGGGGCGCACCCTAAGAGGGCCGGCCGGCCTCCCCTTGCTCCTTTATATACGGGGGCAGGGGGCACCCTAGGACAGACAAGCTGACAATTGTTTTAGCCGTGTGCGGTGCCCTCCTCCACTGTTACACACCTCGGTCATATTGTCACAGTGCTTAGGCGAAGCCCTGTGAAGGTAACTTCATCAACACCGTCACCACGCCGTCGTGCTGACGAAACTCTCCCTCGGCCTCAACTGGATCAAGAGTACGAGGGATGTCACCGAACTGAATGTGTGCAGATCGTAGAGGTGTCATGCGTTCGGTGCTTGATCGGTTGGATCGCGAAGACGTTCGACTACATCAACCGCGTTACTAAACGCTTTTGCTTTCGGTCTACGAGGGTATGTGGACACACTCTCCCCGCTCGTTGCTATGCTTCTCCTAGATAGATCTTGCGTGATCATAGGATTATTTTTTTGAAATACTACGTTACCCAACAGTGGCATCATGAGCCAGGTCTATGTGTAGATGATATGCACGAGTAGAACACAATGAGTTGTGGGTGATAATAGTCATACTGCTTACCATCATGTCATACTTTGATTCGGCGGTATTGTGAGATGAATCGGCCTAGACCGACATTACGCGTACGCTTACGCGAGAATGGTTTCACCATTACGAGCACTCGTTGCTTAAAGGTGACTGGCGGGTGTTTGTCTGTCTCACTTTAGTTGAATCGAGTGTGACTACGCCCTGTCCTTGAGAAGGTTAAAACATCACACTTGACAAAAAATTGTTGTGGTTTTGATGCGTGGGTAAGAACGGTTCTTGCTAAGCCCGTAGCAGCCATGTAAAACTTGCAACAACAAAGTAGAGGACGTCTAACTTGTTTTTGCAGGGCATGTTGTGATGTGATATGGTCAAGACATGATGAGTTATACGTTATTGTATAAGATGATCATGTTTTGTAAATTATTGGCAACCGACAGGAGCCTTATGGTTGTCTCTTTATTGTATGAATTGCGAATGCCATGTAATTGCTTTACTTTATCACTATGAGTTAGCGATAGTAGAAGTAGCAACAGTTGGCGAGATGACCACGACGCTACGATGAAGATCATGGTGTCAAGCCGGTGACGATGGAGATCATGACGATGCTTTGGAGATGGAGATCAAAAGCACAAGATGATGATGCCCATATCATGTTACATATTTTGATTACATGTGATGTTTATCTTATTATGCTTCTTATTTTGCTTAGTACGGCGGTAGCATTATAAGATGATACCTTACCAAATATCAAGGTACAAGTGTTCTCCCTGAGTATGCATCATTGTGAAAGTTCGTCGTGCCGAGACACCACGTGATGATCGGGTGTGATAAGCTCTACGTTCAAATACAACGGGTGTAAGACAGTTTTGCACATGCAGAATACTTGGGTTAAACTTGACGAGCCTAGCATGTACAACCAGGGCCTCGAAACACTGGAGACCGAAAGGTCGAGCGTGAACCATATAGTAGATATGATCAACATAAGATGTTCACCATTCAAAACTACTCCATCTCACGTGATGATCGGACATGGTTTAGTTGATTTGGATCACGTGATCACTTAGATGACTAGAGGGATGTCTATCTAAGTGGGAGTTCTTCAGTAATATGATTAATCGAACTTTAATTTATCATGAACTTAGTCCTGATAGTTTTTGCATATCTATGTTATTGTAGATCAATGGCCCGTGCTACCGTTCCCTTGAATTTTAATGCATTCCTAGAGAAAGCTAAGTTAAACGATGATGGTAGCAACTACACGGATTGTGACTGTAACTTGAGGATTATCCTCATTGCTGCATAGAAGAATTATGTTCTTGAAGCACCGCTAGGTGACAGTCCTGCTGCAGGAGTAACTCCTAACGTTATGAATGTTTGGCAAGCTCATTCTGATGACTACTCGATAGTTCAGTGTTCCATGCTTTATGGCTTAGAATCGGGACTTCAAAGATGTTTTAAACGTCATGGAGGATATGATATGTTCCAAGAGTTGAAGTTAATATTTCAAGCAAATGCCTGAATTGAGAGATATGAAGTCTCCAATAAGTTCTATAGCTGCAAGATGGAGAAGAACAGTTCTATCAGTGAACACTTACTCAGAATGGCTGGGTACTACAATCACATGACTCAACTTGGATGCAAAGTTGATGAAGATGGTGGCATTGATAGAGTTCTTTAATCACTGCCACCAAGCTATAAAGGCTTCGTGATGAACTATAATATGCAAGGGATGCAGAAGGCTATTCCCGAGCTCTTCGCTATGCTCAAAGCTCCGGAGGTAGAAATCAAAAATGAGCATCAAGTGTTGATGGTTAACAAGACCACTAGTTTCAAGAAAAAGGGCAAGGGAAAGAAGGGGAACTTCAAGAAGAATAGCGAGCCAGTTGCTACTCCCGCGAAGAAACCCAAGTCTGGAGCCAAGCCTGAAACTGAGTGCTTCTACTGCAAAGGGACTGGACACTGGAAGCGGAACTGCCCCAAGTATTTGGCGGATAAGAAGGATGGCAAAGAGAACAAAGGTATATTTGATATACATGTTATTGATGTGTACATTACTAATGCTCGTAGTAGCACCTAGGTATTTGATACTGGTTCCGTTGCTAATATTTGTAACTCGAAAGAGGGGCTATGGATTAAACGAAGATTAGCTAAGGACGAGGTGACGATGCGCGTGGGAAATGGTTCCAAAGTCGATGTGATCGCCGTCAGCACGCTACCTCTACATCTACCTTCGGGATTAGTTTTAGACCTAAATAATTGTTATTTGATGCCAGCGTTGAGCAAGAACATTATATCTGGATCTTGTTTGTTGTGAGACGGTTATTCATTTAAATCAGAGAATAATGGTTGTTCCATTTATATGAGTAATATCTTTTATGGTCATGCACCCTTGATGAATGGTCTATTTTTGTTCGATCTCGATCGTAGTGATACACATATTCATAATATTGAAGCCAAAAGATGCAAGTTGATAATGATAGTGCAACTTATTTGTGGCACTGTCGTTTAGGTCATATTGTTGTAAATCGCATGAAGAAACTCCATGCTGACGGACTATTGGAATCACTTGATTATGAATCACTTGGTGCTTGCGAACCATGCCTCATGGGCAAGATGACTAAAACTCTGTTCTCCGAAACAATGGGGCGAGCAACTGAGTTATTGGAAATCATACATACTGGTGTATGCGGACCAATGAGTGTTGAGGCTCGCGGCGGGTATCATTATTTTCTGACCTTCACAGATGATTTGAGCAGATATGGGTATATCTACTTGATGAAACACAAGTCTGAAACATTTGAAAAGTTCAAAGAATTTCAGAGTGAAGTGGAGAATCATCATAACAAGAAAATAAAGTTTCTACAATCTGATCGCGAAGGCAAATATTTGAGTTACGAGTTTGGTCTTCATTTGAAACAATGTGGAATAGTATCACAACTCAAGCCACCTGGAACACCACAGCGTAATGGTGTGTCTGAACGTCGTAACCTTACTTTATTAGATATGGTGCAATCTATGATGTCTCTTACCGATTTACCATCGTTTTGGGGTTCTACTTTAGAGACAGATGCATTCACGTTAAATAGGGCACCATCTAAATCCGGTGAGATGACGCCTTATGAACTGTGGTTTGGCAAGAAACCCAAGTTGTCGTTTCTTAAAGTTTGGGGTTGTGATGCTTATGTGAAAAAGCTTCAACCTGATAAGCTCGAACCCAAGTCGGAGAAATGTGTCTTCATAGGATACCCAAAGGAAACTGTTGGGTACACCTTCTATCACAGATCCGAAGGCAAGATATTTGTTGCTAAGAATGGATCGTTTCTAGAGAAGGATTTTCTCTCGAAAGAAGTGAGTGGGAGGAAAGTAGAACTCAATGAGATAATTGTACCTTCTCCCAAATTGGAAAGTAGTACATCACAGAAACTAGTTCCAGTGATTCCTACACGAATCAGTGAGGAAGCTAATGATGATAATCATGAAACTTCAGATCAAGTTACTACTGAACCTCGTAGGTCAACCAGAGTACGTTCCACACCAGAGTGGTATGGTAACCCTGTTCTGGAAGTCATGTTGCTAGACCATGATGAACCTACGAACTATGAGGAAGCGATGATGAGCCCAGATTCCACAAAATGGTTTGAGGCCATGAAATCTGAGATGGGATCCATGTATGAGAACTAAGTGTGGACTTTGGTTGACTTGCCCGATGATCGGCAAGCCATTGAAAATAAATGGATCTTTAAGAGGAGGACTGACGCCGATGGTAATGTTACTGTCTACAAAGCTCGACTTGTTCCGAAAGGTTTTCGACAAGTTCAAGGAGTTGACTATGATGAGACTTTCTCACCCGTAGCGATGCTTAAGTCTGTCCGAATCATGTTAGCAATTGCCGCAGTTTATGATTATGAAATCTGGAAAATGGATGTCAAAACTGCATTCCTTAATGGATATCTCAAAGAAGAGTTGTATATGATACAACCAGAAGGTTTTGGTGATCCTAAAGGTGCTAACAAAGTATGCAAGCTCCATCGATCCATCTATGGACTGGTGCAAGCATCTCGGAGTTGGAATATACGCTTTGATGAGGTGATCAAAGCATATGGTTTTATACAGACTTTTGGAGAAGCCTGTATTTACAAGAAAGTGAGTGGGAGCTCTATAGCATTTCTGATATTATATGTGGTTGACATATTGTTGATTGGAAATGATATAGAATTTCTGGATGGCATAAAAGGATACTTGAATAAGAATTTTTCAATGAAAGACCTCGGTGAAGCTGCTTATATATTAGGCATCAAGATCTATAGAGATAGATCAAGACGCTTAATTGGACTTTCACAAAGCACATACCTTGATAAAGTTTTGAAGAAGTTCAAAATGGATCAGTCAAAGAAAGGGTTCTTGCCTATGTTACAAGGTATGAAGTTGAGTGAGACTCAATGCTCGACCACTGCAAAAGATAGAGAGAAAATGAAAGTCATTCCCTATGCCTCAGCCATAGGATCTATCATGTATGCAATGCTGTGTACCAGACCTAATGTGTGCCTTGCTATAAGTTTAGCAGGGAGGTACCAAAGTAATTCAGGAGTGGATCACTGGACAGCAGTCAAGAACATCCTGAAGTACCTGAAAAGGACAAAGGATATGTTTCTCGTTTATGGAGGTGACAAAGAGCTCATCGTAAACGGTTACGTCGATTCAAGCTTTGACACTGATCCGGATGACTCTAAGTCACAAACCGGATATGTATTTTTGTTGAACGGTGGAGCTGTCAGATGGTGCAGTTCCAAGCAGAGCGTCGTGGCGGGATCTACGTGTGAAGCGGAGTACATAGCTGCTTCGGAAGCAGCAAATGAAGGAGTCTGGATGAAGGAGTTCATATCCGATCTAGGTGTAATACCTAGTGCATCCGGTCCATTGAAAATCTTTTGTGACAACACTGGAGCAATAGCCTTGACGAAGGAATCCAGGTTTCACAAGAGAACCAAGCACATCAAGAGACGCTTCAATTCCATCCGCGATCAAGTCAAGGAGGGATACATAGAAATTTGCAAGATACATACGGATCTGAATGTTGCAGACCCGTTGACTAAGCCTCTTCCACAAGCAAAACATGATCAGCACCAAGACTCCATGGGTGTTAGAATCATTACTATATAATCTAGATTATTGACTCTAGTGCAAGTGGGAGACTGAAGGAAATATGCCCTAGAGGCAATAATAAAGTTGTTATTTATATTTCCTTGTATATCATGATAAATGTCTTTTATTCATGCTAGAATTGTATTGACCGGAAACTTAATACATATGTGAATACATAAACAAATCAGACTATCCCTAGTATGCCTCTAATAGACTAGCTCGTTAAACAAAGATGGTTATGTTTCCTAACCATAGACATGTGTTGTCATTTGATCAACGAGATAACATCATTATGAGAATGATGTGATGGACAAGACCCATCCGTTAGATTAGCACTATGATAGTTTAGTTTTACTGCTATTGCTTTCTTCATGACTTATACATGTTCCTCTGACTATGAGATTATGTAACTCCCGAATACCAGAGGAACACCTTGTGTGCTATCAAATGTCACACCGTAACTGGGTGATTATAAAGATTATCTACAGGTGTCTCCGAAGGTGTTTGTGGTGTTGGCATAGATCGAGAATAGGATTTGTCACTCCGAGTGTCATAGAGGTATCTCTGGGCCCTCTCGGTAATACACATCGTAATAAGCCTTGCAAGCAAACGACTAATGAGTTAGTCACGAGATGATGTATTATGTAATGAGTAAAGAGACTTGCTGGTAACGAGATTGAACTAGGTATGATGATACAGACGATCGAATCTCGGGCAAGTAACATACATGTGACAAAGGAAACAACGTATGTCGTTGTGCGGTTTGAACGATAAAGATATTCGAAGAAAATGTAGGAGCCAATATGAACATCCATGTTCCATTATTGGTTATTGACCGGAGATGTGTCTCGATCATGTCTACATAGTTCTCGAACCCATAGGGTCCGCACGCTTAATGTTCGATGACGATCGGTATTATGAGTTTATGTGATTTGATGTACCTAAGGTTGTTCGGAGTCCCGGATGAGATCACAGACATGACGAGGAGTCTCTAAATGGTCGAGACAAAAATATTGATATATTGGATGACTATATTCGGACACCGGAAGTGTTCCGGAGAAGTTTCGGATAAAACCGGAGTGTCGGAGGGTTATCGGAACCCCCCGGGGGAACTAATGGGCCACATAAGACTTAGTGGAGAGAGAGAGAGAGAGGGGAAGCTAGGGCAGCCCGCGTGCCCCCTCCCCCTTGGATCCGAATTGGACTAGGGAAGGGGGGCGGCGCTCCCCTTTCCTTCTCCCTCTCCCTCTCCTTCCTCCTGTTGGGGAACGTAGTATTTTAAAATTTTCCTACGATCACGCAAGATCTATCTACCAGATGCATAGCAACGAGAGGGAAGAGTGAGTCTACGTACCCTCGTAGACCTAAAGCGGAAGCGTTAGAACAACGCGGTTGATGTAGTCGTACGTCTTCACGGCCCGACCGATCAAGCACTGAAACTACGGCACCTCCGAGTTCTAGCACACGTTCAGCTCGATGACGTCCCTCGAACCGCACACGGCTAAGAGATCAAGAGATCAATTGTTGTGTCTAGAGGTGCCCCCCTGCCCCCGTATATAAAGGAGGGAGGGAGAGGCCGGCCCTAGAGGAGGCGCACCAAGTGTGGGGAGTCTTACTAGGACTCCCAAGTCCTAGTAGGATTCCCCTTTCCTTTCCGGAGTAGGAGAGAAGGAAAGAGGGGGAGAGGGAGAAGGAAAAGGGGGCTGCACCCCTTGTCCAATTCGGACGAGAAGGGGGGTGCACGCCTCCTTCCTTTTGGCCTCTCTCCTCTATTCCCGTAACTCCCCGGTACTCCGAAAATACCCGAATCACTCGGAACCTTTCCGATGTCCGAATATAGTCGTCCAATATATCGATTTTTACGTCTCAACCATTTTGAGACTCCTCGTCATGTCCTCGATCTCATTCGGGACTCCGAACTCCTTCGGTACATCAAAACTCATAAACTCATAATAAAACTATCATCGAAACCTTAAGCGTGCGGACCCTACGGGTTCGAGAACTATGTAGACATGACAGAGACACGTCTCCGGTCAATAACCAATAGCGGAACCTGGATGCTCATATTGGCTCCCACATATTCTACGAAGATCTTTATCGGTCAAACCGCATAACAACATACATTGTTCCCTTTGTCATCGGTATGTTACATGCCCGAGATTCGATCGTCGGTATCTCAATACCTAGTTCAATCTCGTTACCAACAAGTCTCTTTACTCGTTCCGTAATACATCATCCCGCAACTAAGTCATTAGCTGCAATGCTTGCAAGGCTTATAGTGATGTGCATTACCGAGTGGGCCCAGAGATACCTCTCCGGCAATCGGAGTGACAAATCCTAATCTCGAAATACGCCAACCCAACAAGTACCTTCGAAGACACCTGTAGAGTACCTTTATAATCACCCAGTTACGTTGTGACATTTGGTAGCACACAAAGTGTTCCTCCGGTATTCGGGAGTTGCATAATCTCATAGTCATAGGAACATGTATAAGTCATGAAGAAAGCAATAGCAGTAAAACTTAAACGATCATAGTGCTAAGCTAACGGATGGGTCTTGTCCATCAGATCATTCTCCTAATGATGTGATCCTGTTGATCAAATGACAACTCATGTCTATGGCTAGGAAACATAACCATCTTTGATCAATGAGCTAGTCTAGTAGAGGCATACTAGGGACACTCTGTTTTGTCTATGTATTCACACATGTATTAAGTTTCCGGTTAATACAATTCTAGCATGAATAATAAACATTTATCATGATATAAGGAAATAAATAATAACTTTATTATTGCCTCTAGGGCATATTTCCTTCAGTCTCCCACTTGCACTAGAGTCAATAATCTAGTTCTCATCGCCATGTGATTTAACACCGATAGTTCACATCGTCATGTGATTAACACCCAAAGGGTTTACTAGAGTCAATAATCTAGTTCACATCGCTATGTGATTAACACCCAAAGAGTGCTAAGGTGTGATCATGTTTTGCTTCGTGAGAGAAGTTTAGTCAACGGGTCTGTCACATTCAGATCCGTATGTATTTCGCAAATTTCTATGTTTACAATGCTCTGCATGGAGCTACTCTAGCTAATTGCTCCCACTTTCAATACGCATCTAGATTGATACTTAGAATCATCTGGATTTAGTGTCAAAGCTTGCATCGGCGTAACCCTTTACGACGAACTCTTTATCACCTCCATAATCGAGAAACATTTCCTTAGTCATCCAGTTACTAAGGATAATTTTGACCGCTGTACAGTGATCTACTCCTGGATCACTATTGTACCCCCTTGACAAACTCATGGCAAGGTACACAACATGTTTGGTACACAGCATGGCATACTTTATAGAACCTATGGCTAAGGCATATGGAATGACTTTCATTCTCTCTATATTTTTCTGCTGTGGTCTGGCTTTGAGTCTTACTCAACTTCACACCTTACAAGTCAGGCAAGAACTCCTTCTTTGACTGATCCATTTTGAACTACTTCAAAACCTTATCAAGGTATGTACTTATCGAAAGTCTTATCAAGCGTCTTGATCTATCTCTATAGATCTTGATGCCCAATATGTAAGCAGCTTCACCAAGGTCTTTCTTTGAAAAACTCCTTTCAAACATTCCTTTATGCTTTCCAGAAAAATTCTACATCATTTCCGATCGACAATATGTCATTCACATATACTTATCAGAAAGGTTGTAGTGCTCCCACTCACTTTCTTGTAAATGCAGGCTTCACCGCAAGTCTGTATAAATCTGTATGCTTTGATCAACTTATCAAAGCGTATATTCCAACTCCGAGATGCTTGCACCAGTCCATAGATGGATCGCTGGAGCTTGCACATTTTGTTAGTACCTTTAGGATTGACAAAACCTTCTGGTTGCATCATATACAATTCTTCTTTAATAAATCCATTAAAGAATGCAGTTTTGTTATCCATTTGCCAGATTTCATAAAATGCAGCAATTGCTAACATGATTCGGACAGACTTAAGCATCGCTACGGGTGAGAAAGTCTCATCGTAGTCAACTCTTTGAACTTGTCGAAAACCTTTCGCAACAAGTCGAGCTTTGTAAACAGTAACATTACCGTCAGCGTCGGTCTTCCTCTTGAAGATCCATTTATTTTCGATGGCTTGTCGATCATCGGGCAAGTCAACCAAAGTCCACACTTTGTTCTCATACATGGATCCCATCTCAGATTTCATGGCCTCAAGCCATTTTGCGGAATCTGGGCTCATCATCGCTTCCTCATAGTTCGTAGGTTCATCATGGTCTAGTGACATGACTTCCAGAACTGGGTTGCCGTACCACTCTGGTGCGGAACGTACTCTGGTTGATCTACGACGTTCAGTAGAAACTTGATCTGAAGTTTCATGATCATCATCATTAGCTTCCTCACAAATTGGTGTAGGAATCACTGGAACTAGTTTCTGTGATGTTCCACTTTCCAATTCGAGAGAAGGTACAATTACCTCATAAAATTCTACTTTCCTCCCACTCACTTCTTTCGAGAGAAACTCCTTCTCTAGAAAGGATCCATTCTTAGCAATAAAGACCTTGCCTTCGGATCTGTGATAGAAGGTGTACCCAATAGTTTCTTTTGGGTATCCTATGAAGATTTACTTCTCCGATTTGGGTTCGAGCTTATCATGTTGAAACTTTTTCACATAAGCATCGCAGTCCCAAACTTTAAGAAACGACAACTTTGGTTTCTTGCCAAACCATAGTTCATAAGGTGTCGTATCAACGGATTTAGATGGTGCCCTATTTAACGTGAATGTAGTTGTCTCTAATGCATAACCCCAAAAGCGATAGTGGTAGATCGGTAAGAGACATCATCGATCGCACCATATCTAATAAAGTACGGTTATGACGTTCGGACACACCATTACACTGTGGTGTTCCAGGTGGCGTGAGTAGTGAAACTATTTCACATTGTTTTTACTAAAGGCCAAACTCACTAACTCAAATATTTTACTTCTACGATCATATCGTAGAAACTCTTATTTTTTGTTACGATGATTCTCCACTTCATTCTAAAATTCTTTGAACTTTTCAAATGTTTCAGACTTGTGCTTCATTAAGTAGATATACCCGTATCTGCTTAAATCATCAGTGAAGGTCAGAAAATAACGATACCCGCCGCGAGCTTCAACACTCATTGGTCCGCATACATCAGTATGTATGATTTCCAACAACTCTGTTGCTCGCTCCATAGTTCCGGAGAACGGAGTTTTAGTCATCTTGCCCATGAGGCATGGTTCGCAAGCACCAAGTGCTTCATAATCAAGTGATTCCAGAAATCCATCACTATGGAGTTTCTTCATGCGCTTTACACCAATATGACCTAAACGGCAGTGCCACAAATAAGTTGCACTATCATTATTAACCTTGCATCTTTTGGCGTCAATATTATGAATATGTGTATCACACGATCGAGATCCAACAAACCATTTTCATTGGGTGTATGACCATAGAAGGTTTTATTCATGTAAACAGAACAACAATTATTCTCTAACTTACATGAATAACCGTATTGCAATAAACATGATCAAATCATATTCATGTTCAACACAAACACCAAATAACACTTATTTAGGTTCAACACTAATCCCGAAAGTATAGGGAGTGTGCGATGATGATCATATCAATCTTGGAACTACTTCCAATACACATCGTCACTTCATCCTTTAACTAGTTTCTGTTCATTATGCAACTCCCATTTCGAGTTACTACTCTTTAGCAACTAAACCAGTATCAAATACCGAGGGGTTGCTATGAACACTAGTAAAATACACATCAATAATCTGTATATCAAATATACCTTTGTTCACTTTGCCATCCTTCTTATCCGCCAAGTATCTAGGGCAGTTCCACTTCCAGTGACCATTTCCTTTGCAGTAGAAGCACTTAGTTTCAGGCTTGAGTTTAGCTTTTGGGTTTCTTCATGGGAGTGACAACTTGCTTGTCATTCTTCATGAAGTTCCCCTTCTATCCCTTTGCCCTTTACTTGAAACAAGTGGTCTTGTTAACCGTCAACACTTGATGCTCTTTCTTGATTTCTACCTTCGCTGATTTCAGCATCGCGAAGAGCTCGGGAATTACTTTCGTCATCCCTTGCATATTATAGTTCATCACGAAGTTCTACTAACTTGGTGATAGTGACTAGAGAACTTTGTCAATTACTATCTTATCTGGAAGATTAACTCCCACTTGATTCAAGCAATTGCAGTACCCAGACAATCTGAGCACATGCTCACTGGTTGAGCTATTCTCCTCCATCTTGTAGGAAAAGTACTGTCAGAGGTCTTATACCTCTCGACACGGGTATGAGTATGAAATACTAATTTCAACTCTTGGAACATCTTATATGCTCCGTGACGTTCAAAACGTTTTTGAAGTCCCGGTTCTAAGCCGTAAAGCATGGTGCACTAAACTATCAAGTAGTCATCATACCGAGCTTTTGTCAAAACGTTCATAACGTCTACATCTGCTCCTGCAATAGGTCTGTCACCTAGCGGTGCATCAAGGACATAATTCTTCTGTGCAGCAATGAGGATAATCCTCATATCACGGAACAATTCCGCATCATTGCTACTAACATCTTTCAACTTAGTTTTCTCTAGGAACATATAAAAAATAAACGGGGAGCAACATCGTGAGCTATTGATCTACAACATAGATATGCTAATACTAAGAGGACTAAGTTCATGATAAATTAAAGTTCAATTTAATCATATTAATTAAAGAACTCCCACTTAGATAGACATCCCTCCGGTCATCTAAATGATCACGTGATCCAAATCAACTAAACCATGTCCGATCATCACGTGAGATGGAGTAGTATCAATGGTGAACATCTTATGTTGATCATATCTACTATATGATTCACGCTCGACCTTTCGGTCTCCAGTGTTCCGAGGCCATATCTGCATATGCTAGGCTCGTCAAGTTTAACCCGAGTATTCTGCGTGTGCAAAACTGACTTACACCCGTTGTATTTGAACGTAGAGCTTATCACACCCGATCATCACGTGGTGTCTCGGCACGATGAACTTTCGCAACGGTGCATACTCAGGGAGAACACTTATACCTTGAAATTTAGTAAGGGATCATCTTATAATGCTACCGTCGTTCTAAGCAAAATAAGAAGCATAATAAGATAAACATCACATGCAATCAAAATATGTGACATGATATGGTCATCATCATCTTGTGCTTTTGATCTCCATCTCCAAAGCACCGTCATGATCACATTTGTCACCGGCGCGACACCTTGATCTCCATCGTAGCATCGTTGTCGTCTCGCCAACTATTGCTTCTACGACTATCGCTACTGCTTAGTGATAAAGTAAAGCAATTACATGGCGATTGCATTTCATACAATAAAGCGACAACCATATGGCTCCTGCCAGTTGCCGATAACATTACAAAACATGATCATCTCATACAAAACCGTATAACTCATCATGTCTCGACCATATCACATCACAACATGCCCTGCAAAAACAAGTTAGACGTCCTCTACTTTGTTGTTGCAAGTTTTACGTGGCTGCTATGGGCTGAGCAAGAACCGTTCTTACCTACGCATACAAAACCACAACGATGTTTCGTCAAGTATGTGCTGTTTTAACCTTCACAAGGACCGGGCGTAGCCACACTTGATTTAGCTAAAGTGAGAGAGACAGACACCCGCCAGTCACCTTTAAGCAACGAGTGCTCATAACGGTGAAACCAGTCTCGCGTAAGCGTACACGTAATGTCGGTCCGGGCCGCTTCATCTCACAATACCGCCGAAGCAAAGTATGACATGCTGGTAAGCAGTATGACTAGTATCGCCCACAACTCATTATGTTCTACTCGTGCATATCATCTACGCATAGACCTGGCTCTGATGCCACTGTTGGGGAACGTAGTATTTTAAAATTTTCCTACGATCACGCAAGATCTATCTACCAGATGCATAGCAACGAGAGGGAAGAGTGAGTCTACGTACCCTCGTAGACCGAAAGCGGAAGCGTTAGAACAACGCGGTTGATGTAGTCGTACGTCTTCACGGCCCGACCGATCAAGCACCGAAACTACGGCACCTCCGAGTTCTAGCACACGTTCAGCTCGATGACGTCCCTCGAACTCCGATCCAGCCGAGTGTCGAGGGAGAGTTCCGTCAGCACGACGGCGTGGTGACGATCTTGATGTTCTACCATCGCAGGGCTTCGCCTAAGCACCGCTACAATATTTATCGAGGAGAACTATGATGGAGGGGGGCACCGCACACGGCTAAGAGATCAACAGATCAATTGTTGTGTCTAGAGGTGCCCCCCTGCCCCCGTATATAAAGGAGGGAGGGAGAGGCCGGCCCTAGAGGAGGCGCACCAAGTGTGGGGAGTCCTACTAGGACTCCCAAGTCCTAGTAGGATTCCCCTTTCCTTTCCGGAGTAGGAGAGAAGGAAAGAGGGGGAGAGGGAGAAGGAAAAGGGGGCTGCACCCCTTGTCCAATTCGGACCAGAAGGGGGGTGCACGCCTCCTTCCTTTTGGCCTCTCTCCTCTATTCCCGTAACTCCCCAGTACTCCGAAAATACCCGAATCACTCGGAACCTTTCCGATGTCCGAATATAGTCGTCCAATATATCGATTTTTACGTCTCAATCATTTTGAGACTCCTCGTCATGTCCCCGATCTCATCCGGGACTCCGAACTCCTTCGGTACATCAAAACTCATAAACTCATAATAAAACTATCATCGAAACCTTAAGCGTGCGGACCCTACGGGTTCGAGAACTATGTAGACATGACCGAGACACGTCTCCGGTCAATAACCAATAGTGGAACCTGGATGCTCATATTGGCTCCCACATATTCTACGAAGATCTTTATCGGTCAAACCGCATAACAACATACATTGTTCCCTTTGTCATCGGTATGTTACATGCCCGAGATTCGATCGTCGGTATCTCAATACCTAGTTCAATCTCGTTACCAACAAGTCTATTTACTCGTTCCGTAATACATCATCCCGCAACTAACTCATTAGCTGCAATGCTTGCAAGGCTTATAGTGATGTGCATTACCGAGTGGGCCCAGAGATACCTCTCCGACAATCGGAGTGACAAATCCTAATCTCGAAATACGCCAACCCAACAAGTACCTTCGGAGACACCTGTAGAGTACCTTTATAATCACCCAGTTACGTTGTGACGTTTGGTAGCACACAAAGTGTTCCTCCGGTATTCGGGAGTTGCATAATCTCATAGTCATAGGAACATGTATAAGTCATGAAGAAAGCAATAGCAGTAAAACTTAAACGATCATAGTGCTAAGCTAACGGATGGGTCTTGTCCATCAGATCATTCTCCTAATGATGTGATCCCGTTGATCAAATGACAACTCATGTCTATGGCTAGGAAACATAACCATCTTTGATCAATGAGCTAGTCTAGTAGAGGCATACTAGGGACACTCTGTTTTGTCTATGTATTCACACATGTATTAAGTTTCCGGTTAATACAATTCTAGCATGAATAATAAACATTTATCATGATATAAGGAAATAAATAATAACTTTATTATTGCCTCTAGGGCATATTTCCTTCACCTCCCCCCTCTCTCCCTCTTGGTGGACTCCTACTAGGAATAGGATTCCTATTCCTAGTAGGACTCCCCTTGTGGGGCGCGCCCTAGGAGGGTCGGCTGGCCTCCCCTTGCTCCTTTATATACGGGGGTAGGGGGCACCCAAGGACACCCAAGTTGACAATTGTTTTAGCCGTGTGCGGTGCCCCCCTCTACTGTTACACACCTCGGTCATATTGTCGCGGTGCTTAGGCGAAGCCCTGCGTCGGTAACTTCATCAACACTGTCACCACGCCATCATGTTGACGAAACTCTCCCTCGGCCTCAACTGGATAAAGAGTACGAGGGACGTCACCGAGCTGAACGTGTGGAAATCACGGAGGTGTCGTGCGCTCGGTGCTTGATCGGTTGGATCGCGAAGACATTCGACTACATCAACCGCGTTACTAAACGCCTCCGCTTTCGGTCTACGAGGGTACGTGGACACACTCTCCCCGCTTGTTGCTATGCTTCTCCTAGATAGATCTTGCATGATCGTAGGATTTTTTTTGAAATACTACGTTCCCCAACATGAACCTCATATGGAAAGATATCACCGGAGAAGGGCCTTGGGCTCGCCGGCAAAGAAGCGCCGCCGTCATGGCCACGCCATTCCTTTCGATTCGGACGGGCATCGGCAAGCCGGGCCGTTTGGAAGAAGAACACACCCCGAGAGGGGCAAAGAGCACCACGACCAAACCGCTCGACCTCTTAGGGCGAGGAATGATGGGTGAGCGATGGTGGAAAGGACTACCAGACCTCGGGTGATGTGGACTGCCTGATCAGGACGAGCCACACTGTTGGAAATATATCCTAGAGGCAATAATAATTATATTATTATATTTCCATGTTCATTATTAAGTTTATGTTTCTATGCTACAATTGTATTAGTTCATGAGTATGAGATTCAGAGGAA
Source organism: Secale cereale (assembly GCA_902687465.1). Lineage (NCBI taxonomy): Eukaryota > Viridiplantae > Streptophyta > Magnoliopsida > Poales > Poaceae > Secale > Secale cereale. Next base: position 255,111,615 of record LR738711.1, on the reverse strand, counting down.
AACCCAAATACATGTGTGAAGATATAACACCAAGTGATCCCTAGTCTAGCGTCTAAGACTAGCACAAGTATTGATGATGATCTTGTTTTCCTGAGCATGAGCATCGTTAATGTAACAAGGATGCTATCAATATATGAGAACACCATTGTCAGGAGTTGCATAGACCCAAGTTATGAATTACTAAGAGATGTCATTGTTGCTATATTATCGGTATTTCATATAACTTGTTCACGTTTGCATTGTTCCTTAGACCATGACAATATTGCATACCAACATGCCAGATGGATACTTTGGGGTTCACCACATGTCACTCCATAAATGGATGTGAATATAGGTGACTTGTATATCGGAAACGTATGTCTTGGTGACAATAGTTCAAGACTGCGATTTGCTCCTCTCACGATAGAGAGATCTCTGGGCCCACTCGGTCTTACAATATCATTATCGTTTGGCCAGACACTTGTGATTATGATCACGGTGTACCGGAATACAGACACAAGTAAAGCGGACGCGATGTCATTATTTTTTGTTAGTGATTTAGAAATATTACAATAATCTAGTGTTTTTACAAATCCGCTACACGGACATATTGACCACAATAGCACTCGCTATCCGCATTCCACTATGCGAACCCCAATCTGCTACAAACCCGCTATCCGCTATTTAAAACCTTGGGCAGGGCAGATCTCCTCGAACAGTGTTGTGGAAGCTGCCACGGCCTTCATGATGGTGGCGTTCTGCTCTTGTATGGCCTTGAGCGCCACCGCCAGATCGTCAACCCGCTGCTCCATCTCCAGAGATTGGCGTTGTTGTCACGTGGAGAACATAGGCTTCTGGAGGTAATCCGGCAAATTTGATACCATATGTCACACTCCTCTTACTCGATCTACCATACCATAGTCTGATACAGGGTAGAAGCTAGGGTTTGGGAGAGGAGAATTGGGGATCGAGAGGAGGAGGGGTCCTGGAGAGAAGTAGGGGAAGGATACAAGTCAGCCTATTACAAATTCTACTATGCCCACACTCGTGGATCATGCTGTCTCTTATCACTCACAGCTTGTTCGGCCGCCGATTTCTCTTGGGCTTCTCCTCTTCTGTTCTGGGCCTTGGTTGCACTGTAGCCTGGTGAGTGGACGTGACAAATTGATTCTATATGACGTGCTAGCCACACTCTTCAGTATAACCTTTTCGACCTGGTTTTGTATTTATCTTTACCAAATTCATCGTCAAAGACTCAAAGTCCTTTCTTTAAACTTTGCCGATACAATTTTGGCCAGTAGTTTGAACATTTGCCAACGTGACAAAAGGGATAAGGAAAACGAGTGGACGCAGCTCAGTGCGACAGGGACTGGCAAGTGATTGGGTTGGTGGATATCATATACTAGTCATGTTTTTTCCAATGCAGTGACGTTCGCAATGATGCAGTTCTTCTCAACTTCTGATTTTTTTCCCCTACATGTAGGAGATCAATCCTTTACTTGACTCTCAGCTTCTGAACTGGGACGAAGGTAATTAGCTATGGCGTCTGCTGAAACAGGAGGCGACAAGTACCGGTCGTTCATGCATGGCGAGGGCGAGAAGAACACCGTGTGGAGGCATGGAGCCCCTCCCAACTACGACATCGTGAACAAGCTCTTCGAGGAAGAGAGGACCAAGGTACCACTCACTAAACCTATCCATATGTTGCTCCACGAATAGGTCCATCATGTACCCTGAATCACATCAATTTCTACTGATTACTAGCAGTCATGTCCTTCTGTTCACACAAATTATTACTCCCTCCGATCCAAATTAATTAACGCCGACTTCGTGCAACTTTGTACCTGCTTTCAAACTTTGTTCACATGATCAACACTGCAACAGGAATGGCCGGAGGGGTCTCTCGAGGAGAAGGTGCAGCGCTTGCTCAAGACCTGGGAGATGGAGATGATCCACAAGGTGCGCCCCGACGACCAGAAGAGCGTCCACTCCCAGGGATTCACCGCGAGCACCAACGGTGAGACACCGCACAGCGGCACGCTTCTGCTCCATCCACCGGTCTTGCGACATAAGACTTCCTTGCAAGTTGCAACGACACCGACGCTTGCTGCTTGCAGGGATGAAGCCTCTGACGCGGAAGGAGTGGACGGCCATCGGCGGCTACAACGCGTTCCTGGCGACCACCCTGCCGCCGGAGCACCGCATCTACGACCCTGACAAGGAGACGGTCGACTCGGGCATGTCGACGTTCCTCACGGCGTTCCCCAGGGGCTTCGCCATCGAGGTGCTCGACGTGTACAGCGGCCCGCCGAGGGTCGCCTTCAAGTTCCGGCACTGGGGGTACATGGAGGGCCCGTTCAAGGGGCACCCTCCTCACGGCCAGCGCGTCGAGTTCTTTGGGGTCTGTATTTTCCACGTAAGTTTGGCAGCTTGGTGTATAATATCTACCAACTCTCGCGTTGCACAGACGACTTCTGTTCAGAGTTGGGACTTCACAGAATCACAGTAACAGTCTAACAGAATAGACACTGACATGGGTCGCTGCAACAATGTGATGTTAGGTTGATGAGGAGATGAAGGTGGAGAAGGCGGAGTACTTCTACGAGCGCGGCAACTTCCTCGCAAGCTTCTTGAGCGCGCCTGCTGCTGCATCGGCTTCAGGTTGCCCTGTGATGAGAGGAAACTGAAGCACAAAAGAAACATGTGGCTAATACCATCAATGCCTTGGATGATCAGCTTCCGATTTCAAATTGGCTTTCATTTCATGTCGCAATATTACAATGTTTAAATAAAGTACTACACCACTTCGGGTGTGTAGGTCTAAGAAGCCCATGTTGATTTGGACTTCGCTATCGGAAGAGCTATGCAAAAATGACTTGATCATCACCAAGAATTCGATAAAAAAAGAGCCACTTATTTTCGACCTACACAGCATCTTCCTTCATTGTTCGGAAGTGTATTCAGACTGTCACCAACCAGAGGCTCTATTTGAGCACTGTAGGGAAGACACGTTGCCCAGCACCCACGCTCTTATTCGTAGTACAAATGTAAACCTTGTATTATAGGATCCTAACAAGTTCCTTGCCCTATTCGCTCCTGTGTCGAAAATGGCAGAAATGCTGCGATGAGAAAACATGAGCTTCAGAAGCATTGCAAAGCAGCTAAGCAGATAGGCAGGGAAATTATCTTACTTGTAGTACCTTTATAACTTTGATTTTGCGGACAATCTTGTCCTCAACTCCTCAGCAACCGCATCAATGAACTCCATGGTGTTCAGATACTTATCACGGCTAACACTGTAGGACGTCAAGAGAAGCAATTAAATGAAAATAATACAAAATAACCAATTAAAACTAAGTAATCCCTGTGTACTGTAGCTACAGAATGGAAAGAAATGACAGAATTACGTTGGTCCGTGTATGAGAAGAGCTAGATCCTTTGTCATCTTTCCAGATTCCACTGTTCCCACACAAGCAGCTTCAAGTTTTTGTGTGAAGTCCAACAGTCTTTTGTTGTCATCGAGCTTTGCCCTGTATTAAGTATTCAATATTAAGATGTGATGCTTCAGCTACAAATACATCAAATAAAGTTACTGCAGCATGCTTAATATTTACAAAATTAGCAAGAAAAAAAAAAGTTAGAATAACCTTCCTAAAGTGAAAACTCCCACCAAAGTTTAGAAGACAATTTTCTCAACTCCATATATTAAGAAAACTAAAGATTGTGTATGGTGAATAGGAATATAAAGATAAATTGTGTATAAAAAGTTAGGTTCAACTGGTCTAAGAAAATAAATTTAGGTTCAACATAACGAGTGAAAACATTATCATCTAAGTTCTATGGTTTAATTCACCCTTGATACCTATGTGCTAATCCAGTAGACCACGCAAATATTGACGCAATGCTGTTTGTGCTAGTTTCGCCTCCTTTTTGGTGGACTCTGTAATGTCGTGTGACTGTACCGTGTGCAGCTTCAGCTTCAACTGTTCTACCATCAGGGCACACCTAAAGTAACACGAATTATACTTGTTAAGCTGAGCAGAGAGAAGCACATACTGGGTGCCAGTTATTCCAGCAGTAGAGCACAATGTAGGTGCATTCCCAATAGTAAAACGCTAAAACATTATCCTAACAAATGGTTATGAGACACGAATTAAACTCTGAAATACAGAGTAGCATCAAGCATCTGTCAGGGCATATACGTACCAGAACCGATGTCATGAGACCTAACGATCCAAAACCTGAAACAGGAGTAAAACATTCCAGCTCTTAGCAAATGAGCTACCATCCTTCTCAAGATAAAAGGTTACAGCGGACAACATCCATATATAGAGCACATACCTTGAGCAATTAGATCGCTCTGCACATCTCCATCATAATTCTTGCAAGCCCAAACATAGCCACCTTCACTCTTTAGGGCATAGGCCACCATATCATCGATCAGTCTATGTTCATACCTGCCACAGCAACAATTAGTCTGAAAGAGAAGGAAAAAACATTTGATACTTATCTGCACAAGACAGAGCAAATAGACTACCATATTCCTGCATCCTCAAACCTGCCTCTCCAATTTGTTTCATAGTTTTGTTGGAATATGTCTTTAAACCTGATATACAAGACAACCAGGCAAGTAAGGAATGTTATATTTCAATGAAATGCATACATGGATGCAAGCCTGTCTCCAAAGTAAGTAGATAGCTTATGATAATTGTATATTGACCTTCCGTCATATTTTTTCAGGATTGTGTTCTTTGTACTAAGATAAAGTGGCCATCTTTTCTGGTAAGCCACATTCATCGAAGCTTCAGCAAATGCCCGAATTGACTGTATGGAATGCAATAAGATAAATGATGTCATGATTAAAAAGAACATTTGAACACACAGAGCATCAAAGCTAGCATGACACAGGGAACAAACCTCATCAGTGTTATACATAGACAATGCTACTCCACCAGCACCACTAAAGTTGAACACATCCAACTCTATTTGTTCCTCTATGCCATCTGTGTCAGTTTTAAAACGATAAGAGAGTAAACATGACACTGACACAATGGATAACTTATATTTAGTCACTAGGAAAATATGATTAGTACTTTCCTATATTAGTAAGGTACATCCACATATATGCAGTTGTTTTACTCGGAGAAACCGGTTATATTCAGTGTACACATGTACTCCCTCCGTCCCAAAATAAGTGTTGCTGGTTTAGTACAAATTTGTACTAAATCAGCGACACTTATTTTGGGATGGAGGGAGTATAAGCCAATTCATATGTCCTGAAGTAGTACCCCTTATTATATAAACCATTTAATAGGTCCTGAAGTAGTACCCCGTATTATAGTGATAGCCAAGCTTAATGTGCCAACATGGTGATACATGATTACATCATGTCTATTCCAACAATCATGTCTCTATTTTGAGAACCAACAACATTTTCAATCGCAAAGATGTCCGTGAGAAACAGTTTGTAGAGTTATTACCAGTAGAACAAACACAATAGTGAGACCAAGCCGCAAGCTATCCGGACCTAACTTCTACAAATTCTGACTTGTAAGACCTATCAGAACATTAGCTGGATAGCTAGCTTGTAGGGCTACATACCAAATATCAACTTGAGCTTCCCTGGCCCTCTAATGATTGTATCTGTTGCTCGGTATTGATCACCAAAAGCATGTCTGCCAATGCATATGGGTTTTGTCCATCCTGTCAGAGTAAGATATGTAGCATAAATATCAACAAGCTCCAAGTATTGGTGTGTGCAGCACTGCAGTACAGCCACCATACCAGGCACAAGCCGAGGAACATTCTTGCAGATGATTGGTTCTCGGAAAACAGTTCCTGTGGATATAAAATGAGTTCCGCCGATGTAAGTAATAAAGAACCACAGAAGGTGCATTAATGGAAGTTCAGAGTAGAACGAACGCAAGATTCAAGAATCTCAATGCACATATGTAAAGTAAATGAATCACGAGTGATTGGTTTACCATTTAAGATGTTCCTTATTGTCCCATTTGGACTCCGCCACATAGCTTTTAAATTAAACTCTTTTACGCGTCCTTCATCTGTAAAGTCACAGGTGGTGTGGCACCAAATCAAAATTAACATGGGCATCCAACGTTGCTATAGAGCGTAGCCCAAATTCTGCCGAACATCACCTGGGGTGACAGTTGCGCATTTGATGGCCACATTATACCTGGAAAAAAAAAAGAATCACTGAACAACTATATGTAAAAGGCTACAAATATAGGAACCACAAATAATAATATCAGCATATGTTATATATCAGCACAAATGGAAGCACCAGTAGTCCAGCACACAAGCAAATTCCTTCATTTAATCAATAATAGCTAGGCGATACTAGGGCGAAGAGGTTCAGAAGCACTGATAATATCGATTTGCAGTAGACAATATCAGAGCCATTAAAGAAAGGAACAACTAAATAGTGAAAAAAACCAAGAAAACAGAGAGTGACCCAGAATCAGGAACCTGAAAAACTGAGGCTTACTTTAGGGTAGCTTCTGCACTTTCTATCGTTACTTTATCCCCAGTAGCATCACGGTTAGGTAGACCTAAGTCAAAGTATTTTATATGCAAGTCCAGGAAAGGAAATATAAGCTGCATGATCAACAAACATATTTGAAAATGTCTCTTAATGAAGATGGGGGCAATAAGCAACACGAAAATACAAAAAGTAATAAAATGGAGTAAAGACATAAGAGATGCTGAGGACAATGCTTAGGTAAGTGTTCCATCGATATCAAGAACAAGCAGAAATGCCAAGAACTGACCTTATCTTTGATCAATTTCCATATAATTCGTGTCATCTCGTCACCTACACAAAATGAACATATAGTTTATGAGTTATTTCAGTCAACAAAAGCATTGTCTCCCAACGATTAAAAAAAGGATGACAAGTATGGGCTAAAATAATATTTCATGGTAAATGCTACACAAAAGGATAATCAGTCTATTCATGGCAATTTTTCAGCCACTACTAACTTCCGAGTGAGGAACATATTGGGTTGACATCTGGTATACAACAAGGTGCAATCAAACAATCATGTAATAAATAAGTTCTCTTTTGAGATAATTTTTGCAGATTAGTTCTGAACTCAATATCTGGAAATAGTTTATAATGAGTGCACCGGAAGACGATTTGGAACAGTTTTCATCTTCCGTCAGAGTATCCTCCACGTGGTTAATCATACTACTTTCATGCCACCCAATAGAGAAGTCCTGCTAATGTCAGTGCATTTTCCAATCAGAGAACTTCTTCAATACACCTTAGATTCATAGAAATTAAGACCAGCCGGTGTATACACAGTGAAGCACCTAGTAAACTACTCCCTCCGTCCCATAATATAAGAACGTTTTTGTCACTACACTAGTCGCAAAAACGTTCTTATATTATGGGACGGAGGGAGTAATTAATTAGACCAGCTGGTGGAACGATATCTACATTCCACCACCGAACAACTTCACCCAAATAATCACATTTTCCTGCACAAGTGAAGTAGGCCAAGGCTGCCTAGAACATCAAGGTATAAGGCATAAATTTGATCCCGTAATACTGTAGCACATCGACTACGCTTCCAGTTCGACTGCACATGATCCAAATCCAAGTAAAGCAGAGTAATTCACCCATCACCATGGTACAACAAAACAATTCCCACGCAAAACACAGCCACACAATCGGCCAAACACACGCGGTACCTAATCGAAACATGCTCTCTTGGGTTGCAGCAAAGCACGAGATAGATCAAGCAGGTTCCGATAGGAGTAGTGGGGGATCGGGGTTCTCACCGTCCATCTCGACGATGGGGTTGGCGACCTGGATCTTGTCGAACGCCATGGGCGCCGCGCTCGGCTCGCGGGGAAGCTTAGCCTTCTCCGGGGCGAGACGAGGCGAGGCGGGAGGGAATTCGAGCTCTTACGGCCTGCGCAGCGTGGACTGGGGAGACCGGAGCGCGGAGAGAACGAGGCAGTTTACAGTGGTATAACGAACTAAGGGCATCTTCAACAGTTTGTAGGTTAGCTTGTTGGTAAAATATGCCATGTCGTCAATCAACACCTTAACATACAACAACTTCAATGGATTGTATCTAGTTTGTTCAATAGGATGTGAGATAATAAATGAGGTGCTCTCTCATTCTACATTGGAGTTTGTGCAAGAGGTGTTGGTTCATGTACATACAACATTCCTCTCTTCCCTCATTTATTATATGACACATCATCAAAAATCCTATGTGGCAAAGTCTATCAACAATTATCTTACAACCGGTCCAGTGTGCGGTGCCTGGGACAGGGCATGTTGTCTTCGAGGGCCACGTCACGTTTGAGTGATCGGCCGTCTAAGGCTGGTCACAATGGGCAGGAACATAAGGTAGTAACATACACACTTATCTAGACTATGTTATTACCTCCACAGTGGGTAGGAACATGTAGGTAGTGTCATGCAACGATGCATTTATTAGCTTATAGACTCATTGTTTCTTAACGTGTGTGATGTTCCGGTAACTTAGCTAGTAACCACAAGCACCTCACTCTTCATTAAATATGTGTCACATAAGCAACGTTGTATTGAAATATGTGATGTTACTCATAAGTTCCACCCCATTGTGACCAGCCTAATCTAGCGACCGGAGAATTGGCACGCCCCACAGGGTTCGAGATCGATTTGAGTCAAGAAACTAGGGTTTGGTTTGGTTGTCTGCATTATGTTAAATCAGACCCACGCGGAAAAAATCCAATTTGTTTCGTTCCCCGCATACATTATTGGGTCTGCCTCACACGAACTTTAAAGCACCTTTGGGCCTGTCTCACTAAAAACGCGCAGATCGACAGTTTTTTCAGAGCCAGACCCGCGCGATGCACATGGGCGGCGGGAACTGCATGCACTGAGCCACGCTCGTGAAGCCGCGTTGCTTTGCGAAGCATCGGCAGTTATTACCCTCACCGCCCTCGCACCGCTCCCTCTCCCTCTCCCCGCTCTCATCGACGACGACGTTCGCAGATCAGCAAGGCGACCTCCGGCCCCTACACCGGCATCCGCATCATCACCTTCGGCACAGCAATCTCGGTAAGCACTTATTTCACCTCCTCGCGTACTCATTTGCATTCGATCTGTGTCTAGGTTCGATCCGCGTTAGGGAATGGGGAATCGGTGTAAATTGCCATAGGAGTGATCATAAAATCGTCATAAGTTCGTTGTACCAATAGATTTGAGGTTACCGATCGGGGTTGAGTACAAGGGTGAGGCGGTATTGTGGTGAATCTTACACGGTAGTCCTAGACCTTAGCCTAGGCGACCCTCCAGGCGCTTGGAGCGACGGGAGCAGTTGCCCTTGTTCAGCTGCGCCGTCGTCTCTTCTTCCTCGCCGGAGTCAAGATTGATTAGCATGCTTCGGTGTCCTGGCTCTGGTGCCCTTACAACCATCGCCACTGCAACTTCTTCTTCCACCTCCATCGCCACCACTTATTGTTCCTCCTCCACCACTGAGGGAGTCCTGTATTTAGGGGTCCTCAGTCATCCGGGTCGTTGAAGCTGGGTCGCACTAATGGCCGCATAAAGAAGAAGAAGACTCACCCCTGTATTTGGTTAGGACTCTTATGTACATAGAAAAGCAAGTGTAGAGTCCGGATGTATCAATTACTTCCTCCCCAAGTCTTCCTTGTAACCCTAGGTCCCCTCTGGCGTGTATATAAGCCGAGGGGTTTAGTCTGTAGAGGGGATCATCATCAACACAATATCCTCATAGGCTAGACTAGGGTTTAGCCATTACGATCTCGAGGTAGATCAACTCTTCTATTCATATTCATCCATACTAATATAGCAGGAAGTAGGATATTACCTCGATCGAGAGGGCCTAAACCTGGGTAAACATCGTGTCCACAGTCTCCTGTTACCATCGATCCTCTAAACGCATAGCTTTGGCCCCCCTACCCGAGATCTACCGGTTTTGACACCGACAATGGTGCTTTCATTGAGAGCTTCGCTGTGCGTTCACAATGAGCGATCGATGGTGTGTCTCGTCATCAACGACGGGATCACCTTCGGAAACAACCTGGCTATCGGTCAGGTTCTCCAGCTCGGCGGGTTCGTATGCGCCCGCATGGTCTCTGGGCCGGCCGCACCCCGTGTGGCTATCGAGCATCACCTTTATGCCGATTCCGGCCACTACGATGACGCGACCCCGGCAGAACTCTCGCCCATAAACGAGTTGCTGGATCGCATCGCCGCCCTGGGGCTTTCATCGCCGGGAGATCGGATCGGACTTAAATCCGGCCACGATGAGGTCGATCCTTCCCTGATCACTCATCTGGTGGCAGCAGTTGAGGACGGAGCCATAGAGGCCTTTCCTCTTAAGACAGAGACCGTCACAGTTCAGATCTCCGAACCCATTGAGCCGAACACTCTCCTATCGGGAGGCACTGTGTGTTCTTTGAGCTCTGGGACTGACGCCGGGCCCACGGAACGATGGGATCCTGTCGAACCCGGATTCTCACCATCGGAGGTTGTCAAAACCCCGAATACCACTTTGGGTTGGGATTCAAAATTACCAACACCCACCCACCCTGGGAAAACTCTCCAAGTAAATCTGGAATCCCGGAATCGCGAACACACAGCAGCAGCCCGAGTAAATGGTCAACCACTTCTGGGCCAGATTCCTACTTGTTAAAAACAAGATTAGGGACTGCTGCGATGACAAGGCGATTTCCCTATTTCACCGAAATTGTACGGACGAGGGAGTCTTGAACGCCCTCAACCGACGTCGTGTTCTGAGTTTCACAGAATTATCGCAGCTAGCGGAAGTACTGTGCAATGGAAAATACCTGGAAAGCCCAAAATACACCTCTAGAATAGTCCATATCCGGACAGTACATTATCAAGGCTAAACGGACATACCCTAGTAGGTCATCCGATAACACGCCTATTGGCAAGAAGAACAAGCCTTCTTTAAGGAACAGGTCTGTACTGGACGAACTACTCGATACACCTTGCCAAATACATGCAACCCTGGACAACGTCCCTAACCATTGCCTTAGAGCATGTTGGGTACTCCGGCAGGTAGCAAAAAGAGGTACGGCAATTCTTGCCACCACCGTACCAAGGGAGAAAGACATCGATGTCTTCACTGTCTTCAAGGCGTTCTCCTCAAATAACCATTGCAAGAGAGCAAATCGCGAACTTACCGAGGTTTACCATATTAGATTTGCAAGGCCATGGAGCGACACGGCAATTAGTTTTTTTGTCGAAGACGCACCTCGAGTCGGGCCGATCCGAGCATCAGCAGCTCTTGTACTAGACCCAATAGTAGATGGCTTCTGCCTCACTAAAGTACTTATGGACGGAGGAAGCGGGCTAAACCTCATATATGAGGAAACACTTGCAAAAATGCAGGTCGAGAAATCCCGCATTGAGCACACTAGCACAACCTTTAGAGGAATTATAACAAGATGCGAGGCCCAATGTTCGGGAAGCATTAAGCTCGATGTAGTGTTCGGCACACCCGACAACTACAGATCGGAGGAACTACTCTTCCACATTGTGCCCTTTCATAGCGGATACCACGCCCTTCTAGGATGGGACGCTTTCTCACGCTTTCAAGCTATACCCCGTTACGGGTACATGAAGCTTAAAATGCCAGGGCCCAATGGGGTGATCACATTAATAAGTGATCCGGATAGAGCACTCTGCGCCGAAAACAAAACAACATCCTTAGCCTTAGAGGCACTATCCAAAGCCCTCGCGGCCGAAGAACTAACTACCCTACGATCTAAGGAAGATAAGGATGATGTAATCCTCGCCAAAAGATCGAAGTCTGCCTCCTTTAAACCAGCAGATGAGATCGTCAAATTCCAAGTGCACCCAACTGACCCAAATAAAACGGCATCCATTGGAGCACAGCTGGATCCGGCGGTAGACAGCGCGTTACGCGCCTTCCTTCGGGAAAATTGGGATATATTCGCCTGGCACCCCTCAGATATGCCGGGAATCCCACGCAGGCTGGCCGAACATGGCCTCAACATTATCAAAGGATTCAAACCGGTCAAGCAGTCACTACGGTGGTTTTCCGAACCCAAAAGACAAGCAATGGGAGAAGAGCTAGCCAAGCTATTAGAAGCCAGATTCATTAATGAAATTAAACACCCGGATTGGCTAGCTAACTTAGTCATGGTACCGAAGAAGGATAAATCCTAGCGCCTCTGCGTTGATTTCACAGACCTGAGTAAGGCATGCCCAAAGGATCTCTTTCCTTTGCCCCGCATTGACCAAATTATCGATGCAACGGCCGGACACGATTCGCTGTGCTTCCTTGATGCTTATTCTGGATACTATTAGATAAAGATGAAGGAATCCGATCAGGCCGCAACGACATTTATCACCCCGTACGGCCCTTTCTGTTTCAACACTATGCCCTTTGGACTCAAAAATGATGGCGCCGCATATCAACGCATGATTCAAACATGCTTAGAAAAGCAAATTGGTAAAACAGTGGAGGCATATGTTGACGACGTAGTCGTAAAAACCAAACACGTCGAGACTTTGGTGGATGATCTCCACCTTACGTTTGCAAACCTCCGAGAATATGAGATAAGGCTCAATCCGGAAAAATGTGTCTTCGGCGTTCCAGCTGGAAAGCTATTAGGGTTCATCGTATCCCATAGAGGAATCGAAGTTAACCCAGCAAAAATCCGGGCCTTGTCAGAACTCAAAATACCAACCGATCTCAAGCAAGTGCAAAAAATAGTAGGTTGTGTAGCGGCTTTAAGCTGCTTCATCTCCATATTAGGAGAAAAATCATTACCACTTTACAGATTGCTACGACGCACTGGCAATTTCGAGTGGATGAATGCGGCCATAGCCGGATTGGAAGAAATAAAAACTCTGCTAGCAAGCAACACAATCATAGTCGCCCCCGGTGTTGGCGAACAAATGCTGCTGTACGTATCAGCCACTCACCAGGTAGTAAGTGTCGTGCTCGTCGTTGAACGAGCCGAAGAGGGACATAAATTCCCCGTTCAAAAACCCGTATACTATGTATCCGAGATTCTATCACCGTGCAAATCACGGTACCCCCACTATCAGAAAATTGCCTATGCGGTCTTCATGTCATCTCGGAAACTTCGACACTACTTCCAAGAGTGTTCGATCACAGTGGCATCCGAGGTACCACTCAACGATATTATCAACAATAAAGACGCCATGGGACGCATAGCCAAATGGGCCATTGAGCTCTTACCATTCGAAATATCCTACAGGCCACGCCAGACTATTAAATCACTGGTGTTGGCTGACTTTGTCGCGGAATGGACCTAAGCCGGTACAGCTCATATTCCCACTAGAAAATATACTTCGACGGTTCCAAAATGCTAGCCGGACTGGGGGCCGGCGTAATATTAACATCTCCAACTGGGGATATAGTTCGGTACATTCTGTAGATTATGTATACGGACTCGAACAATGCGGCCGAATATGAGGCCCTGTTGCATGGTCTCCGACTAGCCGTATCCATGGGCATACAACGCCTCAAGGTATGCGGAGACTCAAACCTCGCCATCTCCCAAATTGATGGAGATTTTGATGTGAAGGATTCAGAAATGGCAGCTTATCGCAATGCTATATTGAAAATATCGGCTTGATTTGAGGGGTTGGAATTCCATCACGTAGCCCGGGATAATAACCAGGCCGCTGGCGTACTCGCACGCATGGGAGCTAAACGTGACCCTGTCCCACCGAACACATTTGTGGAAAGATTGTTTAAGCCATCAGTAATATGGCAGGACACGAGCAGTGATACGAATTCGGATCCGAACATACCCCCGGCCGAACTCAATGAAAATGTCATCGGAGACTCGAATATGGAGATAACTCCCTCGGCTCACGAAATCATGGCTGTCATAGCCCACTGGATAGAGCCCTTCCTTGCTTACCTTAAAAGACAGGAACTCCCCGATGACCAAAATGAGGCCCGCCACATAGTCCGGCGCTCTAAAGCCTACAAAGTTCACGAAGGTGAACTATATAAGAAAAGCACAACTGGTATTCTCCAAAGGTGCATCTCCGAAGAGGAGGGAAGGCAAATTCTCACTGAAATACACGCTGTAATGGGCGGCCACCATGCCGCAACACGGGCGCTCATAGGCAAAGCTCTTCGCACTGGTTTTTACTGGCCTACTTCCCGAGCATATGCCCAAACCTTAGTCCAACACTACGTTGGCTGCCAGCTCTTTGCAAATCAAAGTCACATGCCTCCCACCGCTCTGAGAACAATCCCCATTACTTGGCCTTTCGTGGTCTGGGGGCTTGATATGGTCGGACCCCTTAAAGGGGGAAGTCATAAAAGAAAATACTTACTAGTGATGGTAGACAAATTCACTAAGTGGATAGAAGCCAAGCCAGTAAAAACAGCTGAAGCAGGGCCTGTGATAGATTTTATATCTGGCGTAGTATACCGCTATGGTGTACCGCATATCATTATCACAGATAATGGCTCCAATTTCACAGTTGATGAGGTAAAAAATTGGTGCGCAAAGCTAGGTATTAAACTTGACTATGCCTTTGTATACCATCCTCAAACAAACGGTCAAGTCGAAAGAGCCAATGGTCTGATAATGAGCGGCATTAAACCCCGACTAGTGCGCTCCCTACGGGAGTCTGATAAACACTGGGTCGAAGAGCTTGACTCCGTACTCTGGGGGCTGCGGACCACACCCAATCGTACGACCGGATATACACCATTTTTTATGGTGTACGGTCCAGAGGCTGTTCTACCCTACGACATTATCCATGACTCACCTCGAGTGCGCATGTACGAGGAAAAGGAGGCCGAGTTAGATAGGTAGGACGACCTAGATGGACTTGCAGAAGAACGTGATACAGCGCTAGCTCGTTTCGCATTTTATCAACAACAGGCTAGGCGATACCAGAGCAGAGAAGTGCAGGCCAAGACATACAACATCGGCGAACTTGTTTACGCCTCTCGGAGAAGAAAAAGGACAAGCTCAAACCAAAGTGGGAGGGCCCCTTCATTATTGACGAAGTACTCACCGGAGGAGCCTATCGCCTTCGCAATGCTTAAGACAGCCGCCTTGAGCTGAACCCGTGGAACGTTGCCAGGCTCCGACGATTCTATGGATAGTTTAGTAGCAATTTCTTCCTCTTTATAAGTTAGGTCTTGTCTTTTACTTTTTTGTTTTCTCTCCTTTTTTTCTCTTCACATTTTCTTCAATCGACAAGTATTCGGCTCGCCCGAACTGTCACATAACAAGTACATCCTTAATTGTACATACCTCAAATACACCTGGGGGCTTCTTTAACGAAGCCCATTATAAATAAAGCTTCTTGTTTAAAAATGTCGCCTGCTTTTACAGTTTATCCTTGCCATTATATGCACCAATATGACTTAAGTTCTGGCCAAGCTGGGTTACCTGGCTCCTATGCTTACCCCTACGTTTTCGGTTGTTCGGCTAGGGCGTAAAGGGAGCACCTCTGCGATTGTTACAACTGGGTAATCCGGATATGTACCTCAGACTGGGTGAAGCCAAAAGCTAGCGCTCTTAAGGGAATAATTGGTTGCTGGATATACGACATATCGCATTCTAAAGCGTATCTTAAATTATAACAGGAGATGGCATCCTACTGTCCTTCTCACAGGATCGAAAGCCTAGGCCCGCATCTTTATGCACACCGACCCAGGGAAAGGAACCCCTAACAGAACTATTCTCTCTGGAAGATGTTTCTTACGTTAAATAGTAATATAACATAACTCCCCAAACTCAGTTCGTCTGTTCAAGCAATTATGACCGAATCGCCTGGTTTCCGAACATATCACGTGTTTACCACAAATATAGTATTCGGTAGCACTCTAGCCTTTGGGTTTATGGAGGTTGAAGCACATGGTCGGCCATGACAAACTTTATATAAATTCGGTCGGAGATAAGTTTGATGGTACAAGTACATTTGATACATAGAATAAAACGACTACTCATTTTCTATTCCCTCCATAAGGTTGTCTAGCTTACAGTCCTGTTGGGAAAGTTTTGCAGCTATCCCTACTTGGTCATATACCCGACGCAGAGGAATTTCTTGTCCATCGGACCATCGAGGTCCCACGCGGGCCATGTGATTTGGATCAAGACGAGTGTAACACGTCTTCACCATGGCCCATGCTTCTCGAGCACCCATGCGACATGTTGATGCTTTCCATAGTTCAAAGCGGCGTCGAGCCCCTTTTAATAGGTCCGCCAAATCCTCCATAGTCTCTGGAGGTGAGTCGACAGGCCATAGAGCTCTGGCCATACTCTTCATGGCCTTCCGATCCCGTTCATGGACCCTGGAAAGCTCTTGCAGCACATCACCCTCAAAACCGGACACTCCGCCCTCAGGCTGCCCAGTCAGCAAACCTATAGGAAAAGTTTTTATAAGAAACTTTCACAATAAGAGACTACAAATAGAGCTAGGTATAAGAGACATACTAAGCATGCCACTTTTTAGCCTCGGTTCTCTTCCAAGGCACTTGTGAGTTGGGCCTTTACGCCTGCTTGATGGCTTCTCGCCCCTCGTTGGTTACCCTAAGTGGAAGGTTTGAGATGCAGTGTAGCGGAAGTTTTCCCTTGGCAAAGATACCAAGGATCGATTTCCCCTGAGACTCCCAGTTTCAACAAGAAGGTGTCAACTGCTAACGGCGCCAGATATTAGCAATCAACATGGACCTGCACACAGATACAAATAACTTTGCTCCCAACGAGTACAGAGAGGTTGTCAATCCCTCCGGCCTTGTCGTTTACAAAGGATCAAACGCAAGTGATAATAGTGATGGGTATTGCTGCAAATAGTAAGTAAAAACAGAAAGTAAATAGCGAATGTGATCAGTGATGGTAATATGGACCGGGGTCCCATGATGTTCACTAGTGATGTCTCTCTCCCAAAAGACGATAAAACAGCTATGTGAGGTAAACGAATTACAGCTGGGCAATTGACAGAATTATGTGCGCAAACCAATGCTAACTATGTTGCAAGAAAGGTAGAGGTTCAAAGCATGGGCGGTACGCCAAGGCAAGTAGACCGAAATCCATCTGCATCTACTACTAATCATCCACCTTGAGATATCTATCCAGAACATCTCGCTGGTATTAAGTTGCGAGTCCCACCCATAGTGTAAACTCAAAGCAACAGACAACTGCATTAAAAGAACTTTGCGTAAAGTAAACAATCCTTGCACCCGCGGGCACAAGCACCGTTGTTTTCCCCCTTGTGGCAACAGCACATCCCCTAGACTCATGTTTCTGTCACTCAAGCTAGTCATCGAGGGGCATGAACCCACAATCAAGCATAATGTTCCCTCTTGGAGTCACTACCTACTACTTGGCCAAAGTAATAAATAGCAACGGAGAACATGCAAGAATTACTTACGAACATAAATATAAAAGAGGTAGATCAAATATATTACTCAAACACAATCTGAACATAATCTCACAATCCATCGGATCCCAACAAACTCAACATAGCAACAGCATAAGGATTACATATGTGCCTCGATCATGTAGGGCAGCTCACGAGGTCTAATTAGGGAAGCACAAGAAGGGGAGGAGAACATCACATAGCTACTGGTCATGGACCCATGGTCCAAGGGAGACTACTCACAACTCATCCGGGAGGCGTCCATGGTGGTCGAGAGGCTCCCGGTGGTGATCCTCCCCTCCGGCAGGGTGCCGGGAAGAGTTCTCCTGGTGCTCCCGATCTTGGAAGCGCGGCGGCGGCGGAACAGAGATGAGATCGCCAAAAAGGGTTCCCGTCTCGAGGGTTTTGGACGCGTGTTAAATATATGCCAAAGGGGGGCATCAGCGGAGGCCTGGGGGGCCCAGGCGCCCCCCGGCACGACCAGGAGGGGGGCCGCGCCACCAGGGCGCCTGGAGCCCTGGTGGGCCCCCTCTGGCCCTACTTCGGCTGCCGGGAAGCTTCTGGAACGCTGATTTTTTATATAATTTTTCCGGGATTTTTCGGGCAGTTCTCGTAATGGGAAAACCTGAAATACAAAAACAGCAAAAAACAGAAACTGGCACTGGGGTGCACTGAGTTAATAGGTTAGCCCAAATATGATCAAAAGTGTATGGAAGTGTATAAATATCATAGCAATATCACCCAAAAGAGGCATGGAGCAAGCAGAAATTATAGATACGTTTTGGACGTATCAACATCCCCAAGCTTAATTCCTGCTCGTCCTCGAGTAGGTAAATGATAACAAGAATAATTTCTGTGGTGACATGCTATTAACCATATAGGACTTTTTCATAGTCATATGACAAAAGCTTACTGAGACAATGAATCTATAGTAATTAGGTTGCCTCATGAGAAAATCACAAAGAACTGAAAGTTTTACAATATGATACTGAAACATCAAATAGATTTGTAATGAGCATGGTGTGCAAGTATGATAAAGTAATATCTCGCTTGCCCCCTTTAGTGAAGCAAAACATAAATGCAGGGGCACCTCCAAGGTTTAAGTGATGACTAGATACAATGATTTCAAAATAAACGATATCATAATCGTGCAAAAGACAATGCTACTTTGGGACAATGCACATTACACTCAGAATGACAATCATGCTCTCAGTAGTTGGTGCTTTAAAAGAAGGTGGAGACTCTCGAACCGTGGCTTTTGTTGGCAAGGTTGAAAACCCGTAGTCGGAAACAAAGACAAAACATGTACAGAGCTCTTGGTTTTAAAAACAGAGGTAATAATTATTGTTTTGGATATGCATGTTTCGTCAACGAATGCTAGCAGATAACTCAATTACTTTTTGAGATGGACAAGTTTCGAGGAACGGCTCCCGAATGAGGACGATCACATCCTCTTAATCTCCTTTGTTTATCACTGCCAAAGTTTTCTGATTTCTCATGAACAAAGCGTGAAGGAGGGTTTGTTTGTTATATTAATTTTGAGCCGGGCGCACTCTTTGCCAGTTCCTTCTCGTATTATGGGTTTGCACATTAGACATGCAATCCCGGGGTGAAGCTTGTCCAACTTAAAAAGATCATGAATTAACTACTACTTCCTCATGAGCTAAAACAGGGGCACAAAACAGAAATGCATTTTTTTGAATAATTTCGAGATGGCACATGAAAGTCTTCGTTAGGAATGGCAGGTAAATACCATGTATAGGAAGGTATGGTGGACTCATATGGCATAACTGGTTTAAAGGATTTTGGATGCACAAGCAGTCAGTCCGCTTAGTACAGGCGAAGGTTAGCAAAAGACTGGGAGCGACCAACTAAGAGAGCAATGACGGTCATAATGATGCAGAGCGACAAAGCAACATTGAATCAGGCATGGAAGTTATATCGCTACTCAGAAATAAAAGATCATCAAGGCTTGACAGACTTTCTTTACAGTCTTAAATATGCGTGAGCATACGCCAAGTCAATCAAAATAAATTCTTGAAGGAAGATATTACTAAACCATACCACATCATAGGCAAACAAATCATGTTGGTACTCCAATAACACATTGGGAACCCCCAGCTATTTGAGACTAACCATAAGAAAACATGAACTACTAAGCACCATTATGCACGTAGCATTTTTATCATAGACATATCAACCAATGCAACAGAAGCAAACTCTCTTAATAAGATAAGCATGATAACTAAAGAGAGTTCAAGCAACCAACTAAACAAAAGCTCTTTACAAAGATAAGCATGAAAACTAAGAGCGAAGCATGATAGTAGCTATTGAAAGACAAAGAACACACACAGCAAAGATAGACATGAAAATTCTATGTTATGTTCTAGGTAGAAGTGGAGCGTGTTTCCCTCCCACACAAAGAAAGCTGAGTTCCGACTCGTTATGAAAAGCTAAAGAAAACTAAAAAGGAAACTAAAAGCAAGACGCTCCAAGCATAGCACATAACACATGAAGTGATAAAAATATAGTGGAACGAAAGACGAACTGATAATGTTGATGGAGAAGGGGATGCACGGGGGCATCCCCAAGCTTAGACGCTTGAGCCTCCTTGAATATTTCTTGGGGGTGCATGGGGGCATCCCCAAGCTTGAGCGTTTGACACTCCTGAATCTTTTTATCATCTTCCCTCGCACACTTGAAAACTCCCTTCATACATAACTCATCATAATCTGATTAGCGAGGTTAGTACCCATAATAAAATAATTGTTCCTTGCTGGAAATAAGGATATTCTTGAAGATCTACTGTTTCTCAAGATTGCCAAAAGGTTTTTGCAAAGAAAAAGCAAGCTTAAGGTTTGCAAAATGAAGGAAAGGCAAAACAGGACAAAATCTGTGAAAAAACAGAACATCAGGTAGTAAATGATTTTTTTCGGGGCACTTCTGCAACTCTAATAAAAAAACTCAGAACAGACGCTCGAAAGACAATTGTATAGAGCACGCTTTCGAAAAAATTCAGACCAAAAAGATGATCTAGTGATTTTATACGAATTTTTCTATCCAAGGACAGAATCTGTTTCCTGGACAGCACGTCACAACTTTTGAACTTTCTTGCAATCAGAGGCTATACTTGGCACAAAACTGAAAAGTAAAGATACAATGATGATGCTACTGTAGTAACAACATCAAGACACAACAAAAGAAAAATAAAATTTTATTCATGTGGGCTGCCTCCCAAAAGCGCTTTCTTTTATGCCTTTAAGCTAGGCATAATGCAAAGAGGAATCAATAACCATCATAATAATCGGAGTTATAAATTGCTTCAAATGGTTCCTCAACAAGTTCACTTTTGTTCTTTCTAGGAAAGGGGTACACACCTTTTGCCTTCCCGCGTAAGCCGATTTGTCCCTTACCTATATCGATGAAGCCTTTTACTGCTCGGAGGAAGTCCCTTCCAAGCACTATATTTCCTTGGTTTGGCTTCACGAGGAAGAAATCAATCATTGCAATCCCTTTAAGGAATTTAACTGGCACGTCTTTTATTCTTCCCTGGATTTCAGAAATATCTCCATTAGTGTGTTCATGATAAGATGATAATTTATCCATGTTAAATTTTAAAGAATCATGAACAATTTTTGGCATAGTGGAAACCATAGATCCAATATCACAATAAGCAAGGAAGTCTTGATTAGAGATACTAATCCTAACAAAAGGCTCCCAATCGTTGTCTATTTCCAAAATATCTCTCCTATTGGGTTTGGGTTTCTCTTCCTTTACTAAGTCTAGAGCATCCATTCACTTCTCAATAGTAGCAAGTCTATCTATGACAGTATCAAAACTATGATCATAAACAAAGTAACTAGATAGACCATGTATAATTTCAAGAGCTCTAGCTTCATCACACTCTAGGAAATCTCCTTCAGCTATAATATCAAGAGAGTGTTTACACCATTTAAAAAGACCATGGTAAAAATTTCTAAGCACAATTTTTATAGGTATCCAAGGCATAATTCTCCTATGTGCATCAGAAATTCTGTCCCATGCCTTCTTCATATTTTCTCCATCCTTTTGATGGAAATCCAAAACTTTTGATTCCCTCAAAGCACCAAATCCTAACATGCTTGACTAAACAGAAAGGACTACAAGCAAATAATTATTTTTTTTTGTGATTTTTGATAAAGGATACTAAAGCAAAACTGAAAGGTAAACTAACAAGACTAAAAGGCAAAGGTAAAAGATAGCGTGCAACTCCCCTATCTTGAAGAGCGGAGTCCCCGGCAACGGCCAGAAAACTTTGCTTGATGGCTTCTCGCCCCTCGTTGGTTACCCCAAGTGGAAGGTTTGAGATGCAGTGTAGCGGAAGTTTTCCCTTGGCAAAGATACCAAGGATCGATTTCCCCTGAGACTCCCAGTTTCAACAAGAAGGTGTCAACTGCTAACGGCGCCAGATATTAGCAATCAACATGGACCTGCACACAGATACAAATAACTTTGCTCCCAACGAGTACAGAGAGGTTGTCAATCCCTCCGGCCTTGTCGTTTACAAAGGATCAAACGCAAGTGATAATAGTGATGGGTATTGCTGCAAATAGTAAGTAAAAACAGAAAGTAAATAGCGGGTGTGATCAGTGATGGTAATATGGACCGGGGTCCCATGATGTTCACTAGTTATGTCTCTCTCCCAAAAGACGATAAAATAGCTATGTGAGGTAAACGAATTACAGCTGGGCAATTGACAGAATTATGTGCGCAAACCAATGCTAACTATGTTGCAAGAAAGGTAGAGGTTCAAAGCATGGGCGGTACGCCAAGGCAAGTAGACCGAAACCCATCTGCATCTACTACTAATCATCCACCTTGAGATATCTATCCAGAACATCTCGTTGGTATTAAGTTGCGAGTCCCACCCATAGTGTAAACTCAAAGCAACAGACAACTGCATTAAAAGAACTTTGCGTAAAGTAAACAATCCTTGCACCCGCGGGCACAAGCACCGTTGTTTTCCCCCTTGTGGCAACAGCACATCCCCTAGACTCATGTTTCTGTCACTCAAGCTAGTCATCGAGGGGCATGAACCCACAATCAAGCATAACGTTCCCTCTTGGAGTCACTACCTACTACTTGGCCAAAGCAATAAATAGCAACGGAGAACATGCAAGAATTACTTACGAACATAAATATAAAAGAGGTAGATCAAATATATTACTCAAACACAATCTGAACATAATCTCACAATCCATCGGATCCCAGCAAACTCAACATAGCAACAGCATAAGGATTACATATGTGCCTCGATCATGTAGGGCAGCTCACGAGGTCTAATTAGTGAAGCACAAGAAGGGGAGGAGAACATCACATAGCTACTGGTCATGGACCCATGGTCCAAGGGAGACTACTCACAACTCATCCGGGAGGCGTCCATGGTGGTGGAGAGGCTCCCGGTGGTGATCCTCCCCTCCGGCAGGGTGCCGGGAAGAGTTCTTCTGGTGCTCCCGATCTTGGAAGCGCGGCGGCGGCAGAACAGAGATGAGATCGCCAAAAGGGTTCCCGTCTCGAGGGTTTCGGGACGCGTGTTAAATATATGCCAAAGGGGGGCATCAGCGGAGGCCTGGGGGGCCCAGGCGCCCCCCGGCGCGGCCAGGAGGGGGGCCGCGCCACCAGGGCGCCTGGAGCCCTGGTGGCCCCCCTCCGGCTGCCGGGAAGCTTCTGGAACGCTGATTTTTTATATAATTGTTCCGGGATTTTTCGGGCAGTTCTCGTAATGGGAAAACCTGAAATACAAAAACAGCAGAAAACAGAAACTGGCACTGGGGTGCACTGAGTTAATAGGTTAGTCCAAATATGATCAAAAGTGTATGGAAGTGTATAAATATCATAGCAATATCACCCAAAAGAGGCATGGAGCAAGCAGAAATTATAGATACGTTTTGGACGTATCAACGCTCTTTAGCTCCTGTTCGAGCCTAATATTTCTATCCTGCGCTTGGTTCCTTTTTTCCATAGCTTGCGTCAGGGCACGCTCGCCAGCAACTTTTTTCCCTTCGGCAAATTTCTTGTCCTCTAGGACATCTCTTAGCTCCCTCTCCAGTTGGTCGGTCCATCCTGTTGCTGTATTACACATTAGTATATACATAATAGTAATCAGCAGAACTGTCATAGCTTTCGGACACAATTATTCTTACCAACAACATCCTTTTCGGATTCCTTCAAATTTTTCAATTCGGCGAGCTGAGTCCGGCACTCTTCAAGTTCCTTGGATAAAGAGTTATTCTTTTCTCGGATGACCTATAAAAATACAACGATCCTCAAATCAGTTGTACAAATTGCTTTAAGTCTCAAGGGCTACTGGCATGGGAATACTCACAATAAAAACTTACCCTCGTATCTTTTGAAATCTGATGAGTGGCTCCGATGAGTCGGTCTTGAGCGGCTCAAATATAGGCATCTGTAGAATTGAGGGCGTTAAACGTCTCCTCAAAAAAAGCGGGGTCACGCATGGATGCCTTCCGCCTTCGGTGAATCATCGCAACCTCCACTTCGGAATTGGTGGCTGACACTTCGTCCGAATCCTCCTGGGGAGGACAATCTGGCACCGAATCAGCATTAACCCCTGATGGGCCTGAGGCTGGATTGGCTGGAGCTTTGCCTACATTGTCTTCGGAGATAGTCCGACGCGCACTCCTCCTAAAAGGACAAAACAAAGCGGAAAGTTATAATACCGATTTCACCACCCAGCGCTTACCAAAACAAAACATATCTCTTTGAAGGTCCGATGGTGTTCGCGTTCCTCTTTAGCTTTGCGGCCTCACTCGATGCGGGCGTCACCCTCTGGGTTGACGGTTTTCGTATAGTTCGGCGTGAGGAGCGTCGTCCCTGTTCAAGTATGATAAAATACAGTGGGTAAGGCGCATCGGGAATCCTCTCTTTTGATGAGATATGTCCTGAAATACTTACATGGGAGGAAGGAATGAGGCCTGGGTAATCGGCTACTATAGCCACAAGGGGACCCTCACGATAGGCTTGGTAGAAGACTCCATCTACTAACTCTATACCTACGTCCGAATCTTCATTATATCTGGGGCCTGTATTTTGAAACTGGTCCTCCGGCTGTGGGGCAGGACTGTTAATCCCATCGATCACAATCCTCCACTCCTGTTGGGAGAAACCGAATACAGTTCGGTCAACACGTCATAACAAAGAAAAATTGAGCGGCCAAAGAGAAATACTTACCCAGTTTGGAGGATTGTACATAGAAAGCCCCCCGACATGTTAAACGGATGAAGTCTTGCTTCTCTCCTTTATAACGGCCTTCCAGGATAGCGCCTAGAACAACACGGCCATCTAAATCCAGGCGTAGGCAGCGCGAGGCGTCATTCTGACCATTGTAGTGCCACATCGGAAATCCTCTGGCTTGAAGTGGTTCTACACATCGCTTCATTGAAATGGCCATCACTTCGATTATAGTTAATCCTGAACTGGCAAGCAATTTGATCTTGCCGGCCAGTCTGCTAACCTCCGCTCTCACTTCTTCCGAGGGACCACGGGGACGCTAGTTGAAAAGCTTCCTTGGCGGAGCACTATAATACTTGGGGAGTCATCGTCGAACTGGATATGGCAAAGCGACATGCTCGATGTAAAACCACTCTGAGGGCCACTCTTTGGATGCCTTCTTCGGAGTACCAGGCAGATAACATGTCCCGGCTATGCGCCATACTTCGGCGCCCCCGACTTAAAAAATGGATCCTTCTTCCGATCGAGGGACAAGGCAGAAATACCTTCTCCGCAGCTCGAAGTGCGGCTCGCAACCCAAGAACAGTTCGCATAAAGCAACAAAACCTGCGATGTGCAGGATTGACCCTGGAGTAAGATCGTGCAGTTGGAGGCTGTAGAACTCCAGGAGTTCCCTAAGAAAGGGGTGGACAGGGAACCCCACGCCTCTTAAAAGGTAGGGGACGAAACATACCTGCTCTCCATTAGAGGGGTTGGGAAAGCTCTCTGCCGAGGCTTAGTTGTCGATAGACGTTAGTCCGTCCCGCAGGAGGACTAGATCCTCTGGGGGGAGATACCCTTGCGCTTGCAGTGTCCGCAGATGCACGTGGGACACAGAGCAGCTTTTCCAATCTCCTGCACAAAGGGCCATGAGGGCGCAAGGAAGAGCTCGGGGCACTGGCCATGTTTGCAAATTTTTTGCAAGCACTAGGGTTTCTTCCGCATGGAATGGGATGAGGAGGCAGTCGGGATCTAATCTCTTATAGGCACCTTCTCTGAACGGTCAAGGGGGTATTTGCAAAAGACCCCCAGACGATTCGCATTCATTGGACACGTGGAAGCCAAGGCGATGGCGGCAAGGAATCGGCGGACTACAATATTCAAAGAAGCCGAACTATCATCCAGGAGGACTCACCTTGCAAGACCGAAGACATGAAGCCGGATACATCTCGTCCTTGAAGGCAAGTCCGGGGGCTACTGAGGGAGTCATGTATTTAGGGGTCCTCAGTCATCCGGGTCGTTGAAGCTGGGCCGCACTGATGGGCCGCATAAAGAAGAAGAAGACCCGCCCCCATATTCGGTTAGGACTCTTATGTACATAGAAAAGCAAGTGTAGAGTCTGGATGTATCAATTACTTCCTCCCCAAGTATTCCTTGTAACCCTAGGTCCCCCTCTGGCTTGTATATAAGCCGAGGGGTTTAGTCTGTAGAGGGGATCATCATAAACACAATATCCTCATAGGCTAGACTAGGGTTTAGCCATTACGATCTCGAGGTAGATCAACTCTTGTATTCATATTCATCCATACTAATATAGCAGGAAGTAGGGTATTACCTCGATCGAGAGGGCCTGAACCTGGGTAAACATCATGTCCCCATCTCCTGTTACCATTGATCCTCTAAACGCATAGCTTGGGCCCCCTACCCGAGATCTGCCGGTTTTGACACCGACAACCACCACCACAGTCCTTGTCGTGAAGTACGCTACGGCACGATGGTCATGAGTATGCTTGTACTCTCTGTACTTGGCCCGTCTTGACCTCTGTCGAGCGTCGTTGGAGTTGGTCTGATTCTTGGTGAAAGATCGTGGATGTCACCTAGAGGGGGGCGTGAATAGGTGCTTTAAAATAATTACAGTTTTGGCTTGAACAAATGCGGAATAAACCTAGCGGTTAATTTGTCAAGCACAAAACCTACAACAACTAGGCTCACCTATGTGCACCAACTTATGCTAAGCAAGATAAAAAACTAGGTGATAGCAATATATATGACAAGAAACAATATGGCTATCACAAATTAAAGTGCATAAGTAAAAGGCTCAGGTAAGAGATAACCGAGGCACGCGGAGACGATGATGTATCCCGAAGTTCACACCCTTGCGGATGCTAATCTCCATTTGGAGCGGTGTTGAGACACAATGCTCCCCAAGAAGCCACTAGGGCCACTGTAATCTCCTCACGCCATCGCACAATGCAAGATGCCGTGATTCCACTAAGGTACCCTTGAGGGCCGTCACCGAACCCGTACAAATTGCTCGGGGCGATCTCCACGACCTAATTGGAGACCCCGACGCTTGCCCGGAGCTTTACACCACAATGATTGAGCTCCGAACACCACCAAGCTTGGGGCTATCTCCACAACTTAATTGGAGGCTCCCAACGAAACCACTAAGCTTCACCAGAATGGAATATGGCTCTGAGGTGACCTCAACCATCTAGGGCGCCCAAGCACCCAAGAGGAACAATCTCAAGGGTACCAAGCGCCCAAGAGTAATAAGCTTCTCAACTTGTAACTTCCACGTACCACCGTGGAGAACTTAAACCGATGCACCAAATGCAATGGCAAGGGGACACGGTGTGCCCAAGTCCTTCTCTCCCAAATCCCACCAAAGCAACTAATGCTAGGGAGGAAAATGAGAGGAAGAACAAGAAGGAGAACACCAAGAACTCCAAGATCTAGATCCAAGGGGTTCCCCTCACATAGAGGAGAAAGTGATCGGTGGAAATGTGGATCTAGATCTCGTCTCTCTTCCCCCCCCTCCCCCAAAAAAACTAGCAAGAATCCATGAAGGGACTGAGAGATAACAAGCTCGAAGAAGGTCAACAATGGGGGAAGAGCACGAGCTCAAATGATGAAGTTCAATGGGGAAGAAGACCCCCTTTTATATTAGGGGGGAAATCTAGCCGTTATCTTCACAGCCCGCACCGAGCGGTACTACCGCTGGGGCGGCAGTAGCAAAAAAAACACTACTGCAACGGGGCAACAGGGCGGTACTACTGTTGGAGCGGTACTACCGCCTGCCCTTGCGGTACTACCACAGGGGTAGTGTTCAACGGCCACACAGGTGCAGCACACGACAGTATACACAGTGAGGCAGCGGTACTACCGCGCGTCCAAGGATGTAAAAAAGTTAGTGTCGTGCCTACATCCGCTGGATCTAGCTTCGAGTGGAAGGCCGACACGATACTACCGCTCATAGGGCGCGGTACTACTGCGTAAGGGCGGATGTAAAAAATTACATCCACGCCTACTACCGCATGCTTCAGCGTCAGGGCTGAAGGCAGCGGTACTACCGCTCACAAGGAGTGGTACTACCATTGGCCCCTGTGGTACTACCGCTTCCTTGAGCAGTACTACTACATGTCATAGAGGCTTTAGCTCTCGGCTACCTTCAGATCGCAACAAAAGACAACAGAAGGATACAATAAACCAGAACTGCCATAACTTCTGCATATGAGCTCCGAATTGAGCAAACTCAAGCTTGTTCGATAGAGGACGACGAGTGGCATCAAAACAGCGACTAGTTATAGTAAGAAGAGGCAGGGAGGTATGCCTAGTATATATAGGAGTAAACCCTCCATCAGAGAAGAACTGGCATAACCTCCAACATCGAAAACATCATAGAAAAATGCATGTGAACTAGGAATGTAAATGGCAAGTAAATGGTGTCCGCAAGTCCTGTTTAGTTAGCTTTTCCTAGCTCCATAGTTCATTTTCCAAAATAAAACAAAATTCTAAACTCTTTGATTATATAGTGGGTTTAAACGGGATTAAATGGGACCTAATCGACATCCCTAATGTGAACTCCGTTTTCGATGAACTCGAGCTTGTCATGAAAATGACCAGAAGCTCCAAATCTCACAAGGAGAAAAACCAAACAAGAACCAATAAAGATGATGCAAGGATGCAATGGTTTGAGCTGTCTACGAACGATATGATCAAGATACTCACTTGAGAGCCCCCCTTGATAGTACGGCAATCAATCCTATAACCCGGTCTCCAAACTACCACCATGAGACCAGTAAAATAGAGAACCTATCAAGGGCAAACCTTTGCCTTGCACAAAGTCCACTTGAGCTAGATGTAGACGATCTTGACTTCCTCAAGTTGGACCACCTTTCTTGATTGTGTTGGCTCGGTGAAGACTAGTAGATTGCTGCCCCATACTCCACTATGGGTGAGCCACTCTTCGGCATATCTTCACAAGTCCATTGTCACCACAATGGACGGCAAGCTTCAAGCACTTGATCTCTTCGTGATGCATCACTTGAACTTTCACACCGCAACGTAACCCCACAAAGAACTCTCGCGAAGACCATGGGTTAGTACACAAAGCATAATTGACAATGCTTACCATACCATGGGATCACTTGATCCCTCTCAGTACATCTTCTACGCTTTGTGTGTTGATCTACTTGATGCACTCTTTGACTTAGTCTTGATCAACCTCTCACATGACCAATCTTTAGGTAATTCCTTGGATAACACCTTGGTCATGACAAACTCTCCTTGAAACCAACAAATGGACTCCAAGAAAAGCCTATGGACAAATCCTTCAAATATAACTCAAGGCTATCATTAGTCCATAGAGATTGTCATCAATTATCAAAACCAAACATGGGGGCACCGCATGTTCTTTCACATGGCCCAGCGAAGTATGTCTACTGACATAGCGCCCTTCGTTGGGTTAGGAATCAGCATCTTCAACTCCTCTGGTGTCGCCTTGTTCACCACCGCGTCCAACTCTTTCTGCAATTCTGCCATGTTGGTGAAGTTGGAGTAGACTTCCATGGTATTCTCGAACTTGGTGCGGTTACCAAGTGAGCACATGAGGAAGACAGCCTTACATCCAATGCCCCAAGGGAAGGGGTTGGGGTTGGGGTTGAAGTTGTTGCTGGAGTTCATGGCGGTAGATAGGAGGAAGAGTGCGACGCAAAGAGATGACTGAGTGAGATGGTGGGTAAGTAGTGACCGTGATGATGGGTAAATAAAGGGGTTATGGAAGATAGGTTTTAATGGCGATCAATCTCAGAACTTTGTACTCTCATAATGCGCTCTCTTTGTAATGCATATTAACACAGACAAAAAAGGGCAAGGAGGTGGTGCCGCTCATGGAGAAGGGCAAGGAGGTCGTGCCACCCATGGAGGTTGTGCCGACCACGCCTGAGGAGGTGGCCACGGATGAGGACGTTTTCCGGACGAGACCCCTAGCGGCAAGCGTTGTAACTACGACCACTACCATGGGGAGGGAGGTCCAAGCCACTTCTGCAATGTGATCCTTGCCCCTCAACTTGAATGCATCCCGATGCCCTTGGACTTCACCAAAAAAATCCCGATGGTGCCGCAAAAGTTCAAGATGAGGACCAACATCGGATGCTCATGGAGGGTGGCTCTCCAGCTGATGGACGGTAGGGTGACCCTCGACCAGGGTTGGGCCCCCTTCACCGTCGTCTGTCAGATCATGATCGGCTACATGGTGACGTTCAAGGTGCACACTCTCAGCACGCTCAAGGTCATTGTCTTTAACGACAAAGGCATTGAAGTGGTGACCAAGTGCGACAAGCATAACGATGTATTTGCTGTCAACGTCTAGGACCGTCCTTCCTATGCTCCAGTTGGTTTAGTTTCTTATCATACTGCTTTGCGTTTGAACTGATATGTTTAAGTGCGGGACTTTATTTGAACTGTGGTTAGCTATGGTTTACAACTATCTTCTGTTGTGTGTGTATGATTTGTTCTTCACGCTGTTGTGTTCTGGTAACCTCATGATAACCCACAAGTGTAGGGGATCAGTTGTAGCTGATGGAAATATGCCCTAGAGGCAATAATAAAGTTGTTATTATTTTATATTTCCTTATTCATGATAAAGGTTTATTATTCATGCTAGAATTGTATTGACCGGAAACCTAAATACATGTGTGAATACATAAACAAATACCGTGTCTTGAGTAAGCTCTTAGACTAGCTCGTTGATCAAAGATGGTTCAGGTTTCCTAACCATGGACATGAGTTGTCATTTGATAATGGGATCACATCATTATGAGAATAATGTGATGGACAAGATGCATCCGTTAGCTTAGCATTTGATCGTACAGTTTTTTGCTACTACTTTTATCTATGTCAAATACATGTTCCTATGACTATGAGATCATGCAACTCCCGAATACCGAAGGAGTGCCTTGTGTGCTATCAAACGTAACAACCTAACTGGGTGATAATAAAGATGCTCTACAGGTATCTCCGAAGGTGTCTTGTTGGGTTGGCGTGAATCGAGATTAGGATTTGTCACTCTGAGTATCGGAGAGGTATCACTGGGCCCTCTCGGTAATGCACATCATAATAAGCCTTGCAAGCAAATGACTAATGAGTTACTCAAGAGATGATGTGTTACAGAATGAGTAAAGAGACTTGCCAGTAACGAGATTGAACTAGGTATAGAGATACCGACGATCGAATCTCGGTCAAGTAACATATCGATGGACAAAGGGAATTGTGTATATTGTCATAATGGTTCAACCGATAAAGATATTCGTAGAATATGTAGGAGCCAATATGGGCATCCAGGTTCCGCTATAGGTTATTGACCGGAGAGGTGTCTCGGTCATGTCTACATAGTTATCGAACCCGTTGGGTCTGCACGCTTAACGTTCGATGACGATATAGTGTTATATGAGTTATATGATTGTGACCGAATTTTGTTCGGAGTCCCGGATATGATCACGGACATGACGAGGAGTCTCAAAATTGTTGAGAAGTAAAGATTGATATATAGGACGATAGTATTCAGACACCGGAAGTGTTTCGAGGTGTATCGGGTATTTATCGGAGTACCGGGGGGTTACCGGAAACCCCGAGGGGTATATGGGCCATATGGGCCATGAGAGGGGAGAACACCAGCCCACAAGGGGTGGCGCGCCCCCCTATGGCAAGTGGCCAAATTGGAGAAGGCGAAGAGGGGGTTCACCCCCTTCCTTCTCTTCTTCCCCCTTCCTTTCTTCTCCGGTTAAATATGGTAAGGGGGGCCGAATTGGGGAAGACCCCAAGTAGGATTTGGCCTACTTGGGGCGCCCCTTGGCCGCCTCCCCTCCCCTCCCACCTATATATATGTGGGGGGCGTCCTAGGACACACAACAGACAATTGTTAGCCGTGTGCGGCTCCCCTGAAAGTGCAACTAATCCCCGGGTGGTTTTGGCAATTAATAACAACATATATATCATTGAACTAATAATTACTTGAGAATCATTTCAGAGAAGTTCAGTGATATGGGTATGGCAATGACTGAAGAAGTGGACCCCTCAAAATGCTAAGGCAAGCATTGGCAAAAGCTCAAGACTCCATTTTTGGTTTAGTGATCCAAGATCACATTGAGTCCATAGGAAAAGCCAATACTATTAAAAGGGGATGAGGTTATGTTGATGATCTGGTTGCTCAAGTGCTTAGTGATATATCTCCTCAAACTATCAGCAACCTTCACTACAAAATACACTCATAAGTAATCTCGGTCCCACCGATTATTCCAACTCAGTCACACCGAGATGAACCACCTTAGCCATAAGCCAAACCCTA
Organism: Secale cereale; assembly: GCA_902687465.1. Lineage (NCBI taxonomy): Eukaryota > Viridiplantae > Streptophyta > Magnoliopsida > Poales > Poaceae > Secale > Secale cereale. The sequence goes on along the minus strand of LR738711.1, from coordinate 255,079,396 downwards.
GAAAAAACGGATATTCCGAGTTTGAAATCGGTTTCACCGAAACATGGGCTGCCAAGCTTCTGTAACCGTTTGTCATCAAATCGGTGTCACCGAGTTGATGAAGTCGGTCCCACCGAAACTGGCATGTTCCTGTCTTTGCTCAAATCGGAATAACCGAGATGGTATTTTCGGTCCCACCGAAAACCCCAACGTTCACATTATTTGAACTTTCGGTCTGACCGAGTTGTCCACTTCGGTCTCACCGAGATTGCTCAATTATGTGTGTAACGGTTGGATTTTGTGTGGAGGCTATATATACCCCTCCACCCCCTCTTCATTCGTGGAGAGAGCCATCAGAAAGAACTACCACTCCTACCTTACACTTTCTGAGAAGAGAACTACCTACCCTTGTGTTGAGATCAAGTTGCTCCACTCCCACCATATGAAACTTGATCTCTAACCTTCCCAAGTTGCTTTCCACTCAATCCTTTCTTCCACCATAGCCAAATCAGTGAGGAGAGTTGAGTGTTGGGGAGATTATCATTTGAAGCACAAGAGCAAGGAGTTCATCATCATCTACAACATCTATTACCTTTTGGAGGGTGATGCCTCCTAGATTGGTTAGGTGTCGCTTGGGAGCCTCCGTCATCGAGATGTGGAGTTGAACCAAGAATTTTGTAAGGGCAAGGAGATCGCCTACTTCGTGAAGATCTACCCCGAGTAAGGCTAGCCCTCCGTGGGCGTAGGCCATGATGGAATAGACAAGGTTGCTTCTTCGTGGACCCTTCGTGGGTGGAGCCCTCCGTGGACTCGCGCAGCCGTTACCCTCCGTGGGTTGAAGTCTCCATCAACGTGGATGTACGATAGCACCACCTATCGGAACCACGGGAAAAATCACCGCGTCTCCAAAATTGCGTTTGCTCTTCTCCACCTCTCTTTACTACATGTGCAATTTACTTTCCGCTGCCTATACTCTAGAATTGCATGCGTAGGGTGATTCTTGACTTGATCATAATTGTGAAACTACCAAAAAACTGTTCTTTGTCAAAAGGCAAAATTTTTATATTTACAAGTAGTCTAATCACCCCCCCTCTAGACATACTTTCGATCCTACAAGTGGTATCAGAGCTTTGGTCTCCATTGTTTTGGTTTCCATTGCATTGGACTCCATAAGCTTGGTTTCACAACCTAGGAGAGTATGGCGTCTAGTGAGGGTAATTATCGTAGAGGTCCTTACTTTGATGGTACAAATTTTGCTAGTTGGAAGCATAAAATGAAAATGCATATTCTTGGTCATAACCCAGCCGCATGGGGCATTATTTGTGTTGGTATGCAAGGTGAATTCTTCGAGGAAGGAAAAGTTCCGGATCGCGAAGCCACACCTGAAGAATTGCGGATGTTGCAAAACAATGCTCAAGCTTGTGACATTCTCTTCAATGCCTTGTGTCCCGAGGAGTTCAACAAAATCAACCGTCTTGAGAATGCTAAAGAGATTTGGGATACTTTGGTTGAAATGCACGAAGGTATTGAGTCTGTGAAGGAATCAAAGCTAGATATTCTTCAAGGTCAACTTGACAAGTTCAAGATGAAGGATGGTGAAGGAGTCGCTGAAATGTACTCTAGGCTTGCTCTCATCACAAATGAGATTGCCGGCTTAGGAAGCGAAGAAATGACCGACCGATTCATCATTAAGAAGATTCTCAGAGCTTTGGATGGAAAGTATGACACCGTGTGCACTTTGATCCAAATGATGCCAAACTACAAGACTCTCAAGCCAACTGAAGTCATTGGAAGAATTGTTGCTCATGAGATGACACTTAAGGATAAGGAAGAGCTTCACAACAAGTCAAGTGGTGCTTACAAAGCTACAAGTGATGCTCCCACAACCTCAAGTGACAAGTTAATTTCCAATGAAGAGATAAGCCTAATGGTTAAGAACTTCAACAAATTCTACAAGAATAGAGGCAAAGAGAGAAGCTCAAAGTCTAGATCATATGATGAAAAGAGATCTTCTAGTCGTGATCGAAACTGCTACAATTGTGGAAGACCCGGACACTACTCAAATGAGTGTACGGCTCCCCACAAGAGAAGAGAAGAATCTCCAAGAAGAAGATCAAGAGATGAGTCACCTCGGAAAGAGAGAAGGAGTAGAGATGATCGTTATGAACGAAGACCCTCTCGGAGAAGCAAGGATTCGGAGAGGAAAGACAAGTCATCAAGGAGCTACACAAGAAGAAGACATCAAGCTCATGTAGGTGAATGGGTCTCCGGCTCCGACTCCGACAATCAATCCGATGGAAGCTATCACTCCGACTCCGACTACAGTCAAGATGAAGGTGTTGCCGGTCTTGCTCTTGTATCCTCCAACTTCAACTCCTACGACTTATTTGATTCACCAAATGAGGGAATAGGAAGATGCTTCATGGCTAAAGGCCCCAAGGTATCACACCCTGAATTCATTGACTTCAATAGTGATGAGGATGACTTGCTTGGTGAAGATGAGCTCTTGCATGATAAATCTAGTGAGCCTAGTAACGATGAAAATGCTAGTAGTCTTTATAGTCAAGAAGAGTCGAATGACAATGCTATGAAGGAGATTGAGCGTCTAACTAAAGAACTAAACACTCTTAAGTTAGCTCATGAAACAACTCAAGAAGATCATAGAGAGATCTTAAGATCTCATGAGAAGCTACGCTTCGAGAAGCTCACTCTAGAGCAAGAACATGAGTTTCTAAAAGCGATCAATGACGATCTTCGAAAGAAGAGTTCTTCATATCTTGCCAAACGACTTCTCTTGTCTAATTTCTTGCCACCTATTAAGACTAAGCATGACAAGCATAAGAAAAATTCTTCCTCTAGCAGTAACAATAACCATGTTAAATCTAATATTGTTGCTTCTAGTAGTTCTCTTGATTCCACTAACAATGTTTCAAGCCAAGTTACACTTGAGCAAGAGAATAGTTTATTGAAAGGGATCATAGAGAAAGGTGTCTACAAGAGCCTTGCCGGAAGCAAGAACTTTGAGGAAATTATTCGCAAGCAAGGAAGGCACCGGAAGAATCAAGGGATTGGTTTTGAGCAAAAGTTCAACGCCGAAGGTGTTGAGTGGGAAGAAGCTCAAGATGACCTTCCACCACAAGACCACAAGCTAAAAGCCAAGGACAAGCTTCAAGAGGAGATTGATGCATTCATTGAAGCACCTCAAGCCATGGTCAAGTGGGTTCCCAAGGACACGTCACGTTCTACTTCGTCAAGCTCAACTACAACCCCAAGGATTCCCATCAAGATGATGTGGATCCCGAAGAAGAAGAACTAGAAAGTTCTTGAGGGTGACTCCGCCAACATACCTCACTCACATTCATTTTGGCAACTTGTGCAATCAACTTCCACATCATGCACTAGTTCATGGAGTCACAAACCCTCTTGTTGGTAAGTCAAGGGACAAGGTAATCATTGCTCTCATGGACATCATCTATTGTGAACTTCAATCTATGTCCATGGATATCCTTGTTTGTTCCTTGTGGGACTAACCCATGTAGGTATTGAAAGTGCCCTAATCCAAAAGGATAGCTCCCAACTCTTGATGATCTCCATCAACATTGAGCACCCACATCTTCAACATCTACATGAAGTCTTCTACGACAACCCAAGGTTAGTTTGACCCTTTAAAAGGGGTTCTCACATCTAGGGGGAGCTTTGCTCTAAAAAATTGAGCTAAAGCATCTTCAAATGATGTGAACACATCAATGCTTTATGTAAAAGTGGTAACCCCACTTGTGCTTAAACGATGAGTATGACCTATGATCAAATGTTCTCATTTGGCTCCTAAGTCAAAATACTCATATAAAGATGACCTAGTCATCGACAAATTGTGTGCTAGTAGCTAGAGCTTTGGTTGTGCATGTTTGACACATATTTCATTTGCTATCTTATTGTGTGAGCATGTTGAATGCATGATTTTATCCATTCGAGGACATCCATTTGTTGTTATGGTTGTTTTGATTTTTCTGGCCAAAAGGATGGACAAGAATGCCTAAGTACCTCCCCTAGCTATCTATGCTTTCTTGTCTCAAATTCTATTCATGCTTATATCACAAACTTTGAACAAGTCATTTTCGGACCCTCCGAGTGAGGAGCACTCGGAGCCACCGATCCGTCAAGGGCTATCTTCCAAAACCTTCTAAGTGATTTCGGTCAGACCAACCCATTCAAACTCGGTCAAACCGAAAGCATTTAGACTGATCTAGGTTTCATCTCGGTGAAACCGAGTTGTAAGTTTCGGCATGACCGAAATGCATAACTGCCTGGCAGTTATCCATCTCGGTGACACCGAGTTTTTCAACTCGGTCCCACCGACAGCAAAGGGATATATATACTGAGGGCAGCGCGCGTTGATTACTCCTTCAAACGTTTTCGCCCCACATCCCCTGCTGCCGTCGCCCTGATCTCCGGATCGTCGCCGTCGTCGCCTGTGCGCCCTCGCCACAGGTCTCCACTGCCGTCAACGGACTTCTCCTCCGCGCCGTTGCCGCCGTAGGGAGACTCCACCAAGTTAGGGTGAGTCTCGATCCCACTCGTGCTCCCATCTCCGATTCAATGCACGTTTGGTTTGCCCAATATCTGGCCACGATTGAAATCTTCCTTAACACCAGATCGGTTCGTTTGAACTAGCTTCGAGTAAAATTTTTAGGGTTAGGTTTCCACGGAACACATCTCGGTGAAACCGATTTTAAAATCTCGGAATGACCGATTCGGCCTCTGGCCATTGCACTGCACCTTTCGGTCCAACCGAGTCGTGCAAATCGGTGTGACCGAAATATAGTTTTAGTGAAACCCTAGTGTTTCGGCAGGACCGAAACCCACTTCGGTCAAACCGAAAGTGGTGTGTAAAGTTTCTGTTTCACACTTCGGATTCACCGAAACTGAAAATCGGTCTGACCGAAATGCCTTCTGTGAAAACTTAAAACTAAAATTTGAACTCATTTTTTTGCAAAAACTTCTGCAGTTTGTGATAACTCTTCTTCTCTGCCTATACCTTATCTATTCACAGGTTGTCAGCCATGTCAGATGCCAGTGACAGTCAGAACAGGTCAGAGTCACCTATTGCAGACATTCCTGAAGCAGACACTAGTCCTGAGACTAGTAGTCCATTTGATGATGGTGAGAGGAGTACACCAAGTGGTTTGCCTCCTGCAGCCACCAGAGCTAGAAAGGAGAAGAACTCCGATGATGAGGATTCTGATTTTGTTGCTGAGGAAGAGGTGACCTCCAAGCCTAAGAGGAAGGTTGTTGCCAAAGAGCAACAAGGTCAGCAGTCAAAGAAGGGCACCAGCAAAGTCAAGCAATCAACTGTTGCCAAGAAGCTGAACTTGGGAGAGCCAGCCCCAAGCAAAGTGAAGAAAACCTCCAAGAGAAAGAGGGTTGTGTATAGTGATCCTCATGCAGATGCAGCAGTCGAGGAAGAAGAAGAAGAAGAAGCACCCCAGCCTGCTCCTCAGAAGCAGAAGCTCATGGGTGATGCCATTAAGGCCGGAGCCACTTCAAAGTCCAAGAAATCTGCTCAAGCCAAGGCAGCTCCAGCAAAGCCTGCTGCCAAGCCCAAGAGGACTACCAGAAACATTCCAGCATCTGAGAAGAACAAGGGTGATGTGCCACCAGCTGAGTCTGATGAGGAAGGACAAGTGTTGCTGAAACTCCGTCCAAAACTGCCACTTCACAACGATGCTCATCCTCAAGCCGAGGATATGAAGGCAAGGAAAGATAGAGGTCTCAGGCTATGGAGACAAGCTGATCCATATGCCGTGAGGAGAAGGACTGCTGTAGATCCCAGATTTCACACCAGAGATCAGCAGGACTTCTATGAGACTGTGCTGATGGACAAGAAGCCAATAGTTGCAGATACCAGATATGTTGACTGGGAATACATTGACAGTGAAGAGCACAGAGACTTCTTTCCCCATGTGCATGAAAGCTTCACTGCATGTGGAGTTGCTGAGTTTGTGGGTCAGAAGTTGACCAGTTGGAACGACGAGATGATTATGAAATTCTATGCCACAGCTCATTTCTATCCTGATGGGAAGATCACCTGGATGACTGAAGGTCAGAGATTTTCCTCTTCTGTTGAAGAATGGGCAGAACTTCTGAATGCTCCAGTGCAACGAGAGGATGACATTGATGTCTATGGGATTCCAAAGAAGAATCATGAAGAACATGAAGAACATGTACAAGGAGATCCCCGCAGCAGATTTGGAAGTGTGGAAGCTCGGCTCAGTCTACTATCTCCAGGCAGGTTTACCTACCACTAACACTATTTTGAGGCATACCTTGATGCCCAAGTCTGGAGATCATCGCATGATCAGAGGATATTCTATCAACATGCTGCATATACTTGATGAGAAGGCACCTTTCAAGGTGATGGACTTAATGGTAGAGACCATTAAGAGGACTGCAGCTGACCAGAAAAGGTCATGTGGATTTGCCCCACAGATTCAGATGCTTATCAATGCCAAGTTTGGCACGGGCAAATTCCTGTTGGATAGGAAACACTTACCACTGCAGCCAGAGCATGAAGGCAATGTTGTTGTGATGGATGAGGAGGACCCAACATCTGTTGAAGGTCAAGCCAAGATTGAAGCTGCTAGGAAAGCCAAAGCTGATAAAGAAGCAGCAGCAGCAGCAGCTAAACCAAAGAGTTTCGGAGAACAGATTCTTGAAGCTACCCAAAGGATTGAACAACGCCTGGCCAGCATTGAACAATCTCAGGAGAGCTTAGAGAGGATTGTTGATGAGAAGATCCATGCTCTGGACGTGAAGCTGACTGAAATTCAAGTGACCGTCAACAAGCTTGAGGCAGACATGGAGGAAGCAAAGCAAGACAAGGCAGAGCTTGTGCAGGATGACTTAGTCCAGGACTCTCATCGCCAGACTGCTCCGGTTCCCAGAGGATCCCGATCAGCTGCTATTCCAGTGACTGACACCAGGACTACAACTTCAGCACCTCCTACAGCTCCAGCAGTTACTCCAGCTACAGCTCCAGTATCCACTCCTCCAGCGCAGACATCAGCTGAAGTCTTCGCCGATGCCGTCATATCTACTCCGACATCTACCCAGACGGGAGCCGCCAGCAGAGCCCACAGTGACGTTTAGCTCTATGCTTTTTCAAACTTTTTGGTAACTTGTTGCCAAAGGGGGAGAAATTGTATAGATCATAGGGCTTCGAGAGAGAGTGCTCTTTCGTTCTTTTGCGGTTTCTTTGAGATACTTTTGGTTTTCGAAACTTTCAGTGTGCTTGATACTACGTTTGATGCTACCTTAATGAGTGCTTGGTCATACTATGCTTTAATGTGTGCTTAATGCTTATCATATGCTATTTCTATCTTGTATGGCTATTTACTCATGTCTTGGTGATTGGGTGCATGTTGTTCATTCTTATCATTTTGTGCGCTCCACCAAGATGTATGTGACATGGAAGAGTAACCCATGATCCTAATCGATTGTGCATTTGCATTCAAACGCAAATCTTAAATAATGCACAAATTTAGGGGGAGCTCTTGCTTATCACATACTTCTCAAAGCGACGATATTATTCATTGATTATATCTTTTGTCGAAGCTTTGATCTATATGTTGTCATCAATTACCAAAAAGGGGGAGATTGAAAGTGCAACTAATCCCCGGGTGGTTTTGGCAATTAATAACAACATATATATCATTGAACTAATAATTACTTGAGAATCATTTCAGAGAAGTTCAGTGATATGGGTATGGCAATGACTGAAGAAGTGGACCCCTCAAAATGCTAAGGCAAGCATTGGCAAAAGCTCAAGACTCCATTTTTGGTTTAGTGATCCAAGATCACATTGAGTCCATAGGAAAAGCCAATACTATTAAAAGGGGATGAGGTTATGTTGATGATCTGGTTGCTCAAGTGCTTAGTGATATATCTCCTCAAACTATCAGCAACCTTCACTACAAAATACACTCATAAGTAATCTCGGTCCCACCGATTATTCCAACTCAGTCACACCGAGATGAACCACCTCAGCCATAAGCCAAACCCTAGAAAAATCGGATATTCCGAGTTTGAAATCGGTTTCACCGAAACATGGGCTGCCAAGCTTCTGTAACCGTTTGTCATCAAATCGGTGTCACCGAGTTGATGAAGTCGGTCCCACCGAAACTGGCATGTTCCTGTCTTTGCTCAAATCGGAATAACCGAGACGGTATTCTCGGTCCCACCGAAAACCCCAACGTTCACATTATTTGAACTTTCGGTCTGACCGAGTTGTCCACTTCGGTCTCACCGAGATTGCTCAATTATGTGTGTAACGGTTGGATTTTGTGTGGAGGCTATATATACCCCTCCACCCCCTCTTCATTCGTGGAGAGAGCCATCAGAAAGAACTACCACTCCTACCTTACACTTTCTGAGAAGAGAACTACCTACCCTTGTGTTGAGATCAAGTTGCTCCACTCCCACCATATGAAACTTGATCTCTAACCTTCCCAAGTTGCTTTCCACTCAATCCTTTCTTCCACCATAGCCAAATCAGTGAGGAGAGTTGAGTGTTGGGGAGATTATCATTTGAAGCACAAGAGCAAGGAGTTCATCATCATCTACAACATCTATTACCTTTTGGAGGGTGGTGCCTCCTAGATTGGTTAGGTGTCGCTTTGGAGCCTCCGTCATCGAGATGTGGAGTTGAACCAAGAAGTTTGTAAGGGCAAGGAGATCGCCTACTTCGTGAAGATCTACCCCGAGTAAGGCTAGCCCTCCGTGGGCATAGGCCATGATGGAATAGACAAGGTTGCTTCTTCGTGGACCCTTCATGGGTGGAGCCCTCCGTGGACTCGCGCAGCCGTTACCCTCCGTGGGTTGAAGTCTCCATCAACGTGGATGTACGATAGCACCACCTATCGGAACCACGGGAAAAATCACCGCGTCTCCAAAATTGCGTTTGCTCTTCTCCACCTCTCTTTACTACATGTGCAATTTACTTTCCGCTGCCTATACTCTAGAATTGCATGTGTAGGGTGATTCTTGACTTGATCATAATTGTGAAACTACCAAAAAACTGTTCTTTGTCAAAAGGCAAAATTTTTATATTTACAAGTAGTCTAATCACCCCCCCTCTAGACATACTTTCGATCCTACATCCCCCCTCCACCGTTTACTGCCACGGTCATATCTTCGTAGTGTTTAGGCGAAGCCCTTCACTGATCACTTCACCATCATCGTCACCACGCCATCATGCTGACGGAACTCATATACTACCTCGACATCTTGCCGGATCAAGAAGGCAAGGGACGTCACCGAGCTGAACGTGTGTAGAACACGGAGGTGCCGTGCGTTTGGTACTTGATCGGTTGACGCGTGAAGAAGTTCGACTACATCAACCGCGTTGTGAAACGCTTCTGCTTACGATCTACGAGGGTACACAGACAGACTCTCCTACTCGTTGTTATGCATCTCCATAGATAGATCATTGCGTGTGCGTAGAGTTTTTTTGTTTTCCATGCAACGTTTCCTAGACAGTGGCATCATGAGCCAGGTCTATGCGTAGATGATATGCACGAGTAGAACAAAAAGAGTTGTGGACAGTGATCGTCATACTGCTTACCACCAACGTCTTATTTTCATTCGACGGCATTGTAAGATTAAGCGGCCCGGGCCAACATTACATGTCCACGTACATGAGACCGGTTCCACCGTCATGTGCAACTTGTTTTGCACAAAGGTGGCTGGCGGGTGTTTGTTTCTCGTACTTTAGTTGATCGAATTTGACTGCGGCCGATCCTTGTTGTAGGTTAAAACAACAAACTTGATAAATCACCGTTGTGGTTTTGTGCCGTAGGTAAGAACGGTTCTTGCTAGAAGTCTGTAGCAGCCATGTAAAACTTGCAATAACTAAGTAGAGGATGTCTAACTTGTTTTTGCAGGGCATGTTGTTATGTGATATGGTCAAGACATGATGAGTTATACGTTATTGTATGAGATGACCATGTTTTGTAAATTATCGACAACCGACAGGAGCCTTATGCTTGTCTCTTTATTGTATGGAAGGCAAACGCCATGTAATTGCTTTACTTTAATGCTATGAGTTAGCAATAGTCGTAGACGCAATAGTTGGCAAGATGACCACGACGCTACGATGGAGATCAAGGTGTCAAGCCGGTGATGATGGAGATCATGACGATGCTTTGGAGATGGAGGTCAAAAGCACCAAATGACGATGGACATATCATGTCACATATTTTGATTGCATGTGATGTTTATCTTTTATGCATCTTATTTTGCTTAGTACGGCGGTAGCATTATAAGATGATCCCTTCACTAAATTTCAAGATAGTAGTGTTCTCCCCGAGTATGGACCGTTGCTACAGCTCGTCGTTTCGAGACACCATGTGATGACCGGGTGTGATAGACTCTACATTCACATACAACTGGTGTAAGACAATTTTACACACGCAAAATACTTGGGCTAAACTTGACGAGCCTAGAATGTACAGACATGGCCTCATAACACTGGAGACCGAAAGGTTGAACATGAGTCATATAGTAGATATGATCAACATAAAGATGTTCACCATTGAAGGCTGCTCCATCTCACATGATGATCAGACATGGTTTTGTTGATTTGGATCATGATAACCTGAGGGATGTTCTTTTAAGTGGGAGTTCATTAGTAATTTGACTAATTGAACTTAATTCATCATGAACTTACTCATGATAGTATTTGCATATCTATGTTGTAGATCAATGGCCCGTGCTACCGTTCCTTTGAATTTTAATGCATTCCTAGAGAAAGCTAAGTTGAAAGATGATGGTAGCAACTACACAGACTGGGTTCATAACTTATGGATTATCCTCATTGGTGCACAGAAGAATTATGTCCTTCATGCACCGCTAGATAACGCCCCTGCTGCAGGAGTTGAAGTAGATGTTATGAACGTCTGGCAAGCTTGATCTGATGACTACTCTATAGTTTAGCATTCCATGATTTATGGCTTAGAACCAGGACTTCAAAGACATTTTGAACGTCATGGAGCATATGAGATGTTCTAGGAGCTGAAATTGATATTTCAAGCTAATGGCCGGGTTGAGAGATATGAAGTCTCCAACAAGTTCTATACCTGCAAAATTGAGGAAAATAGTTATGAACACATACTCAAAATGTCTAGGTATCATAACCACTTGACTTAGTTGGGAATCTCACTTCCACCTGAGAGTGTTATTGACAGGGTTCTTCAATCACTGCCACCAAGCTACAAAGGCTTCGTGATGAACTATAATATGCAAGGGATGGATAAATCTATTCCCGAGCTCTTCGCGATGCTGAAATAGGCGGTGGTAGAAATCAAGAAGGAGCATCAAGTGTTGATGGTTAACAAGACCACTAGTTTCAAGAAAAAGGGCAAGGGTAAGAAGGGAAACTTCAAGAAGAATGGCAAACAGGTTGCCGCTCCCACGAAGAAACCCAAAGCTGGTCCTAAGCTTGAAACTGAGTGCTTCTACTTCAAAGGGAGTGGTCACTGGAAGCGGAAGTGCCCCAAGTATTGTGCGGATAAGAAGGATGGTAAAGTGAACAAAGGTATACACTGGTGCGCGTCGGTCCTAAACAAGCGGTTTAAAACCCCTTTCCGCGATGACATTTGGAACTATCGCCAAGTGAGTGTGGGCGATAGGGGGGTCCTTCCCACACGACCCAAAAACCGTCAAGGATAGGGCCCCTACAGTACTCCTACTCGTTTCTGCTCGCATTGCCATCGCAGTCGGTATTCTGTGGTGCTACGTTTACGATGTGCGGCCCATCACAAACGCTTCCCTATTATAGAACGTGTATGATGCGCGGCCCATCACAAACGGTTCACCGTTAAGAAGATTAGCTAATCGTCGTACGAGTGTCGGACAGGATTACGAAACGTCGGACCGTCGTAACATCGTCGTACATGACAACTATCACACACGCTATTCTGTGGTGCAACGTTTACGATGCATACTTCATCAGAAATAGTTCATGGTTGTGAAATGTGTACGATAAGGCAACTAACACAAACGTTTAGTTTGCCCGCACCGTTTGTGATATTATCTGACATCGCACACACTTTGCAAACAGCAACTGTGTGCATGCTTGCACACGTTTCCTCTTTGTGAACCTTCTCCGATTATGGTGCATATCGCAAACGTTTGTGTTTTACCAACTGTGTGTGCCGTAACAACCCGGAGAGCGTAATTTCACCGTAATTTAATTGCTGCTTTTCCAAATTGTACCGGATTTGGATTTGAATTTGAATGTATGCTATAGTTTTATTCATATCCATCAGGTTCAAGCAACCAATGCATTATTCGATTCATAGGTACATATGTTCAAGAATTACATAAGAACCAAATAAAGAATGATGAACCATAGTTGTGTACTTGTACTATTAAAGACGGTAAAGAAAGAGGCGAAATATATTCTGGTTGCTGAACAAGGTGAAGCGGAATGTCCATATTGTGCCCTCCTCCATGCAGAAGGCACGCATGACTCTAGTCCAACCCCTTGTGATGGCCGACCGCCCATCCTTCACGGTCTTCTTGAAAACATCTAGGTAATCATTGTGTTCTGGTAGAAATACTTTAACCTTTGCATGCCCACCAATCATGTAGTTTGAGAGGTAATATTTAGTAAACTGCTTTGGCAACCACTGCAAAGGAAAAAGATTCAGACATTGTCATCTAACACAACTCATTATGGGTAGTAAAAAGAAGGATGCAAAGTTCTTACTTACCATCCCGCAGTTCGTTGTTGTCTTGGATAAAGTGTAAACAAATAGTTTATGTGCCATCCTTGGACCCATTTTACTAACAATCTTTATCAGCTTCCTCACTTGATGCTGGTTCATCGATATCTCATTGCCCCATACGCAGAAAGGGTCGAAACGCGGATCTTTACCAATGACGTATGTACATAAAAGCACCAAGTTAACATTAGAAGCTAAACAACAATTGCACAATGATGTAGTACAACACTCTTTTATAATATGTCTATATACATCTATATGTGGTAGTCCATTTGAGATTTCTAAAAAGACAAATATTTAGGAACAAAGGGAGTAACTTATAACATCCAATATACTCACATATTAGATGAATTAACATATTATATTATGGGCCAGAAGGAGTTTAGTTCATTCTTATAAATTATCTGCTGCTGTATCCATAGGTCACAGTTAGTTTGAGCTAGTTCGGGCTCAAATAGCCCTAAAGTATATCTAAACAAGAGGGCTAGTTTGAGCTAGTTGCATCTATAACCCACCCAAAAAAACTAGTATCCAACCCAAGAGGTGCTAATTGGAGCTAGTTCTCCAAGTGCATTTATTGTCAATCTAACCCTGCCATCCAAACAACTCTTTGGATGGAGTTAGTTCAGGGTTAGTAATGAGCTAGAAACTAACTCTAACCTCTAGCTAAGTTGAGTATCCAAACAGGGCTATGTTGTTGCTATTGCTGCTGCTTCTCTTCTACGTATATCTAGACATCATTAGAACATTAATGTGACACTCTTCCTTGTTGCTATGTAGCCTAGGATTGCATATTTAGACATTAAGTATAGTGCATGTTGCTATGTAGCCTCATATATATTACATATGGCCCTAGTTAACCTAAGGAAAATGGGTTGCATATATATTCAGTTAAAAATCCGATCCACCGATTAGTCCCTTATCAGCCGCCGGCCTATATGGTACCAGCTACCGATATCCTGAACAGTGAGGGGATATAAGCCATGGGATGAAACTAACCTCGATGGAAAACAACAGTCGTTCCCAAAATTGTCCTGTGTAGGTACATCAAGAAGCATGTTAAGCACAATAGGCTAAACATCAACCAAAATGACACATGGCAGCCAAAATAATCTCCAAAAGATAGCTTCAGTGTGCAGGTTTAAGCACGCTAGTAAAGCAAAACAAGTGGAAACGTGTGCTAACTGCAACAGGCCAAACATTTAGCAACAAGAAAACATGGTCATTCAAACTGGTATTGTGCTGGTCTAAGTACACTGTTATGGTTAAATAAAAATGGAAAGGCGTGTTAACTACAAGATGCAACAACCAAATGTAGTCATTCATAGTGGTATTGTTGAAACTGGTACTGATGAAATTGAACTGACAGTTCATACTTGCACATATAGAACATCACGTTGTGAATAACTGGAATAAGCAAGGCATACTACGAACAACAAAAGGTAGCATTTGAAACTGAACATATGCTAACTACAAACAACTGAACAATCAAAAAACTTTAAAAGAGGCATATGCTAGCTATAACAGTCTTAACAACAAGCAAATATATACATTCCTATAGATATGTTTAAAACTGGATTGATGAAATGTACTGCACATGCACATATAGAGCATCACATTGTGAACAACTGAAATAAACAAGGCATACTGCAAACAACCAGATATAGCAATTAAAACTGGACATATTTCACTACACTACAAAAGGGACTCGACAAAACAAATCATGGGTTTCCCCCTGTGAAGAGGCATGGCAAAACAAATCATGGGTTTCCTCACTTGTCACGGATGGGCTTGTTCCCGTGGGAAGAGCACGGACCCTGGATGCGCTCCATGTTGTCGCAGATGGGCTCCTTCCCCTTGGAAGAGCACGGCTTTAGGGTGCCCTCCCTGATGTCGCAGACGACGCTTTCCCCTTGGAAGAGTAGATGGGCTCTTTCCCCTTGGAAGAGCCCGAGAGGGTCCCCTCCTCGTGGTCGCCGTCGATGAGGTCTGGCCTGGAAGTTGTGGATCCCAAGCCAGCGTCGCAGAACGTGTCCTTTAGAAATGACAAAACGGGCTCGATGGCGATGTAGAATGGAAAATTGTTGACATCGAGCCAAAGGAGATCAACGGTGGGGCCATGGATGAGATCGACGGCGGTTGAACCCGAGGGGTTGGGGGTGGGCCACTTAACCTGTGACACAACCTACCTCTGGGCGTTGCTGTCGATGACCTCGATGTCGTAGCCGGCGGACAAGACATCCCCGCATACTCTAGCCCACTGCTTGAGTGCCTGCCGCCAGTAATGGTTGTCAGCTTCTTCGACAACGTCGGGCGAAGAGATGGCTATACACCTCTTTTGGGCCAGTCGCTCCTCGAGCTCCACGGGAAGCATAGCCGGGCTTAGGCTGCGACACTCTAGAGTGGGGGATGGGGATGTGGATGGGGATCTGTGGGAAAGGGGGTGTTTGGCAGGCGTCATCTAAGAAACTCAGGGCGGCCTGGGTATGGAGATCGATGGGTAAGCTGCACGGGCAAACTGTGAGATGTTGACAATGGAGGCCTTGCGGTGGCGGCGGCGGGAGCGGTGGCGGGGACTTTGCTAGGGTTTCGAGCGAGGGAGG
This sequence comes from Secale cereale, assembly GCA_902687465.1. Classification (NCBI taxonomy): domain Eukaryota; kingdom Viridiplantae; phylum Streptophyta; class Magnoliopsida; order Poales; family Poaceae; genus Secale; species Secale cereale. Next base: position 255,064,032 of record LR738711.1, on the reverse strand, counting down.
GTGTGTGTGTGTGTGTGTGTGTGTGTGTGTGTGTGTGTGCGCACGCGCACGCGCACGTCCGAGGAGGTTTTG
>LR738711.1:254997580-255062570 GCA_902687465.1 Secale cereale | reverse complement strand
AGAGATGCATATATCTCACCAAGATGGGTCGTAAAACAGACCAAGAATAATCCACCTTGGTCATACAACCTCTCTCTTGTTGTTGGTCAAAGTGATGGATGTCCATGCGACCCCGGAGATGGGCTAGCTCGCCAATAATCACACATGTAGCTAGTCCCCGAAGACAACCACTGCATGCGTGTGGCCCAAACATATGTATGGAGAGGTGTGTTTTCAGTAACAATGGAACAACTTTGATGTGGCACCGTGATTTTGAACTAAAAATCCCCACACTGAGTGAGGGTTAGGCTGACGATGCATATGTATGTTACACCACACTTCAAGCCAATGATGGGGATTCATATATGCATGCATGCATGCATGCATAGTATATGCGCTCAATCTTAATTAGGTCTGAATCTCACCATGACCTATACTACGATAACACGAACCAAATGAAGAATCCGCCATGGTAACATGTCTTGTTGTTGGTCAAGGTGATCATGGATGTCCACGCGGGCCCATGAATATATAGTCTTGTCGCCAATAACCACACGAGGGAGTGTATCGTACGAAGGCAACCACTACATGAATATGTATGGAGGTGATGCATGCATGCATGTTTGAATACCCAACATTGATCTGGCGTGTGTGTCAAAAATCGTACACTAGCTCCCCACACAGAGCGAGATCGGTTCATGATGGTGTTGTTGTACTAGCCACTTCGACTCGATGGGAGGGATTCATGCATGTGTGTGTGCTCAAAGTGTAACATGCATGTCATCCCAGAGCAAAAATAAAAATCCCCTCCTATCTCAAATTAACATCTCTTATTGTCAGGCAAAAAGAAGTGATGGACCAAGCGGGCCCATAGATGGAAAGCATCGATATCGTTGATAACCGCTTAAGTGGGTGCGAGAGGACAACCACCACCGCTTTGCATGTGGGCCAAACATATATATGTTGAATACCCAAAATGCACAACTTTGATGTGCCACATGCCTAAAAAACTGTAAACCATGCACCCACACAGAGCGAGGTTCATATCAAGCGTACTACATATGATGGTCCCCCCCTCTTCACCGCATACTATATGCTCCTGCCGTAATATATGTGTACAACCCAAAAGAATCCTCATTGATGGTGAAATTAATTAACCTCTCACGATGTAGGTCAAAGTGATGCATGCATGCATGCATCATCGATGGCCTCATGGGCCCACAGATGGAAGCATCACACGTGAGTGTCCTAGCTAGGATATATATGCATGTGGCCCAAAAAGGTGTTGTGTGATGTTTGAATAACCAATTTCACAATTTTGATGTGGCACGTGCCTCGGTAACCAAAAAATCCCGACACTGAGTGAGGTGTACTTGTTCACGGACGCATACCTATAGTATATATGCTAGTCCCCTCCCACCTCTTTGATGCGTACTATATACCACCATAACACAAACAAAAAAGATTCTACCTTGCTGGTCAAATTAACCTCACTGCCGGTTGTTCGTCAAAGTGATGGACGATGACCTCGCGGGCCCGCAGAAAGCGTCACACGTGAGTATCGAGTGTCGTGTAGGAAAACCATCGACTGCATGTGGCAAAACATTGGCCCTGTTTGGATACTCTAACTCAGTTAGAGCTTAGAGTTAGATTCTAACCCTGAACTAACTCTAACCAAAGTGGTGTTTGGATGGCAGGGTTAGATTGACAATAAATGCTCTTTCACAATCATTTGCTCTTTTTCTTGAAGAACTAACCTAAATAAGCAACTCTTGGGTGGGTTAGATTCATCTAACCCAAACTAACTCTCCTGTTTCGATATTTTTGGGTTAGTTGAGTCCAAACTAACCCAAACCAACTCTAACCCATGGATCCAAACAGGGCCATTTATGTATGAAAGGGTTGTGTAATGTTTTAAATAACGATTTCACGACTCTGATGTGGCACCAGCATGCCTAACAAAACGGCCAACCCAGACGGTGGCTCACAACTCGCAGTGTACTGCGGGCCACCCGCCACCCCCAGACGCACACACCCACCCACACACCGCGAATCCACCGCAACTACGATGCATGTTAAATTAATTATCCCGCGATGAACATACATGTTACCAAAGAAGGGACATTTTAATTTCAAAAAAATCACAGAGATCATTAAGACATTTTAGTACATTGATTAATTGATTTTCTATGGGTATAATGTGCAAAAATCAAAATTGAGCTACATGCACATGTGACAGTGCACCTAAATGGATTGCAAAAACACATGTGTCTCACCGGGTGCATGTTTACTCCCCGTGCAACAAATTTCAAACATTGAGAATCTTGATTTTTAAATTCTAGTACATCCAAAACTTATTCGAAGTTCATGAAACTTATCATGTTGTCATATGGACACCAATACAAAGTGGCATTGTACTTTTCTTGTCAAATTTGAGACCAGTTTTGATGTAATCTTTATCTAATTACAGACGGGATATTATTAATAATTGGGAACGAATATCCCAAACGGATTATTTATTCGAACCGTGAGCGTTAGACCAACAATGGATACGTGCCATGCTTCGGTTAAGCAATAAAGCGGCAACATTAATCATCCAAATAAAAAAACAATATACGTGTCGTCGCGTGATCCGTATGGCGTGCGAGCAGGTGTGAGTTGACGGGACGCATGCGAGCAGTCCGCCGTGCAGGCAGACGAGAAGGCGTGCTCGCTGCAGGTGTGTGAATTGACGAAGGCGTGCTCGCTGCACAGTGTCATCGGGAGGCGTGCGAGTAGCTGTGTGAAACTTTGGTAGGCATGCCAGCAGTCTGGTGTGCATGCTCATCAGGAGGCGAGCCATCGGTTTAACCGCCGCCCACCTCTCTCCCACAAATCCCACTACTCCATATTGATGGTGCGCCCGAGCGGCCGCACCCCCCATCCTCGCTACGCACACACAATCCTCTCTCTCCGCTTGCATCCTCGACGCCGCTCTCAGTACTCAAAGCCGTCAGTGTATGAGGATGCCGCCGAAGCACCCCATCGGAGGGAGTGGCGACGTCGGGCCTGCTAAAGCACCAGAGCACGGCGTAGAGATGGAGACAGAGGTTGCCTTCACCGCCGGCGAGTTATCGCTGCACCCTGACGTCGTCGAGCTTCCACAGCCGAAGGCGGAGTTCCACACCGACTCCGACGACCACTCCGGCGACGACTCCGATGACCACTCCGGCGACGACTCCGACGACCACTCCGGCAACGACTCCGACAGCGACAAACAACTGGTTAGTCATCTATACCCAGTTATGTGTCAAATAGATCATATGGTTTCTCTGGTTACTCCTGCCTCCCCCTTTTTGGAATAGAAAGGCTCTGGTTATGTTCTCCCAATCCATGAAATCCTAGTAAGTTTCGTTAGATCTGTGTAGTGTATTGATTGTTTGAATGGTACAGGTGATAAGTGATTAGTTGTTGCATCTGTGCAAATGATTTCTGCTAGTAATTCGACTAGGGTTAGTGTTCTTGCTAATAATTCCTAGCCAGGACTTCACAATTGATTTTGAATAACCTACCTATGTTTGTGCCATTATTTTCTTCAAGATTGGTCTGTACATAGACGACTGTGCTTAAAAATTGAACCATAATATCTGGTTATGTATAAATAAATAGCCATAAATTCCTAATCCTACTTCACGGCATGTAATCAGTGATTTGATGCCAAATTTGTTTTACTATTTGTATAGGTGATGTCTAACGATGTGGACATCGAGGATGAAGATGCCCAGAGGAGGTACAAGAGGCAAATCCCGAGGGAGATTTATGCCGGAAGGCATAACAGGCGGATTAGGACCTGGAACGACGGCTATAGATGCCCATTTTGCAACCATAAGATTCATGACGAGTATCTAAGTGTTTTGGCGCATGCAAGAGGACGGGCCGTTGGCTCCTTCAAGCAGAAGTATTCTCGCAGGGTGGCGCACAACGCGTAAGCCGAGTACCTGGAGAAGCTTCAGGATCGTGCCGGCCGCATGTGAGATGAGATGTGGGATGGATCGAACTATGTACGCTTGAGTATGCTTACTGACGGTTGAACTATGTACTTATGGTTGAACTATGCTTATGTACGTGTATGCTTATTATCTATGTCTGAGTATGTTAAATATTTCGCCAAATTTTGGTAAAAATTACAACGGGGGACCAATAAGTCAGGAAGGAGGTAGTACGTCAATCACACACGGTTCCCAAAATTGGAACCGTGTGCAATATCTTTCATTTTGCCTGCTAAGTCAATCACACACGGTTCGCTCTAGCAAACCGTCGCCCCAAAATTCTTTGTGGGATAGAAAACCGTCACAACCCAATTCAAAAAAGAAAAAAGAAAAGCCTCACCATCCCCACGTCACAAAAATCCTCACCTCGCCCTCCACCCCCTCAGCCCCTCCGGTACGTTCCCCATTCACACCTGCACAACCTCCTCCACATCTATGACATGGCACCACCTACCGCGGCGGTAGACACTTAGCTCAATGCATGCTGCCGCCGCCAGGCTGCTGGCAAAGCCCAGTGCATTTCGCTACTTCCGCTTGCTCCGCCTATCGCCATCGACTTTCTGGACGCTACTCATGGTCGACCCAGCTCTGCTCGGTTGGGGAATCTGCCATGCTGAGGGTTCTTTCTCATGTACGACAAGGTAACTAATTTAACGAGATATTATCTCATCTCTTATCCCAGTTCATCTGCCTCCTTTAATCACCCGGCGTAAATCGCCATGAATTCAATTTTATTCGAGTTGATTTGAGGGTTTTCTTTCATTCATAGAAAGTACAGTGTGCCGACACTTCAGGACTTGGCGACGGCCGCCAGAGATTCCATCTCATCGTACCAGATAACTTGAGGACGCGCGCGGTATGTTCAATCTCACCCTTAATCGGTTTGCATGGCCTACTTTCCTGAACATATTCTAAATATTGCTACATTTGGATAAAAGGTGCCACATGCACCATATACGTCAAAGGGGATTTTCCCCTCTTCTTTCTATATTAGGCAAATTAATGATGTATTGTTCTTTCGATTACTCTCATATTTCCATGACATCATGTTTACCCTATCTATTTAATTATAGACTTTTGTCCTTCGATTTCAACTGCTGTACAGTTCTTTCAATTTTGGCCCATATATGCATGTTACCATATTTTCTTTAACAATCCTACCATTTTCTGCAGGACATCCCTCACTATGCAACAGATTATGCAGTGCACAATTTTTCCCTTTACATACATCAAGGCTCCACGAATGTCATAGTGCACACAAACCATGGATTTACAATCGTTGCTACTGTAAGACTTGATGAACATGGTGACTCCTATTTTGGCACCGGCTTTTGGAATGAATTGCAAAGTTTTATGTACTAAAAGTTGGCACTAAAATTGCACTGCACATAGAAGGTCCTGGTCATGAGATATATGCTAACTTCCCCGACAAAATCATCCGTCCAGACTTTGTTTGAAGTAAGTTTTCTTTTCAACTATCTGCATATGTTGACTTACCCAGCAATGTAAAATGAATTGTGTAGTATTTAAGCAACCAATTGTTATTCCCTTTTCTTACTATATTCCTACCTAATAACTTCTAGTTACCAATACACTTTTCTATTGCCATGTTTTAACTAAATATTCCCTGTACTCCCATTTCTATCAGAAAGCGCCGCCGACAAGGAGACTCCGGAGGTGGAGAATGGGGTTGCCAACAAGCGGAGGCGGGGCAAGCTAGAACCGCAAGAGACTCCAGCAGGCCTAGATTTAATCAGCAGCCTCCCCGATGATATGTTGAGAGTCATCATCTCCCTCCCCCCAATCAAATATGGCGCGTGGACAACCATCCTTTCCCGGCGGTGGCACCCCCTATGGAACTCCAGCCCTCTCGACCTCATCGAAACCCATGAACTCTGCCATGGCTACCGCAAAAGCTTGGATGCATTCTCCAAGATCCTTGGCAGTCACCTTGGCCCAACCAAAGTCCTTAGAATGGGCAAGTTCCGTTCCAACGGCAAGGACCAAGCCAAGCTTGATGAATGGTTCCGATCCCCGGCCCTAGATCAGCTCGAAGAGCTCACTTTTGATGATGGGCATATGCGGTCGCTGCCGACGTCCGTACTCCGCCTCGCGCCTGCGCGTCGCCAAGTTCAGGAACTACCATTTCCCGCCCCTTAATGACGCGCTCGCTCTTATTCTACCATGACTGAAGCTCCTCGAGCTCGTCGCCATCTGCCTCTCAAAGGGTGACATGGAGCGCCTGCTCCGTGGCTGTACTGCACTCGAGTACCTTCGTCTTCAAGCGATCAATGGGTTGAGTACCTTCCACATCAGCTCCATGACTCTCCGGACTATTTATGTGCATTGCTGGTGCAACAGGAAAACATCACAAAAGGTGGACCACGGTATGGTCATCCAGGACACACCTGCACTTGAGAGATTACTTGTAGTTGATCAAGAAGGTCCAACAAGAATCAATGTCATTTCTGTGCCGAAATTGACAGTGGTGGGCTACTCGTATGACAAATACCCCGAACTTGTTATTGGATCCACACCCGTTCAGGTACAATAACCGCCTTCTACCTCTCCTTCTACAAATTAAGATTCTTTCTAATTTTGAAGATGTCTGTTCGTCTGTCATTCAGAAAATGATTCCGACAAGCTTGACCCCAAAATTGCGCACATCGAAGGTCTTGGCACTAGAATCTATCGGGGCCGACCTGGAGCAAGTTGTCAGTTTCTTGATATGCTTTCCGTGCCTGGAGAAGCTATATATCCAGGTGATGTTCCTATCCTGTTAAATGTTAACCATAAGGGAGTTCAATTTGTGACACTTTTTTCCAAGTTTACAATGACAATGTACTACAATTTTTGAAGGTTCTTTTGGAGGATTTCAATACATACATGCCCCCCATATTGGTTGCTTGATCCATATGGTTACATTCAATAAGCATTTCTCCTTTGGATTCATCTGTACTAGTTTTCGTAGGGAACTTTTCATCCACTCCAACGTCTTGTGAAGAAGGCTACATTTTTCTAGAATGTAATCAAATGCCCATGTTAATCATGTCAGATCGAAGATGACATGTTAGTGCATTTTACAAATCCTGCAAACCAAATAGCTAGGCCTGTAGTAATGTTCAAAACTACATGTAGGCACTAACTCGTTTTCTTCTTTTGCAAATACGATTAGGCCTAGTGGTGGATAATGTGATACAATATAACAATCACGTTGAATGTCTAGATCTGCATCTCTTATAAATTACTTTGAACTCCTATCGAGGGACCTTACCGGAGATTATATTCGCCAGGTTCTTTGTTCTCAGAGCAAGGGTGCTGAAGGAAATGAGGTTTGCCCTACATTTATTTCGCAAAAATGAATAGTCTGTTGATCAGCGCCGGCGCCTGCGGCAGAATGGAGTAGGCTCCAAAAATGCTGAATTTCATTTCGGAACTTCACATGACAGAATAATCGGAAGTCATCGGGTCAACCCCATACATGACTTCTCAGTGGCTGACCCCTTTGCAAAAATTGTGAGGTTTCCAAGCCAGAATTAGAAGCGGTGATATTAGTTTGAACCTCTCTGATATCCATGTTCAGCGCATCAGCGCGAGTGTTTGCAGCTGATGAGCTGAATTTCATTTCTAATATCAGTTTGAACCTTGTAATCTTCGAATTTGAGCCATATAACTCTGGAATTTGAACTTTGTAACATTTCGAGCTTTTGTGGTACAATCGTTGAAATGGCAACGTATGAGACTCATATATTGCTAGCACTATTTTGACCTTAATATGCAATGGTCTTAGATTTTATTAACCATTCTCAAATCAGTTTACCTTATCGATCTCACAGCACACCACCTGTATAGCTAACTCGACTGCGATCTTCGACAATATTGCACACAGTTGGTTTCTTCCATCGTGTGCACTATAGAGCGCAGTATTAATTATGGCACTCGAGTGTCCATCGTCACCCTTCTGTGTAACTTTGACCTCATCACCCAAGGGTAAACTTATGACTGAAGCCATTCCACACACTTCGTTTTTACAAAGCTTTTTGCCAATAAATGCCCACGATTTGTCCCTCTTCTAGCCGACGCGTGGCCAAACTAGCGAGCGGGAAGCTTGCGCGATAAACAGCGCGGTAGCGCGGGAACATGCTCTTGGAGCCCACGCCTGGGGTGCGGTGTTGTCAAGCGTGCACTGGAGTCTGGAATCCTCCTTTATGAACGCCATGACAAGACATGACAATTACAGGCTGGCCGGCCCCCATTTATTACAGCGGCCATTTAACCTACCCTTGTGTCTCTTCAACCTTTTGATTGCGCCCCACCATTGCAAGAAGCACACCCACCATGAGAAATTCTTAGAGGGTATCCTTTGCGGCTCCAATGGCGCTCCGAGCGGCTGCCGACGACGAGCAACAGTTCACCATGCGTGCCATGGTGGACACCCACAGTAGGTTCATGGACCTCTCGGTGGTGTACACCAACGACCCTGTCTGGGCGGAGCACTCCATCCACATCATGGACCTGTTGCTTGCCGAGGAGAAGTACAAGGTGGTCAGGTTTGACCTCGAGTACAACCGCGCTCGTGTCGGGTCTCGTCCCAAGGTTGCCGTCACCTAGATGTGTGTGCGCCACCACGTCCTCGTCTACCACTACCGCTTGGCCACAAGGCCTTGCGAGCGTTTCGCCAGGTTTGTCAACAGCCCCCACTACATGTTCGCTACGGTGGACATTACCAACGATGTAAAGCTCGAGAATTCGGGCATTGCCTGCCAGAATCTTGTCGACATCTAGGGCCAATTCAAGATCAGGGGCAGCAAGGAGCATGAGAAGGACTCACTGGTTCACCTCGCTGAGGCCATCATCGACCCCTACTACAGAGACATGAAGGATTCATGCAACAAGGAGAAGCGTGCTTGGCACTCGGCCTGGATGGATAAACTCGGCAAAGCTCATGTTGTGTACGCGGCCAAGGAGGCGTACACGAGCTACGACATGTACATGTTGTTCATTGACATGAGGAAGTCCCTCCTTCCCCAAAACGACCAGGGATCCAGCCGGAAGCGGAGCAATGGTAAGCGTCGTCGCAACAATAAGTAGATGATTAGATCCTCGTTTCCTACTTTAGTATGCATGTAATTGCTTTCTTTGGTGTGTGGAAATGTTATGTGTGTAGTCACTTGTGTAATTATATGCTTAATTTTGGTTATGCAATGTTGTCTTTTTGAGTATATATGTTGATGCTGTAGACATAGCATAGATGTTGTGCATACAAAGAAAATCACTTCGCACACAAACTAAATAGTGGAACCTGTCGGTGATGTTTTCATCAGTCACTCACAATTGTATACCAGCAATCGTTTGCTCACAACACACATGGCTAGTTAGCAGTAATCGTTTGTGTTGTTATCGGTCTTCGCACACGTCTCCGATTACAGACCTGTTTGCCTCGTATCACACACATCTTGTTCATTTGAACCATTTCTGTTCTCATGTCTCAACGCATACAGTTCATCCGAGTGAATCGCATGTCGTATATCGCACACACCTTTGATCTGGCTGACCATTTCTTTTGTTTTGCCTAATCACAAACAGTTCATCCGAGTGAACCGTATGCTGTGTATCACACACGCCTTTATCTGTTTGCCCGTTTCTTTTGTTCCTCCTCATCGCAAACAGTTCATTGAACTGAACCGTATGCCCTTCATCGCACACGCAAATAAAACCTGAACCATGTTTGATGCATCCCTCATCGCAAACATTTTATACATTTCTGAAGGTGTTCATACAACACCATTTGTGATTATTGCATCACACACAGTTTCTCGAAGGGTCTCTGATCGTAGTGTCGCGTTAGCAGCATCATGCAGTAGTGATAGTTGATATACATGTTATTGATGTGTTCCTTACTAGTGCTTGTAGTAGTGCCTGGGTATTTGATATTGATTCGGTTGCTCATATTTGTAACTCAAAATAGGAGCTACGGATTAAATGAAGACTAGCTAAGGACAAAGTGACGATGTGCATCGGGAATGGTTCCAAGGTTGATGTGATCGCCATCGGCACGCTACCTCTACATCTACCTTCGGGATTAGTTTTAGACATAAATAATTGTTATTTGGTGCCTGCGTTGAGCATGAACATTATATCTAGATCTTGTTTAATGCGAGACGGTTATTCATTTAAGTTAGAGAATAATGGTTGTTCTATTTATATCAATAATATCTTTTACGATCATGCACCCTTGAGGAATGGTCTATTCTTGTTGAATCTTGATTGTAGTGATATACATATTCATAATATTGATGCCAAAAGATGCAGAATCGATAATGATAGTGCAACATACTTGTAGCACTGTCATTTAGGTCATATTGGTGTAAAGCGCATGAAGAAACTCCATGCTAATGGGCATTTGGAATCACTTGATTATGAATCATTTGATACTTGCAAACCATGCCTCATGGGCAAGATGACAAAAACTCCGTTCTCCGGAACAATGGAGCGAGCTAATGACTTATTGGAAATTATACATACCGATGTATGCAGTCCGATGAGTGTTGCGGCGGATATCGTTATTTTCTTACCTTCACAGATGATTTTAGTAGGTATGGGTATATCTACTTGATGAAACACAAGTCTGAAACATTTGAAAAGTTCAAAGAATTTCAGAGTGAAGTAGAGAATCATCGTAACAAGAAAAATAAAGTTGCTACGATCTGACCAGAGAGACGAATATTTGAGTTACGAGTTTGGTCTTCATTTGAAACAACGTGGAATAGTTTCATAGCTCACGCCACCTGGAACACCACAGCGTAATGGTGTGTCCGAACGTCTTAACCGTACTCTATTAGATATGGTGCGTTCTATGATGTCTCTTGCTGATTTCCTTTATCATTTTGGGGTTATGCATTAGAGACAACAACATTCACTTTAAATAGGGCACCGTATAAATCCGTTGAGACGACACCGTATGAACTATGGTTTGGCAAGAAACCAAAGTTGTCCTTTCTTAAAGTTTGGGGTTGCGATGCTTATGTGAAAAAGCTTCAACCTGATAAGCTCGAACCCAAATCGGAGAAGTGCGTCTTCATAGGATACCCAAAAGAAACTGTTGGGTACACCTTCTACCACAGATCCGAAGGCAAGATATTTGTTGCTAAGAACAAATCATTTCTAGAGAAGGAGTTTCTCTCAAAAGAAGTGAGTGGGAGGAAATTACAACTTGATGAGGTAATTTTACCTTCACTCGAATTGGAAAGTAGATCATCAGAGAAAACTGTTCCCGTGATGCCTACACCAACAATAGAAGAAGATAATGATAACGATCATGAAACTTCGCATCAAGTTACTACCGAACCTCGAAGGTCGACCAGAACACGTACCGCACCAGAGTCGTACGATAACCCTGTCGTGGAAGTCATGTTGTTAGACAACAGCGAACTTTCGAACTATGAAGAAGCTATGATGAGCCCAGATTCCGATAAATGGCTTGAGGCCATGAAATCTGAGGTAGGATCCATGCACGAGAACAAAGTGTGGGATTTGGTGGACTTGCCCGATGATCCACAAGCCATTGAGAATAAATGGATCTTCAAGAGGAAGACAGACGCTGATGTAAATATCACTGTCTACAGAGCTCAACTTGCTGCAAAAGGTTTTCAACAAGTTCAAGGAGTTGAATACAATGAGACTTTTGCACTCGTCGCGATGTTTAAGTCTATACAAATCATGTTCGCAATTGCCGCATTTTATGATTATGAAATTTGGCAAATGGATGTCAAAATTGCATTCCTTAATGGATTTCTAAAAGAAGAGTTGTATATGATGCAACCAGAAGGTTTTGTCGATCTTAAAGGTGGTAACAAAGTGTGCAAGCTCCAGAGATCCATCTATGGACTCGTGCAAGCATCTCGGAGTTGGAATATACGATTTGATGAGGTGATCAAAGCGTATGGTTTTATACATACTTATGGAGAAGCCTATATTTATAAGAAAGTGAGTGGGAGCTTTGTAGCATTTTAGATATTATATGTGGATGCCATATTATTAATTGGAAATGATGTAGAACTTCTGGATAGCATAAAATGATACTTGAATAAGAATTTTTCAATGAAAGACCTCGATGAAGCTGCTTACATATTGAGCATCAAGATCAAGATGCTTAATTAGACTTTCACAGAGTACATACCTTGACAAAGTTTTGAAGAAGTTCAAAATGGATCAGTCAAAGAAAGGGTTCTTGCCTGCGTTACAAGGTGTAAAATTGAGTCAGACTCAATACACGACCACTGCATAAGATAGAGATAAAATGAAAGTCATTCCCTATGCCTCAGCCATAGGTTCTATCATGTATGTAATGATGTGTACCAGACCTGATGTGTGCCTTGCCATAAGTTTGGCAGGAAGGTATGATGACCCACAAGCATAGGGGATCAATCATAGTCCTTTCGATAAGTAAGAGTGTCGAACCCAACGACGAGCAGAAGGAAATGAAAAGTGGTTTTCAGCAAGGTAATGTCTGCAAGCACTGAAATTGCAAGTAACAGATAGTTCGGTAGCAAGATAATTTGTAACGGGCAAGTAACGATAACAACAAATAATATGCAGCAAGATAGCCCAATCCTTTTGTGGCAAAGGATAGGCCAAGACGGTTTCCTATAATGAGCAAAGCGTCTTTGAGGCCACACAATAATTTCATCTAGTCACTTTCACCATCTTGGCTTGATTCGTGTTCGCTACTTTGATAATTTGATATGTGGGTGGATCGGTGCTTAGGTGCTGTTCTTACTTGAACAAACCTCCTACTTATGATTAACCCCCTCGCAAGCATCCTCAACTACAAGAAAATTATTAAGATAAAATCTAACCATAACATTAAACTTTTGGATCCAAATCGGTCCCTTACAACGTAGCGCATAAACTAGGGTTTAAGCTTCTGTCACTTTAGCAACCCATCATCTAATAACTACTCCACAATGCATTCCCTTAGGCCCAAATATGGTGAAGTGTCATGTAGTCGACGTTCACATGACACCACTAAGGGAATCACAACATACAAATTATCAAAATATCGAACACATATCAAGTTCAGATGATTACTTGCAACATAATTTCTCCCGTGACCTCAAGAACAAAAGAAACTACTTGATACGTCCAAAACGTATGTATAATTTCTGCTTGCTCCATGCCTCTTTTGTGTGATATTGCTATGATATTTATGCACTTCCATACACTTTTGATCATATTTGGACTAACCTATTAACTCAGTGCACCCCAGTGCCAGTTTCTGTTTTCTGCTGTTTTTGTATTTCAGGTTTTCCCATTACGTAAACTGCCAGAAAAATTCCAGGAAAAATATATAAAAAATCAGCGTTCCGGAAGCTTCCATGCGGCCAAAGTAGGGCCTGAGGGGGGCCACCAGGGCTCCAGGCGGCCAGAGGGCGCGCCCCCCTCCTGGCCGCGCCGCCAGGGCACCTGGGCCCCCTGGCCTCCTCTGACGCCCCCCTTTGGCATATATTTACCCCGCGTCCCGAAACCCTCGAGGACGAAACCCTTTTTCGTGATCTCATCTATGTTCCGCCGCCGCCGCGCTTCCAAGATCGGGAGCACCAGGAGAACTCTTCCCGGCACCCTGCCGGAGGGGAGGATCACCACCGGGAGCCTCTCCACCACCATGGACGCCTCCCGGATGAGTTGTGAGTAGTCCCCCTTGGACCATGGGTCCATGACCAGTAGCTATGTGATGTTCTCCTCCCCTCTTTGTTCTTCACCGATTAGACCTCGTGAGCTGCCCTACATGATCGAGGCACATATGTAATCCTTATGCTGTTGCCATGATGAGTTTGCTGGGATCCGATGGATTATGAGATTATGTTCAGATTGTGTGTGAGTAATATATTTGATTTACCTCTTTTATATTTATGTTCTTGAGTAATTCTTGCATGTTCTCCATTGCTGTTTATTGCTTTGGCCAAGTAGTAGGTAGTAACTCCAAGAGGGAACGTTATGCTTGATTGTGGGTTCATGCCCCTCGATGACTAGCTTGAGTGACAGAAACATGAGTCTAGGGGATGTGCTGTTGCCACAAGGGGGAAAACAACGGTGCTTGTACTCGCGGGTGCAAGGATTGTTTACTTTACGCAAAGTTCTTTTAATGCAGTTGTCTGTTGCTTTGAGTTTACACTATGGGTGGGACTCGCAACTTAATACCAGCGAGATGTTCTGGATAGATATCTCAAGGTGGATGATTAGTAGTAGATGCAGATGGATTTCGGTCTACTTACCTTGGTGTACCGCCCATGCTTTTGAGCCTCTACCTTTCTTTGCAGCATAGTTAGCATTGGTTTGCGCACATAATCCTGTCAATTGCCCAGCTGTAATTCGTTTACCTCGCTTAACTGTTTTATCGTCTTTTGGGAGAGAGACATCACTAGTGAACATCATGGGACCCCGGTCCATATTACCATCACTGATCACATCCGCCATTTACTTTCAGTTCTTACTTACTAGTTGCAGTCATACCTATCACTATTATCTCTTGCGTTTGATCCTTTGTAAACGACAAGGCCGGAGGGATTGACAACCTCTCTGTACTCGTTGGGAGCAAAGTTATTTGTATTTATGTGCAGGTCCGGTCAATCGCTAGTTACGCCGCTAGCAGTTGACACCTTCTTGTTGAACCTCGGAGTCTCAGGGGATTCGATCCTTGGTATCTTTGCCAAGGGAAAACTACCGCTACACTGCATCTCAAACCTTCCACTTGGGGTAACCAACGAGGGGCGAGAAGCCATCACTACTCACAAGTGACAAACATGTTCATGATCAGAGGGATATTAAATGGCATCATAAAAAATTTGAACATACAATATTCCACCAAATAAACCATATAGTAATCAACTGCAAGATGTAATCAGCACTACTAGTTATCCACAAGCACCAATCTTAGGTTCCGGTACAAAGATTGAACACAAGAGATGAACTAGGGTTTGAGAGGAGATGGTGATGTTGAAGATGTTGACGGATACTTCCTCCCCAAGATGGGAGAGTTGTTGGTGATGATGATGACGATAATTTCCCCCTTCGGGAGGGAAGTTCCCCGGTGGAATCACTCCCCCGGAGGACAAAAGTGCTCCTGCCCATGTTCTGCCTCGAGACAGCGATGCTCCATCCCGAAAGTCCTCTTATTATTATTTTTCTTGGTCAAAATGACTTATATACCAGAAGAGGGGCACCAGAGGTGGGCCGAGGAGGGTACAACCCACCAGGACGCGCCCAGGTGGGTTGTGCCCACCTGGTGGGCCCCTCTGGTGGTTATCAGCTCAAGTATTTCTTATTTATTTAATAAAAAATCCTCGTGAAGTTTCAGCCCATTTGGAGTTGTGCAAAATATGTAGCCTGACGTGTGTTTTCCAGGTCCAGATTTCCAGCTGCCGGTATTCTCCATCTTGATACAAACCTTGCATATTAAGAGATAAAAGACATTAGAATTACTCCAAAAGGCATTATTATGCATGAAAACATTATAATAATAGTAGGAAAACATTATGCAAAATGGACATATCAACTCCCCTAATCTTAGACCTCGCTTGTCCTCAAGTGAAAAACCAAAATTGAAAAACATGTCCACATGCTTAGAGAGAGAGAGGTGTCGATTAAAACAAAATACAGACATAGAAGCATCATGCATATTATTATAACAGAAACAAACTTTATTAAAACTGAATACACGTAACTCTATCATATAAATTCTCATGAGCAAGTAACAATATATCACATTATTGAAGTATAAAGCATAAACTCTATTGAAAACTGACAAACTATGTTCTTAGTCAACTTTGCAATTACAATTCATCATCTTTTCAGGAAGGGTCACATATCGGAGCCCTTAGGAAAGTTCACATACTCAACCATCATATAATCTTCTATGATTGCTAACACTCACCTCATAGACATGAGCAAAAAGTTTCAACCAGACACATAGAAAGATAGGGGCTTATAGTTCCGCCACCCAACGTACTCACCTCAAGGGTGATGTCAACAATAATAACTCATGCTCACCCGTATCCAACTGGACATATGTGCCTAGATCTTTCCTCACACATGATGCTTGCCAAAAGATAAAAATAAAAAGGAATAGAGAGGTAAACTTTGACTCAACATAAAGGTACAAGATAGGCCCTTCACAGAGAGAAGCAGAGGTTGTTATGCGCTTTTTCGTTTGTATGCTCAATCCCTTAGTGCAAAAGAATGTCACGTTATATTGGCCCTTATGATGGCAACCGTTATTATGCACTTTGTCGCTTTTATTCTTTGCCATCACAAGTTCATACAACGCTCAACACTAAATGATCTTACACATTTAGAAGCAATTTTTATTGCCTTTTGCACCGATGACAACTTACATGAAGGATCTTACTCAACATATAGGTAGGTATGGTGGACTCTTGAAAAATATTTGGGTTTAAGGGTTTTCGGATGCACAAGTACTATCTCTACTTAGTGCACAATTTTTGGCTAGAAAAGATATTGAGCAAGCACCACATGTTAAAGGATCTATGAATATAACTTCTATGTGGATATGAACAAATATAAGTCATTACATTGTCTTCCTTGTCCAACGTCAACTGTTTTGGCATATAGTATTTTGATGGGGGCTCACAATCACAAAAGGTGTCTAAGATAGTATATTTGCATGTGAATCTTCTCTTCCCTTATTAATTGTTTCATGAATTGCATCATTGACCAATGCTATTGATACATCTCCGTCGTATCCACTTTTCCAAACTCTTTTACCCTTGTTTTGGACTCTAATTTACATGATTTGAATGGAACTAACCCCGACTGACACTGTTTTCAGTAGAATTGCCTTGGTGTTATTTTTGTGCAGAAATAAAAGTTCTCGGAATGACCTGAAACTTCACGGAGAATATTTTCAGAATATATAAAAAATACCGGTGAAAAGAAATACTGGAGGGGGCCCACACCCTGGCCACAAGGGTGGGCCCCCCTTAGGGCGCGTCCGCCTACCTTGTGGCCCCCCTGGACCTTCCCCGACGCCAACTCCAACTCCATATAACCTATCTCGGGGAGAGAGAAATTAGAGAGAAGATCCCATTGCGTTTTACGATATGGAGCCGCCACCACCTCATGTTCTTCCTCGAGAGACCTGATCTGGAGTCTGTTCGGGGCTCCGGAGAGTGGAGATAGTCATCATCAACCATCCTCCATCACAAATTTCATGATGCTCACCGCTGTGCGTGAGTAATCCCATCGTAGGCTTGCTGGACGGTGATGGGTTGGATGAGATTTATCATGTAATCGAGTTAGTTTTGTTAGGGTTTGATCCCTAGTATCCACTATGTTATGAGATTGATGTTGCTATGACTTTTCAATGCTTAATGCTTGTCACTAGGGCCCGAGTGCCATGATTTCAGATCTGAACCTATTATGTTTCCATGAATATATTTTTGTTCTTGATCCTACCTTGCAAGTCAATAGTCAGCTACTATGTGTTATGATCCGGCAACCCGGGAGTGACAATAGCCGGGACACTTCCCGGTGATGACCATAGTTTGAGGAGTTCATGTATTCACTAAGTGTTAATGCTTTGGTCCGGTACTCTATTAAAAGGAGGCCTTAATATCCCTTAGTTTTCATTAGGACCCCGCTGCCACAGGAGGGTTGGACAAAAGATGTCATGCAAGTTCTTTTCCATAAGCACGTATGACTATATTCGGAATACATGCCTACATTACATTGATGAATTGGAGTTAGTTCCGTGTCACCCTAGGTTATAACTGCTACATGATGAATATTATCCGACACCTATCATTGCCGAACCATTGCCTACGAGTTTGGTCCATATTGATACTTGCTTGGTTACTTTCGTTACTGCTGCTGTCACGATCACTACAAAACTGTTACTATTACTTTTACCACTACTGTTACTTTTACCGCTGTTACCGTTACTTCCATATTACTTTGCTACTAAGTACTTTGTTGCAGATATTAAGTTTTCCAGGTGTGGTTGAATTGACAACTCAGCTGCTAATACCTGAGAACATTCTTTGGCTCCCCTTGTGTCGAATCAATAAATTTGGGTTGAATACTCTACCCACGAAAACTGTTGCGATCTCCTATACGTGTGGGTTATCAAGACCTTTTTCTGGCACTGTTGCTGGGGAGCATAGCTCTATTCTCTGAGTTACTTGGGATTTATATCAGCTGATCACTATGAGGCCACTAAAGGATGATAGAACCACTATTGTTCCCTCTAGAACAAGGGGAGGTAAGGAACTGCCATCTAGCTCTGCACTTGATTCTCCTTCTGTTTTGAGTAAGCCTGCGACACCTACGCCTGCTATTGATTCTGATATCTTGCATGACATTGATGATACCACTTCTATTATGAATGATGCTTATGATGCTACAACTATGCTTGATGAAACTATGCCATTGGGTGAATTACTTGATAAACATCTTGCTAGAGCTAGTACTATCGATTATGCTGAAGATGATGATATTTCTGAAACTGATGGAATTATTGATACTGAAAACTTTGAAACACATGTTAGACCTACTTCCCCTAGATATGAATTGCCTATTGTGCCTGAGGGATATGTTATGGAAGGAGAAGTATCTAGAGACTTTCTAGCTTGTGAACATAGGAATGATCTTAAGAAATTAGTACACGAGTGGAAAGAAAAGTCTTTGAATGCTAGATTGCAATATGATCCTGAATTTGCTACTTCACCTATCCAAGTTACTGCTACTTCTCGAGCTTGCATTGTATTCCCTCGAAGAGGAAAGGGTGATGCAGCACAGTAGCGTAAGTATTTCCCTCAGTTTTTGAGAACCAAGGTATCAATCCAGTAGGAGACCACGTGCAAGTCCCTCGCACCTGCACAAACAAATAAGAACTTCGCAGCCAACGTGATAAGGGGTTGTCAATCCCTTTGCGGTCACTTACGAAAGTGAGATCTGATAGAGATGATAGTTTGATATTTTTGGTATTTTTGGTTATAAGAACAGAAAGTAAAAGCGGAAAAGTAAAGTAGATTGTAGATTGATATGTTGAGAATAGACCCGAGGGCCATAGTGTTCTCTAGTGGCTTCTCTCATGATAGCGATATTCTATGACGGGTAAACAAATTACTGTCGAGCAATTGATAGAAAAGCAAATAATTATGAGACTCTCTAGGCATGATCATTATATATAGGCATCACGTCCAAGACAAGTAGACCGAAACGATTCTGCATCTACTACTATTACTCCACACATCGACCGCTATCCAGCATGCATCTAGAGTATTAAGTTCATAAGAACAGAGTAACGCCTTAAGCAAGATGACATGATGTAGAGGGATAAACTCAAACATAGTGATATAAACCCCATCTTTTTATCCTCGATGGCAACAATACAATACGTGCCTTGCTGCCCCTACTGTTACTGGGAAAGGACACCGCAAGATTGAACCCACAGCCAAGCACTTCTCCCATTGCAAGAACTATAGATCTAGTAGGCCAAACCAAACCAACAATTCGAAGAGACTTGCAAGGATATTATAATCATACATGAAGAGTTCAGAAAAGAACCAAATATTTTTCATAGATAATCTTGATCATAAACCCACAATTCATCGGATCTCGACAAACACACCGCAAAAAGAGATTACATCGAATAGATCTCCTGGAAGACCGAGGAGAACTTGGTATTGAGATCCAAAGAGAGAGAAGAAGCCATCTAGATACTAGCTATGGACCCGAAGGTCTGTGGTAAACTACTCACAACTCATGGTGAGGTGATGATGATGATGTAGAAGCACTCCGTGAAAGATCCACCCTCCGGCGGAGCTCCGGAACAGGCCCCAAGATGGGATCTCATGGGAACAAAAGGTTGCGGGGGTGGAACTAGGGTTTTCTCTGTTGTTTTGATAGTTTCGGGGTATGTAGGTATATATAGGAGGAAGGAGGGCACCGGGGGCCAGACGAGGTGCCCACGAGGCAGGGGGCGCGCCCTATAGGTGGGGGCACGCCCCCCCACCTTCATGGACGCCACGTCAGCCCTACTCCGTGGTTCTCAAGTCTCCCGTGCGTATTTTGCTCCAAAAATATCTTTCCCGAAGGTTTCATTCCGTTTGGACTCCGTTTGATATTCCTTTTTTGTAAAACCCTAAAACAGGCAAAAAATAACAATCTGGACTGGGCCTTTGGGTTAGTAGGTGTCGTGGAATTAACATGGCAAATGTCCGGTTTAACGGACTTAGTTGAGGAACCATCGCATGGGTTAGCTTGAAGGGGTTAAAAGCACACAAAGGACACAGAGGGTTTATACTAGTTCGGCCCCTTCAATGAAGGTAAAAGCCTACGTCTAGTTTGGTTTGGTATCGCTTGGGCGTCGATGAACAGGGAGCGGATTGCTTGCCTGTGTACCGACGGGTTGTTTCTTGTCCCCTGAACCGTCGCCGGGTCGTCCCTTTATATAGAGGCGACGCCCGGTCCGGTTTACAGAGTCCCGAGGCCGGCTCATACTTGTGTCCGCCTCGGTCTCTGTTCTTTCTTCCTTGTCTCTCAAGTTACATGATTAGGCAGTTTAGAAATCGTAACTCTACACATGGGCCTTAAGGCTTCATGGGCCGTAACCTCTACTGGATATTTACAAGTATATAACTAAACTACCATAATCCGGTTTACACTAGCCGGTTTATACCTGCTAGTAATATCCCTGACATTAGGCCCCAGAATGATTTGAACTTGTTCACATCAATCTTCTCAATCTTCCATGATCTTCTCTTCTTGTGTCTTCTCATTTTTGTAAACCGGACCATGACGTCATCCTTGAAAATCACTTACTTTAACCGTGACATCACCTCCGCATTTAACGCGCGCAGCTGTCTATCACCTTTGTTTAAAGGCTATCCCGAGAATCGAGGCGACAGGGAATCTTTATCCAATCTTCTGCTTCCTCAAATCTCGCGCCTGCCGTTTCGTTCTCTGCCCCTTTATAAATACTGCTGCCTCTCTTCCTCATTCTCCTTCCGCTCGTCTTCTTCCTCTGCCGCCCGAGCTCAAACATCCGCCGTCGTCCGTCAAGCTCGTCGTCGCCAGCAAGTCTGGCCGCCGCATCAACCCGAACGTGACCAGATAACTCCGCCGCCATCTCCTGCAGCCTCAGGTAACCCTTTATCCTTTGCTGTAGATCTGTAGCTTTAGGGTTCTTCTCGCGCCTCCGCCATTAAACCTAGGAGAAAGCTTCATCTGTTCATCCTAGGCACCAAGTTCGAAGTAGCTTCAGCCTTTAGATCATGCCCTTAAAACTTGCTTCTGTTCCACTGCCGTATGCTTAGATTTCAGCGTTTAGATTCAATCTTTAGGTTTGTCCACTCCATATAAGATCCCCGTATTTCTTTCTATAATGGTCTTGCATTTGTTTTTCTTTTTCCTGGGCGCTCAGATCTGTTTTACTTTAGCTGTCTGTAAAAACTTGTTTCTTCATCCTTGTAGATCTGTAAAATATTCTCCGGTTTAACCAGTCATATGTCGCTTCTGTAATAATTCAATGACGAAACACGACGGTTTAGCTCCTTCTCTTTTGTTATCATGAACCGGTAGTAATACGTTTTTCTGCTTACTGCCGGGTTAGTTATATCATTAGTCCCTTGTCTAAGCCGTCGCGTGACCTTTGCCCATGTCTTCCGGTTTATGCCACTGTAATCGAATAACCCGGATTTTGTACTTCATCTTTTCAGCACTTTCATTCTGCTGCTATGGCTGCCAAACAGTTTGTTGCTTGCGACTGGGTCCCTTCCATTATCACGGAAGAAGATTTAATTAACGCTGCTTCAGTTGGTACTCTGGGTCCTCAGTCCGTTTTAAAATGGCGGGCCCCAGGAAATGAATGTCCCCCTACCCCCAGGAAAGGGGAGGTCATTGTCTTCTTCGACCACATGGCTTGAGGTTTCACTCCTCCCGGTTCAAAATTCTTCCGGGATGTGCTTGCCGCTTTTCAAATTCACCCTCAAGACATAGGTCCAAACTCTATTTCAAACATATGCGACTTTCAAGTTTTCTCAGAGGTATATTTGCAAGAGGAGCCATCAATCGACTTGTTCCGGGATTTCTTCCACTTGAACCGGCGAACTGAGTTTACTGGTGGTCCTCATCAAGAATTGGGAGGGGTCATCATCCAAAAGGTATGCAGTCTTTCCTCACGCTGCTCTCCACACACACCCGAAGGACTGGAACAAGTCTTGGTTCTATTGCCTTGACACTTCACCTGAAGGAGAAAATCCACTGCCGGGTTATCGCGAGCATCGTCTCCCTGAAGATCACCCTTTACCGCAGTGCCTCAGCTCCTGAGAACGGCCCCGGTTTGCTTCTCAACTTGCTAGGCTCAAGGCCTTTATGGCCAATGGATTAACGGGGGTTGATTTCATGTGTTGCTGGCTTTCTTGGAGTATACTCCCTCTGAGCCCACATTCCAGTCTGATGTGTAAATATTCTGGTAAACCGGATGATCCTCAACGGTTTTCTAAAGATAAACTTTCTGAATCGGAGGTCATTGAGTCTGCTAAGAAGATGCTCAATGTCTCTTTAGAAGAATGTAGCCAAACCGGATTGGCTCCGTATTATAAGAAGAATAAGCTGCCTGCAGTAAGTCTTATTCTCTTTCGTATGTTTCTAATCCGTTCCTTTAAATCGTTCTTTCAATTATCTTTCACCTTTTGAACAGGCTGATGATCCTTTTTGGAAGAGGAAGCCTCAGGAGAAAGCTGGAAAACAGACACGCCAGAAAACTTATGCTATCAAGAAGAAAAAGGCGGCTGCTGGCTCCGGTTCACATGCTGAAGATGATGATCCGGACTCTGAGGTATGAGTTAATCCGGCTATGACTTGTTCACTTTTATCCAGATTTGTGTTAACGATATCTTTTCACAGGAGTTGGCTGAAGGAGATAAACCGGCAGAAATTGAGGTAACTATTCTTTCTTCAGATTCAGAACCACCTCCACCAAAAATTCGTCGGACAGTCCGGAAATATCAGTTTTCTCACCCTTATGCTCAATTGGACCCCAATTTTCTTTTGAAGAAACAGCAACATGAAGCCCTTCACCGGACTACCCGCCAAAGCGGCCTTGCAGTTGAATCGTCCGGAATATCTCTTACTCCAGCTCGGAGGCGCCGCTATGAGGTTATACTTTCTCCAACTCTTCTTCATCCCAAGGCCGGGCTTATACGCAAACCACTTAAACCGTCTGACCCTAATTATCAGGAGACTCCCTTATCTTCCTCTGGCGAATCTACTGCCACGCAAGTTCCTCCTCTGAAAACTGTCCCTGGGTAAGCCATTTATATTATCCGGTTTATCTTTGTATGTGCCTTACAGTTCTGACTTCTTTTTCCAATTTCTTTCAGCAAGCCTAAACCCAGCAAAAGGGCCAAAGCCAACAAAACGGCCGCTGAAACTGCCACTGATGATCCGGCGGCTGATCCGGACACCACCATCCCTCCGGAGAATGAGCCTACAGTTCCGCTTGAGGATCCTGCTCCCATGGATCACACTTATACCATCGCTCCTGAAAATCCCAATATTGAAAACATCCATGAACCGGCGAGTCCTGCTCGGGCCAATCCTCCTCAGACTAATCCGGCTCCTGCTAGCCCGGTTCACACTGCTACTCCTCCACCGGCAACTGCTCCTTCTCCAGAGGTTCAAGTAACTGGTACAGCCTACACCGCTCCTACTGAGTCCATTGTTTTAGCTAAGCACACAGCTAAAGCGGAGAAAATCCATCAAGAGAAGGGTAAATGGAGCACGGAGTTGTCTGGTTTCGCCGAGCTGAGTGCCCAAGAGCTCTATTCCGGGTATTTAAACCGGCTTCACACCGGCCGGGACTATGAAGCGGGCTTAATCAGCATGATGAAAGAAAAATACGAGGTAACTCCCTTGTCTTTGTTTTACTTTTGTTGTGTTTCTGTCCATACCATGGTAGCCCCCAAGTTCCGGTTTAGCTGCATTTAAAAGGTGAACCGGTACTTCCTGTTTGAGCAGATGATCTTACATTAGCCCCCAAGTGCCATGGGCATAATTCGGTTTATGTGCCTGGGACTTGTCTGAATTCTTTGATGTTTCAACTATGCATTAGCCCCCAAGTGTCAAGTAGACAACTTGTTTGTGTGCTTGAGACTTGTTTTGAATTGTAACTCCTTGATACTTCAATCGTCCATTAGCCCCCAAGTGTCAAGTAGATAACTTGGTTATGTGCTTGAGACTTGTATGAATTTTGCCTTTATTCCATTTGATTTTCTTTTGCAGGCTGATTTAAACCAGAAGGCTGAAGAAATTTCTGAACTCCGGAACATACTTGCCGAAATTGAATCTGCCGCTGCTAAGGCCAAGAAAGACTTGGCGGTGAGCTTAACTACTGCTGAACAACTGAAGATTTTTTTTGAAGAGGAGCAGACGGCCTTTGAAGTACAAAAGAAGGATTTGGAAAAAGGGCAAAGGACACTGAAGAGGCCCTTAATCCGGTGACTCAAGAGTTAACCGGTTTAAAGCGGCAAATAGAACTGATGACTTCTGCTGTCTTCGGTAAATACTTAATCTGTAGTCCTGCTTTCATCTTTGCAATCTTTAATCCGTTCCGGTTTAACTATGATAATCATATGCAGGGCGCCGTGTCACCCATCTTGGGGATGACTTACGGAAGAAACTCAAGGCGTCTTATACTCTGGTCGAGCAGCTGTATTCCGGCGCTCAAAGGATCATAAGCGCAATGTCCTTCAATAAACTGGCCCCCACCACTATCCAAGGCACACTTGAGAAACTTTCTGTCTTGCCAGTACGCTTGGAGGAAGTGAAGAAGTCTGCTGCCCGAGCCGGTTATCTCATGGCGCTTACCAGAGCCAAAGCGTGGGTTCCAGATTTTGATCCGGAAGAAGCTTTGAATGGGTATCCTGGCACCAAAGAAGACGGATCAGCTTTCACTGCAAAAGATCTTCACGCTTTGACTAAGGATATGCGTCCACTTGCTAGCAAGCTTGCTGCCGAATCAGATTTGTCCAGGTATCATCCAGGGTATGATTTACAGAATGAGCGGGTGGATCGGCCGGTTTATGATACCGTGAATCTAATCCCACCAGTGCGCCCTCATACTTTCGCCCCAGATATTGATCCGTCCGAACTTATCACGGAAGAGATGTACTTCCGTGCTTTAACGAAAATTGATTGGTGCATCCCTGACTTCCAACCGCTTCAAGAAGAGGAAGAGACTCCGGAACAAGTTGATCCCCAGCCGTCGCAGCAGGAGGAGGCGTAGACCATAGTGTATCTTTGTAGTTGCAGTCTCATTTTGCTGGATAATCTTTAATCCGTTCAGGCTTGCTATGCCTTGTAATAGGATAGCATAAAACATTGTTTCGTCTTGATCCGGGTGCTCCAACTTTTTACTGTGACGTTGCCAATTTAAATCTGGTATGATATGGTTTATCCTGCATATTATCTGCTTCTGCATAGATAACACTAAAAATATGTCCTAGCGGTTTACCGCTGGACCAATTAAATTGCTCACACAATATATCAAACAAGTGTTTGTTTGTACCAGAAATAACTTCATACCTGCTATCAAGTATGCTTGATATTCTTAATCCGGCGAAATTTGCAATTTTCTGAGGGAGCCTTTGATAGACCCAATAATAATCCCGGGTTTTATAGAAGCGACCGGTTTAGATCATGCTGGAATTCTGTCCAGACTTTTGAAGATATGTGGTCAACTCTAGAGTTGTCCCACTCCGGATTAAAGAACCATAAAACACAAATATCAGAAATGCAAGTTTTGCAAATAAAACCATGTAGTCGAGGCCTTTTGTGAGCTGCCAGGCTCAAAGCAAGGTTCAGCCAATCAATGGATTCGGGTACAATCCATTGGGCCTTATGGTTCGGATACAACCATAGGAACCAAATACAACCAACAGGGGTTAAGCTAGGATTCGGGTACAATCCTGCCCCCTGCTGGCCATATAAAACTTAGCCAATCAATGGATTCGGATACGATCCATTGGGCTTATGCCATGTCCTCTTTGGTTCGGATACGACCTATGTTTGAACAGAATGGCATTATTAGGTTTGGGTATGTTCTCTTTGGTTCGAATATGACCTATGTTTGAACAGGAATCCCTTCAGTAAGTTTGGGTATGTTCTCTTTGGTTCGAATACGACCTATGTTTGAACAGGAATCCCTTCAGTAAGTTTGGCTATGTTCTCTTTGGTTCGAAAATGACCTATGTTTGAACAGGAAGCCCTTCAGTGGGTTTGGCTATGTTCTCTTTGGTTCGAATACGACCTATGTTTGAACAGGAAGCCCTTCAGTGGGTTACTGCTCTAGAGTGCATATGCCCTGCACAACCAGTTAAACCGATCAAAATATTTGAAATATGACATATGATAAGAAATGTATGGTTATCACCATAAGACACTTGTATTGGAAAAAAGGCTGAGCCCCCGGTTTACCGAGGGTGCCGGTTTATTCATTAATCATAATATATACATAGGATACAGTAGAGCTCATGGCTCAGGTATAGTAGGGCCGCAAGAGGGCGATGTTCCACGGCCTCTTTGTCTCTTCTTCCGATGTCCGTGAGTCTTTGTGTTCTCGAACATCCACCAGATAATATGAACCGTTGTGCAGATTCTTGCTAACCACAAAGGGCCCTTCCCAAGGCGGGGATAGTTTGTGCATATCTGTTTGATCTTGAATAAGCCGGAGTACCAAATCTCCCTCCTGGAACGTCCTGGTCTTGATCCGGCGGCTGTGATATCTGCGCAAGTCTTGTTGATAAATTGTAGACCGTGCCGCTGCTATATCATGTTCTTCATCCAGCCGGTCCAAACTGTCTTGCCTCGCCTGCTCATTAGCCGCTTCAACATAGGCCGTTACCCGTGGCGAATCATGACGGATATCACTTGGAAGGACTGCTTCAGCACCATACACCATAAAGAAAGGTGTATAACCTGTGGACCGGTTTGGTGTAGTATTGATACTCCAAAGAACAGAAGGTAACTCCTCAACCCAGCACCCTGGTGTTCTTTGCAAGGGAGTCATAAGCCGGGGCTTGATACCTCGCAAAATCTCCTGATTTGCTCTTTCAGCCTGACCATTGGATTGAGGGTGGGCTACAGAAGACACATCTAGGCGAATATGTTCTCGTTGACAAAATTCTTCCATTTCTCCTTTAGATAAATTGGTGCCGTTATCTGTGATTATACTGTGTGGAAAACCAAACCGGAAGATTACCTTTTTGATAAATTTAACCGTTGTTGCCGCATCACACTTGCTCACAGGCTCTGCCTCAATCCACTTCGTAAATTTATCCACATCCACCAGTAGATGAGTTTTCTGATCTTGGGATCGTTTGAAAGGCCCAACCATATCAAGCCCCCAAGTCGCAAACGGCCAGGTTATTGGTATCATCCGGAGCTCCTGTGCCGGAACAAGAGCACGTCGTGAAAACTTCTGACAAGCATCACACTTCCGAACTAGATCCGCCGCATCAGCATGGACTGTCAACCAATAGAACCCATGTCGAAAAGCTTTAGCCACCAAGGATTTTGAACCGGCATGATGGCCACAATCCCCTTCATGGATCTCTCGAAGAATATCACAACCTTCCTCAGCTGACACACACCGCAGAAACGCTCCAGAAATGCTGCGATGATGAAATTCTCCGTTTGCAATTGTCATGGACTTAGAGCGCCGGATTATCTATCTTGCTTCGATCTCGTCGTCTGGCAGCTCTCCTCGGCTTAGATATGCCAAATAGGACAGCGTCCAATCCGGAATAACATGAAGTGCCGCAACTAGCTGTGCCTCCGGATCAGGAATATCCAGGTCTTCCTCCGATGGTACTTGAACCGATGGACTGTGCAGCTCATCCAAAAAAGTATTCGGTGGTACCGGTTTACGTTGAGAACCCAGCCGGCTCAGAGCATCAGCCGCTTCATTCCTTCGCCGGTCTATGTGACCCACCTGATATCCTTTGAAATATCCTGCAACTGGTTGAACCTCTCGTCTGTAAGCTGCCATGAGAGGATCTTTTGAGTCCCACTTACCGGATACTTGTTGCGCCACTAGATCTGAATCGCCGAAGCACTTGACCCGGCTCAAGTTCATTTCCTTGGCCATCCGTAAGCCATGAAGCAATGCCTCATACTCTGCTGCATTATTGGTACAAGGAAACAGTAGACGGAGGACGTAACAAAACTTGTCTCCACGCGGGGAAGTTAAAACAACTCCAGCCCCCGAGCCTTCTAATTGCCTTGAACCGTCAAAGTGAATCGTCCAGTATGTAAGATCCGGCTTCTCCTCTGGTGTTTGTAGTTCTGTCCAATCATTGATGAAATCTACCAGCACTTGAGATTTGATTGCAGTACGCGGCACATATTTCAACTCATGTGGGCTAAGCTCGATGGCCCACTTCGCTACTCTGCCAGTAGCTTCCCTGTTCCTGATTATATCTCCCAACGGTGCAGAACTAACAACAGTTATTGGGTGGCCTTGGAAATAATGCTTCAATTTCCGGTTTGCCATGAACACTCCATATACCAACTTCTACCAATGTGGATACCTTTGCTTGGACTCAATGAGAACTTCACTGACGTAATATACTGGACGCTGAACCGGGTATTCCTTCCCTGCTTCTTTGCGCTCAACCACGATTGCCACGCTGACTGCCCGTGCATTAGCGGCAACGTATAACAACAACGACTCATTATCAACAGGGGCAGCCAGGATCGGCGGCTTTGCCAGGTACCGCTTCAAATCCTCAAACGCAGCGTTCGCCTCATCACACCATATAAATCGATCCGTCTTTTTCAACATCTGATAAAGTGGAATTGCCTTCTCCCCCAAGCGGCTGATGAACCGGCTCAAGGTTGTTATCCGGTCGGCGATACGTTGAACATCATTAATGCAAGCCGGTCTAGTCAAAGATGTAATTGCCTTGATCTTCTCTGGATTAGCTTATATTCCTCTGTTTGACACCAAGAACCCAAGGAGCTTGCCCGCCGGAACACCAAAAGCACACTTCTCCGGATTAAGCATCATTTTATAGGCCCGAAGATTGTCAAAGGTCTCCTTAAGGTCCTCTATCATCGTTTTCTCCTTCCTTGACTTAACCACAATGTCATCCACATAGGCATGAACATTCCTCCCTATCTGCCCCTTAAGACAATTCTGCACGCAACGCTGATAGGTTGCTTGAGCACTCTTGAGCCCAAAGGGCATAGAAACATAGCAAAAAGCACCAAAAGGGGTTATGAAAGACGTCTTCTCCTGATCTTTAACTGCCATCTTAATCTGGTGACACCCTGAATATGCATCCAAAAAACTTAGCAGCTCACATCCCGATGTAGCATCGATGATCTGATCAATGCGAGGGAGAGCAAAAGGATCAGTTGGACAAGCTTTGTTTAGGTCCGCGTAATCCACACACATTCTCCACTTTCCATTTTTCTTTAACACCAGTATCGGATTAGCCAACCACTCCGGGTGAAAAACTTCAACTATGAACCCTGCGGCCAAAAGCCTGGCCACTTCTTCTCCTATAGCCTTACGTCTTTCTTCATTGAAGCGGCGCAAATACTGCTTGACCGGTTTAAACTTCGGATCAATATTAAGACTGTGCTCAGCGAGTTCCCTCGGTATACCTGGCATGTCCGAAGGTTTCCATGCAAAGATATCCCGGTTCTCACGGATGAACTCGATGAGCGCGCTTTCCTATTTGGGATCAAGGTTAGCACTGATAGTGAACTGCTTGGATGAATCGCCTGGCACAAAGTCAACTTGCTTGGTCTCCTCTGCTGACTTAAACTTTAACGCCGGATCATGCTCAGTAGTTGGCTTCTTCAACGGGGACATGTCTGCCGGATGAACGTTGTCTTTGTAAAACTTCAACTCCTCCGTAGCACACACTGCCTCCGCGTAGGCAGCGTCTCCTTCCTCACACTCCAATGCAATCTTGCGACTTCCATGAACCGTGATTGTTCCTTTGTGACCCGGCATCTTGAGCTGTAGATAAACATAACACGGTCTGGCCATAAATTTGGCATAAACCGTCCTCCCGAATAGAGCATGATAAGGGCTCCGGATCTTGACGACTTCAAAGGTTATCATCTCTGACCTGGAATCCTGTTCATCTCCAAAGGTAACTTCTAGGTCAATTTTCCCAACTGGGTAAGCTGATTTACCTGGCATTACTCCATGAAACACCGTGTTTGGTTGTCTTAGCTTTTTATCCGTCAGACCAATGCGACGGAAAGTCTCATAATACAAGATATTGATGCTACTGCCGCCGTCCATGAGGACTTTAGTGAACTTGTAGCCACCCACCAGTGGTGCTACTACCAAGGCCAAGTGGCCCGGATTATCAACTCGCAGCGGGTGATCCTCCCTGCTCCACACAATGGGCTGCTCTGACCAGCGCAGGAATCGCGGCGTCGCCGATTCAACCGCGTGAACCGCCCGCTTCAAAACTTTTTGATCTCGTTTACACAAACTCATGGTGAGCACATGATATTGCCCACTACTCAACTCCTTCGGATTACTCTGATATCCAGATTGCTGCTGCTGTTGCTGACGCTGCTGATTACCTTGGTTATTGGGATTACCCTGGCCCTGCTGTTGGTTGTTTTGGTTATTGTAACCACCTTGACCATGCTGCTGATTGCCTTGGTTATTATAGCCGCCTTGACCATATTGGTTATTTCCTCGGTTATTATAACCACTGTTGTTGCCACGATATCCTGATCCGGAACCGTTCCCCTGGTGACCCGGACCATAAAATCCCGGGCCTGAACCGCCGCCTGGAGGCCCGTTGTTGGAGCTGAACCGGCACATTACGGCTTCCATCATGTTCTTGCATTCCCCTATAGTGTGTTTTGCTGGACGCTCCCTTGAGCAGTGTTTAGGACAAGGCTCATTTAACTCTTGCTCCCAGCTAACGGTCCCTCCGCCAGTTTGCCGAGGTGGCTTACCCTTATTGCGCTGAAAACCCCCCTGAACTTGGGTATTGGCCACAAAATCAGAGCCACCCTCCGCTTTTCGCTTGCCTAAAAAGCTTATACCAGCCCGATTAGCCTGCGTCGGTTTACCAGGCTTATTGACTTTTCCAGCTTTGTTTCCCTCCGCTTCTGGATACTTAGTGTTGTCGGAGTCCCCGTACTTCACCAGAGCGCTCATGAGAGTTCCCATGTCATTACAATCCCGTTTAAGCCGTCCCAGTTTTAACTTTAGAGACTCAAACCGGC
This sequence comes from Secale cereale, assembly GCA_902687465.1. Classification (NCBI taxonomy): domain Eukaryota; kingdom Viridiplantae; phylum Streptophyta; class Magnoliopsida; order Poales; family Poaceae; genus Secale; species Secale cereale. The sequence goes on along the minus strand of LR738711.1, from coordinate 255,031,272 downwards.
AATTGTTTTCCAGTGTAACTATTGCCGTACTGGGATTGATACCATTCGAAGAGTGCAAGATTTCTGATACTCGCCGCACCCATGCACTTGTAGACTCCTGTTCTCCTTGTATACAGGCTGCTAGGTCTACCACCGACATCGGCTGCTTGCACGTATCCTTGAAGTTTTTGATAAACTGGCGACGTAACTCTCCCCACGATCCGATAGAATTAGGGGGTAAACCCTTTAGCCAGGTCCGGGTTGTACCTTCAAGCATCATGGTGAAGTATTTCGCACAAGCCGCTTCATCCACGTCCAGCATCTCCATGGCCATCTCGTAACTCTCAACCCTAGCTTCTGGAGCCAAATCTGTTGTGTAATTAGGCACCTTACGTGGACCTTTAAAATCCTTGGGCAGCTTCATGCTCCGTAAAGCGGGAATAAGACATTGCACCCCAAAGGAACTCGTTGTGACTCCTGTCTCTGCTGTGGTTGTGTGAACCGGCGTCGTTTGGCGGACCTCCTCACCGGCCGCTGACCTAACCCGGTTTGCATCCTGAGCTTGTGCATCTGCGCCTGCCGGATTATCCTGTCTGTGACGATGTCGCCTGCGTTCACTACTAGACACCTCTGGCTCCTCCCAATGCCTAGTGTAACTCCGGCTGTGTAATGCCCAAGATGGAGTTATACCTCCTACGTGTCGAGGCACGACTTAAAGGCATAAATCCATCCTAGAATGATCTCAAGTTTGGTAATCTTTGCACAACTCCTGTAAAAGAGGGGATAGTAAACAGAAAATAGTTGGCTTACACTCGCCACGTCACAGAATTACAGTACAAGTCTCAAACATCATACATTAAGAACATCACAACCCTCTAAGGGCAAAATCCAAATGTCAAAGTACCAAACTTAGATAAATAAACCACAGGCGGATCGAATCCTAGTAAGAGTCTCCACTACTGATCATCCGGGTATCGCACATAGTACCGACTACGCTCCTCGTCGTACTCCCAATCCAGCTCGGTGCCATCACCTGGATAGCTCACAGCTGGACCTGCATCTGGTGTGGTGAAGTAACTGTGAGCCACAGAGGACTCAACAATCCCGTCTCCGGGTAACAAGACTATCAAAGCCTTTGGGTGAGGATAAGGCTGAAGAAAAGAATAAGTGTCTGCAGCAGCAACTAGCATCTAGCTTACGTAAGTGAGAGCGAGAAGAGAAGGCCTCGGCGAGAAGTGATCAGGAAGTGATCCTAGCTACAAGCTCAACAATCATAACCCCTCCGTGTTCAACTCCCGAATCCCTATTCGGAAATTGACAGTCACGGAACACACGCTGGTAGTGTATTAGTAACATTGTGTCAAGTTTTCTACAACCGGAATTAACAAGCTCCCATCTGCCACATAACTGCGGGCACGGCTTTCGAAAGTTCAAACCCTGCAGGGGTGTTCCAACTTGACCCATTATAAGCCCACGATCCGCGGAGTCGCAACTCCAAAGTGGGAAGACCCGAGTATCCTCGGAATCCCGTGCTCAAGATATACCGAGCTAAGGTAAGGCTAATCCAGCAAATCCTCCCGGCGTGTCGACACCCTGATAGTAGCCGCGCGTATCTAAGTCTCAGGACACGACCGGATGGGTGATGCTACGGGTTTTTACCAAACCTCGAGTTTCCTTGAGGTGGCCCCGCAGGACCCCCAGTTCGAACCAACACTCATGTGGAGCACTGGCCCGGGGTTGTTGATTAAGAAAGAGGCTTTATAACTCCCTATGCAAGTTTAGTTTGTTATTAGGCAAATAGTACCAATGTTGGGACTTGCTGGAAAAGACTTAGCACATAGCGGTTTATCGAGGGGGTCCCATACACCCCAACCGTGTTAGGAACGCATAATCAAGGAACATAACACCGGTTTATACGGTTCCTAACGGCATGAGTGGAACAAATCACCAAGCAAAAGGCTTAGCCTTCCACCCTTGCCAATATATAGATGATTTCATTTAAAGCATTTATATAGTGTGATATAACCCAACCAAACTTCAACATGAAGCAAGCATCTTCGATCTTCTCCTGCAACTAGCAATGCTATAAGAAGGGCTGAGCGAAGCGTACTTAGCCAAGCAACGGTTTGCATAGGTAGGTTGGTTAAACATGGCAATTGGCTACAAGTAGGAGGCTGACAAGAAGATCATGGGCATCGAGGCAAAAACTATAGATCGAGACTACTAGCAATAGGCAAAGATAGTAATGTTATCGGGGTTCGGTCATCTTGCCTGAAGAGAAGTCGTTCGGACCGTAAGAAGGGTCCTCGTGCTCAACCTCGTTGGTAACCTCGTGCTCAACCTCGTACTCAGCTTCCGGCTCTAAACAAAACAATCACACCAAGCACCAATCAACAAGATGCAATGCGCACTCGAAAAAGATGAATGCATGATGGATGCACTAAGGATGCACGTAAAACATCACTCAAGCAAATCACCTCAAAACAAGATAACAATCTGATATTATTAATCTACACGGAAAAACAATCAAGTTTGATATAAGATTCGCTGAAATCGGAGTTACGGGCTAAAAGTTATGCCCGAAACAAGATTTGAGCGAAAGCTGAAAATTACAGCAACATAGCAACTTCGGAGCTCAAAATAATTGAGCTACAACATTTAAATAACATGGCAAAGGACATGAACACAAACTAGACATATACTACAGCAACTATGTCCAAAGGTGCACCCCAACGGAGTCACGGATCAATAGCAATGATCTTGGACATATTGAACTTGACAATAAAATTCTGGCAGCAGAATTTTATTGAAACTTTGGAGCAAAAGATAAACATGCTACAGCCACTTAAATAGACATGTGAGGACATGAATGGAAAGACAACAATATATACTACAAGTAACAATCAAGATCCACTCCAAAACTATCATGCTTTGTCCTAGAACATCACACGAACATGGCATCGGAACGTTACAGATTTCAGACTTAGTGAAAAACCACTAAGTCCTAAGCAGCAATATCATCAAGGCATATAAAAGAGCATGTTTAAGTCACCTCGAAACTAAACATGGCGAAGGGTAAGCACCTCATCAAAGTACACATGACGGTGATCCCGAAACACACAAGCATGCATCATAGAGGTAAACCCAATGATAGCAACGAGCTCAACAAGATGGCATTTCATAACAAGTGAAAATACATCACAGCCACATGGCACTTTGCAACGATGATAACAAGGCAATAATAAATCTACCATGCAACCTATCACAAGCAACACGTAGTTCGTGGCAAGACGAACACGTGGACATGTCATTTGCATCAATCGGACAAACGAGCTAAAAGATATCACATGGCAAAGGTGGCATAAAAACATCACTTAGCAGCAGTTTATATCATGATGAACTCTTGCAACAGCAAAACAAGCACCTATATGATCTCTAACATGCATGGCAACAACAGGTAAAACGTAGAGGAAGTCTCCACGAACGTCTGGACATGCTACACGCGCGAATCGGAGCAACAGACAAAAAGTTAGAGCAGGTCAAACATTGCATCACAGATTAACATAACAGGGACTTAGTGATGGGGAAACAACCTCAGATCTGGGGAAAAAAACACCCACGGGCCCAGGCGGATCTGGATCCGGCCCAGGCGCGGCTGGCGGCTGGGCTTCGGTGCGGCGGCCCGCGGGAGGAGGAGCGGCGGCCCGCGGCCTGGCGCCTGGGAGGCGGCGGACTAGCGACGCGGTGCGGCGCTGGGCCTGGCTGCGGTCGCGGCCCAGGCGGGACCGGAGGGAGCTGACGAGAGGCGGCGCGGCGTGGGCTGGGCCCCGAGGCTGGCGCGGGGAAGGAGCGGCCGAGCGAAGGAACTTGGCGCGGTGGGAGGCGGCGCCCTGCAGCGATGGGCCTCGCGGCCCGGAGTCGATCTGGCGCGGGAGGCTCGGTGCTGACGCGCCGCGGGAGGGAGGCCCGGCGGCGATGTGGTCCTCCTGGGCCTGGCGCCTGCGGAGGGACGCAGAGGCCAGCGATGGGCCTTGGCGGCGCCTGCGGAGGAACCGGGCGAGGCGCTCGCTCGGCGAGCATTGACTCTGTTCGACGAGGCCGGCGGACTGCGGAGGCGATCGAGGGACTGGCCGGATCGGCTGGTTCCCTCGGGATCGAGAGGACTTTGGGGATCTGGTTTGATCTGAAAGAAAAGAAAAAAAAAATAGTGGAGAAGGGAAGAAGATAGGGAAGCCAAAATAGACTAGGAGGGTCTAATATATAGCAGTTTTTCTAGGGTTAGGGGGATTTAGGGGCGCTAGGAGCCCTCCGATCGCGATCCGATGGATCCGATCGCGGGGATAGATTAAAGAGGCCCTGGAGGAGATAAAAGACTGGTGTAGGGGTGTTACCGGGACACGAAGTGAAGGCACTTTGGACCCACACGAACAACGGATGGAAAAACCAACGGAGTCCAAACGAGACGAGATTTGAGAGGCGGGTTGCACACAACAAAACAACAACACACACAACAACCTTGCGGCACACCGGTAACGTTACACGCCCGAACAACAAAGTAGGCCTACGGGACGTCACAGACACGTGAGGGAGCTCCGGAACGCGAAACGGATAACGGGAAGAAACACGCGGAACCGGATGCAACCGACAACACAAATGCAATGCAATGCACATGTCTACATGATATGAATGAATGCCACACACTCACACAACAAAACGACGAAAACCGAAAGACAAAGAACCCGGAATGGAAATAGATGAAGCCGGAGATATATTATATACCCAAAAGGGAAAGTATTACATCCGGGGCATTACAGGCTGTGTCGTGGTGTTGAATGAAGCCTCTCCCTGCTATAAGAATACGCTTGCTGTTGTGTTAATGCCGTGTTAAGCTGATCCTTAACCCTGCGTGTGTCCAATGCTACGGGGGATGTCCCCTCAATGGGTAAAGCGGCCAGGCGCGAAGCGGCAGCAACAATGTTGTCCAAAGGATTTGAATAATGACCCGGAGGGGTAGGAACGTGCGGCATAGACATAATCCGCCGATCTTGCTCCGTAGTGGGCTGCCGAACCGGCTCGTCCCTCGCCGGGGCCGCCCTCCGGTTTACCGCCAGATCATTGCTGGTTCCTGCTCCAGGCGTCCTGAAAAGATCCGCTGCCTCGTAAACCGGCGGTAGGCGAGACTGATACTTCCGACTCCTTACTCCTTGTGCGGAGGCCTGTTCCATCCTTAGCTGAAAAGTCTGTGCATCCAGCTCTGCCTGTCTCATTGCTATCATAGCTTTCTCTGCCTTCAGATCTTCTCTTGCTTGCTCGATCCGGCCTTTTAGCTGAAGTAGTTCTGCATCGTGTTGCGCTTTGTCTGCTGGAGCCGCCTCTGCCATGGCTCGGGTTGTGAACTCCTCGACTAAGGTGGACAGAGCGTCAGAGGGTGAGAGGGCCTGGCCGCTCCCCCCTATACCAGCTTCCGCCGTTATCACCCCGTTCACCGTGGACTGCTGTGTAGGTTGTGAACCGGCCATAAAAACAGCCACCCGGTTTGGCGGATCAGAGGGGTCCGGAATACTGTCTCCATCGGACATACCCTCAGATCGGCCGTCCCGCAATTGATACAAGGACTCAGTCTCTCCGTAGGAAGATTCGTCGTCGGAATAGATAACTGTTTCGCCACCGGACTCCGATCCGTTTTCGGCTCGAACTCTGTGAACTGCTCCAACAAAAACGCGCTTCATGGCAGGCTGAATCCGGGCCGATCTCGCACGCTGAGCCGGCTCGATGATGTTGGGGAAGACGTCCGGCTCAGGTTCCGGTTCACCAATCTTGCCGATGAAGACGTGGATGCCGCCGAAGGGAACCCGGTACCCGTATTCGATTGAATCGACCTCCGATCCCCAGCCTGCGTCGTCGATGTAGATTCGGCCGCGACGACTCTTGGTCATCCGGCCGACCGCGTAACCCTTGAGCCCATGAAAGTTGCCCTTCAAGAGCTCGAAACCATCGTGCGAAGGCCCCACGGTGGGCACCAACTGTCGTGGAATTAACACGGCAGATGTCCGGTTTAACGGACTTAGTTGAGGAACCATCGCACGGGTTAGCTTGAAGGGGTTAAAAGCACACAAAGGACACAGAGGGTTTATACTAGTTCGGCCCCTTCAATGAAGGTAAAAGCCTACGTCTAGTTTGGTTTGGTATTGCTTGGGCGTCGATGAACAGGGAGCGGATTGCTTGCCTGTGTACCGATGGGTTGTTTCTTGTCCCCTGAACCGTCGCCGGGCCGTCCCTTTATATAGAGGTGACGCCCGGTCCGGTTTACAGAGTCCCGAGGCCGGCTCATACTTGTGTCTGCCTCGGTCTCTGTTCTTTCTTCCTTGTCTCTCAAGTTACATGATTAGGCAGTTTACAAATCGTAACTCTACACATGGGCCTTAAGCCTTCATGGGCCGTAACCTCTACTGGATATTTACAAGTATATAACTAAACTACCATAATCCGGTTTACACTAGCCGGTTTATACCTGCTAGTAATATCCCTGACAATAGGTTAGTCCCAAAAATAATATAAAAGTGTATAACAAAGCCCATTAAACATCCAAAATATCATAAATAATAGCATGGAACAATAAAAAATTATAGATACGCTGGAGACGTATCAAGCGTCCCCAAGCTTAATTCCTGCTCGTCCTCGAGTAGGTAAATGATAAAAACATAATTTTTGATGTGGAATGCTAACCAACATACTTTTTCAATGTAATTCTCTTAATTGTGGCATGAATGTTCAGATCTGAAAGATTCAAGACAAAAGTCTATATTGACATAAGAAATAATAATACTTCAAGCATATTAACAAAGCAATCATGTCTTCTCAAAATACTATGGCTAAAGAAAGTGATCCCTACAAAATCATATAGTCTGGCTATGCTCCCTCTTCATCACACAAAATATTCATATCATGCACAACCCCGATTTCAGCCAAGCACTTGTTTTCATACTCTATTCTTTCAAACCTTTCAACTTTCACGCAATACATGAGCGTGAGCCATGGACATAGCACTATGGGTGGAATAGAGTGGTGGTTGCGGAGAAGACAAAAAGGAGGAAGATAGTCTCACATTGACTAGGCGTATCAACGGGCTATGGAGATGCCCATCAATAGATATAAATGTGAGTGAGTAGGGATTGCCATGCAACGGGTGCACTAGAGCTAAAAATGTATGAAAGCTCAACAAAGGAAAATAAGTGGGTGTGCATTCAACTTGCTTGCTCATGAAGACATAGGGCATTTGAGGAAGCCGATCGTTGGAATATACAAGCCAAGTTCTATAATGAAAATTCCCACTAGTATATGAAAGTGACTAAACATGAGACTCTCTATCATGAAGAACATGGTGCTACTTTGAAGCACAAGTGTGGAAAAGGATAGTAGCAATTGTCCCTTCTCTCTTTTCTCTCATTTTTTGGAGGGGCTTTCTCTCCTTTTTTATTTTTTTATTTAGCCCCTCTCTATTTTTTGGGCCGTCTCTTTTTTATTGGCCTTTCCTCACATGGGACAATGCTCTAATAATGATGATCATCACACTTATATTGAATTACAACTCGATATTACAACTCGATACCAGAACAAAGTATGACTCTATATGAATGCATCCGGCGGTGTACCGGGATGTGCAATGAATCAAGAGTGACATGTATGAAAAATTATGCATGGTGGCTTTGCCACAAATACGATGTCAACTACATAATCATGCATGGCAATATGTCAATATGAAGCACGCCATATGAACGGAATGGTGGAAAGTTGCATGGCAATATATCTCTAAATGGCTATGGAAATGCCATGATAGGTAGGTATGGTGGCTGTTTTGAGGAAGGATTTATAGTGGGTGTATGGTACCGGCGAAAGTTCCGCGGTACAAGAGAGGCTAGCAATGGTGGAAGGGTGAGAGTGCGTATAATCCTTGGACTCAACATTAGTCATAGGAACTCATATACTTATTACAAAATCTACGAGTCATCAAAACAAAGCAATCAAAGGATGCTCCTAGGGGGGAGGTTGGTAGGAGTTAACCATCGCGCGCCCCCGACCTCCACACAAAGGTTGACACTTTACAAATACCTCATGCTCTAACTTCGTCACATAGCGGTTTACCATACGTGCTTGCTACGGGAATCGCTAACTTTAACACAAGCATTTCTCAATTTCATAATAACTCCACTAGCATGACTCTAATATCACTATCCTCATATCTCAAAACAATTATCAAGCATCCAACTTCTCATCATATTCAATGCACTTAGTGTGAATTTTTTACTACATTGATATTGGATGTCTATCATGTGAAGGCTAGTTTTATAGCCAAAGCACATTACCATGCTGTTTTAATAGACTCTCAAATGGATATAAGTGAAGCATGATAGATCAACAATTTCTACAAAATATTATCACCACTGTGCTCTAAAAGATATCAGTGAAGCACTAGAGCAAAAACTATTCAACTCAAAAGATATATGTGAAGCACATAGAGTGTTCTATAAATTCCTAGGCCATATTTAACTCTCTCAAATAGGTGTATCCAGCAAGGATAATTGTGGCAAACTAACAAGCAAAGACTCAAATTATACAAGACGCTCCAAGTAAAACACATATCATGTGGTGAATAAAATATAGCTCCGAGTATAGTTACCGATAGATGAAGGCGAAAGAGGGGATGCCTTCCCGGGACATCCCCAAGCTTAGGCTTTGGTTGTCCTTGAATTTTACCTTGGGGTGCCTTGGGAATCCCCAAGCTTAGGCTCTTGACACTCTTTGCTCCATAGTCCATGAAAGCAATACTCAAAACTTGAAAACTTCACAACACAAAACTTAGACAAAAATCTCGTGAGCTCCGTTAGTATAAGAAAATAAACCACCACTCAAAGGTACTGTAATGAACTCATTCTTTGTTTATATTGGTGTTAAACCTATTGTATTCCAACTTCTTTATGATTCATACTTCCCAATAACACTCATAGAGGCATTGAAATAAGCAAAACAACACACGAAAAACAGAATCTGTCAAAAACAAAACAGTCTGTAGTAATCTGCAGTTTTCGCATACTTCCGTAACTCCAAAAAATTGAAATAAATTGGTAAAAGTGAGTAATTTGTCTATTAATCATCTGCAAAAAGAATCAACTAAATAGAACGCTCCAGTAAAATCTGGTGACCATTCTAGTGAACGCTAACGATTTTGTTTCTCACAGCACGATCATATAAACTTCACACAAGTCTTCCCAAAGGTTCTACTTGGCACAAACACTAATGAAAACACAAAACCACATCTAAACAGAAGCTAGATGCAATATTTATTCCTAAACAGAAGCAAAAAATAAAAATAAAAATTGGATTGCCTCCCAACAAGCGCTAACGTTTTACGCCCCTAGCTAGGCACGATACAAGAATAGATCTAGGTATTGCCATCTTTGGTAGGCAATCCATAAGTGGCTCTCATAATAGATTCATAAGGTAATTTTATTTTCTTTCTAGGAAAGTGTTCCATGCCTTTCCTTAACGGAAATTGGAATCTATTATTTCCTTCCTTCATATCAATAATTGCACCAATCGTTCTAAGGAAAGGTCTACCAAGAATAATAGGACATGAAGGATTGCAATCTATATCAAGAACAATGAAATCTACGGGCACATAATTCCTATTGGCAACAATAAGAACATCATTAATCCTTCCCATAGGTTTATTAATAGTGGAATCCACAAGAAGCAAATTTAAAGAACAATCATCAAGCTCATGGAATCCTAGCAAATCACACAAAGTTTTTGGGATAGTGGAGACACTTGCACTTAAATCACACAAAGCAAAGCATTCATGATCTTTAATTTTTATTTTGATAGTAGGTTCCCACTCATCATAAAGCTTTCTAGGGATAGAAACTTCTAACTCAAGTTTTTCTTCATAAGATTGCATCAAAGCATCAACTATGTGTTTGGTAAAAGCTTTTTTTTGACTATAAGCATGCAGAGAGTTTAGTGCGGATTGCAACAAGGAAATACAATCAATCAAAGAGCAATCATCATAATTTAATCCCTTGAAATCCAAAGTAGTGGGTTCATCACTATGCAAAGTTTTAATCTCATCACTCCCACTTTTAACAATTTTAGCATCAAGATCTAAAAACTCTGAATCATTGGGAAACCTTAAAGTAGAATCATCTCCAATCCTATCTTCATCAAGATTTATAATAGAAAACAAGGATCTAATAGGAGACACATCAATAACATTCAGATCTTCATCTTTATTTCCATGATAACTAGAAGAACATGCTTTTATATAATTCTCTCTTTTAGCACGCATCCTAGCGGTTCTTTCTTTGCATTCATCAATGGAAATTCTCATGGCTTTGAGAGACTCATTGATATCATGCTTAGGTGGGATAGATTTAAGTTTTAAAGAATCAACATCAAGAGTAATTCTATCCACACTTCTAGCCAATTCATCAATCTTAAGCAATTTTTCTTCAAGCATAACATTGAAATTCTTTTGCGAAATCATAAACTCCTTAACACTAGTTTCAAATTCAGAAGGCATCTTTCCATAAGAGTTGTTGTAGGAATTACCATAATTATTAGAGAAATTACTAGGAAAAGGCTTAGGATTAAAGTTCCCTCTATAAGCATTGTTACCAAAATTATTCCTACCAACAAAATTCACATCCAAAGATTCATTGTTATTTTCAATCAAAGTGGACAGAGGCATATCATTAAGATCAGAAGAAGCACTCTTAGCAGCAAATAACTTCATAAGTTCATCCATCTTTCCACTTAAAACACTAATCTCTTCAATAGCATGCACTTTTTTTACTAGTAGATCTTTCGGTGTGCCATTGAGAATAATTAACCATAATATTATCTAGGAGTTTGGTAGCTTCTCCTAAGGTAGTTTCCATGAAAGTGCCTCCTGCGGCTGAATCTAAAAGATTTCTAGAAGCAAAATTCAAGCCTGCATAAAAGTTTTGAATAATCATCCATAAGTTCAACCCATGTGTAGGGCAATTACGTATCTTAAATTTCATTCTCTCCCAAGATTGTGCAACATGCTCATGATCTAGTTGCTTAAAATTCATAATATCGTTTCTAAGAGAGATGATCTTAGCAGGAGGGAAATACTTAGAGATAAAAGCATCTTTGCACTTATTCCACGGATCAATACTATTTCTAGGCAAAGAGGAAAACCATGTTTTAGCACGATCTCTAAGTGAAAATGGAAATAACTTCAATTTAATAATATCTTTATCGGTATCCATTTTCTTTTGCATATCACACAAATCAACAAAGTTGTTTAGATGGGTAGCGGCATCTTCACTAGAAGGCCGGAAAATTGATCTTTCATGACAAGATTCAACAGAGCAGCATTGATCTCAAAAGATTCAGCATCGGTAATAGGAGCAATCGAAGTGCTGATAAAATCATTATTGTTGGTATTGGAGAAGTCACACAACTTGGTATTGTTCTGAGCCATAGTGACAAGCAAGCAATCCAACACACAAGCAAACAAGAAGCAAGCGAACGATAAACACACGGCAAAATAAGGGCAAATAAAACGGCAAGGGTGAAGTGGGGGAGAGGAAAACGAGAAGCAAAAAATGTAATGCGAAGGATAAGGGTTTGTGATAGGTACTTGGTATATGACTTTTGCGTAAGCCTCCCCGGCAACGGCGCCAGAAATTCTTCTTGCTACTTCTCGAGCTTGCGTTGTATTCCCTCGAAGAGGAAAGGGTGATGCAGCACAGTAGCATAAGTATTTCCCTCAGTTTTTGAGAACCAAGGTATCAATCCAGTAGGAGACCACGCGCAAGTCCCTCGCACCTGCACAAACAAATAAGAACTTCGCAGCCAACGCGATAAGGGATTGTCAATCCCTTTACGGTTACTTACGAAAGTGAGATATGATAGAGATGATAGTTTGATATTTTTGGTATTTTTGGTTATAAGAACAGAAAGTAAAAGCGGAAAAGTAAAGTAGATTGTAGATTGATATGTTGAGAATAGACCCGGGGGCCATAGTGTTCTCTAGTGGCTTCTCTCATGATAGCGATTTTCTACGGCGGGTAAACAAATTACTATCGAGCAATTGATAGAAAAGCGAATAATTATGAGACTATCTAGGCATGATCATTATATATAGGCATCACGTCCGAGACAAGTAGACCAAAACGATTCTGCATCTACTACTATTACTCCACACATCGACCGCTATCCAGCATGCATCTAGAGTATTAAGTTCATAAGAACAGAGTAACGCCTTAAGCAAGATGACATGATGTAGAGGGATAAACTCAAACATAGTGATATAAACCCCATCTTTTTATCATCGATGGCAACAATACAATACATGCCTTGCTGCCCCTACTGTCACTAGGAAAGGACACCGCAAGATTGAACCCAAAGCCAAGCACTTCTCCTATTGCAAGAACTATAGATCTAGTAGGCCAAACCAAACCAATAATTTGAAGAGACTTGTAAGGATATTATAATCATACATAAAGAGTTCAGAATATAACCAAATATTTCTCATAGATAATCTTGATCATAAGCCCACAATTCATCGGATCTCGACAAACACACCGCAAAAAGAGATTACATCGAATAGATCTCCTCGAAGACCGAGGAGAACTTGGTATTGAGATCCAAAGAGAGAGAAGAAGCCATCTAGATACTAGCTATGGACCCCGAAGGTCTGTGGTAAACTACTCACAACTCATGGTGAGGCGATGATGATGATGTAGAAGCACTCCGTGGAAGATCCCCCCTCTAGCGGAGCTCCGGAACAGGCCCCTAGATGGGATCTCACGGGAACAGAAGGTTGCGGCGGTGGAACTAGGGTTTTCTGTGTTGTTCTGATAGTTTTGGGGTACGTAGGTATATATAGGAGGAAGGAGGGCACCGGGGGCCAGACGAGGTGCCCACGAGGCAGGGGGCGCCCCCACCCTCGTGGACGCCACGTCAGCCCTACTCCATGGTTCTCAAGTCTCCCGTGTGTATTTTGCTCAAAAATATCTCTCCCGAAGGTTTCATTCCGTTTGGACTTCGTTTGATATTCCTTTTCTGTAAAACCCTAAAACAGGCAAAAAAACAACAATCTGGACTGGGCCTTTGGGTTAGTAGGTTAGTCCAAAAAATAATATAAAAGTGTATAACAAAGCCCATTAAACATCCAAAAGATCATAAATAATAGGATGGAACAATTAAAACTTATAGATACGTTGGAGACGTATCAGTTACTGATAAGGATTATGAATTCTCTATTGATCCTGAGTAAATTACATTGGTTGAATCTGATCCTTTTCATGGTTATGAATCTGAAACTGTTGTGGCACATCTTACTAAATTAAATGATATAGCCACCCTATTTGCTCATGAGGAAATTTTATGCTATTACTATATACTTAAGTTGTTTCCTTTCTCATTAAAGGGTGATGCTAAGTTATGGTTTAATTCTCTTGCTCCTGGTTGTGTGCGTAGTCCTCAGGATATGATTTACTACTTCTGTGCAAAATATTTTCCTGCTCATAAGAAACAAATTGCCTTACATGGAATATATAATTTCGTGCAAATTGAAGAAGAGAGTCTCCCACAAGCTTGGGGGTGGCTTCTCCAATTACTTAATGCTTTGCCTGATCATCCTCTCAAGAAGAATGAAATACTTGATATCTTTTATAATGGACTAACCGATGCTTCTAGCGACCACCTAGATAGTTGTGCTGGTTGTGTTTTCAGGGAACGAACTATTGAACAAGCTGAAAAACTATTGAATAATATATTGAGTAATGATAATGATTGGACTCTCCCCGAACCAACTCTGAAGCCAACTCCGAAGAAAAGAGGTATTTTATTTCTCAGTCCCGAAGATATGCATGAGGCAAAGAAATCTATGAAAGAAAAAGGTATTAAAGCTAAAGATGTTAAGAATTTACCACCTATTGAAGAAATACATGGTCTTGATAACCCGACACAGGTAGTAGAGATAAATTCTCTCTATAGATTTGATGAAGGTGATATTCCTCATAATAAGTCTGCTAGCCAATGCTTAGATGAGTTTGATAATTTTATTGTTAAACAAGAAAACTTCAATGCTTATGTTAGTAGACAACTGAAACGTAATGCTTATATGCTTGAGCGCTTGGGTGATCATGTGACTAGAACTTCTAATGATCTTAAGCTTATTAGTAAACATGCTTCCATGGTTACCATTCAAGTACTACAAGTACTTCAAGCACAAAATGATTTGCTTAATGAGTTAAATAGTAAGAATAATGATAATGCTGTTATGGTTGCAACTAGAGGTTGTAAAGTGACCTAGGAACCTTTGTATCCTGAGGGTCATCCCAAGAGAATTGAGCAAGAATCTCAGAGGGCTAATACTGATAAACCTAGCCCTAGTAATAAAAAGAAAAATAAAACTGATAGGGCTTTGCATACTTCTAGTGAACCTATTATAGACACACCTGAGAATCCCAATAATATTTCAATTTCTGATGCTGAGACACAATCTAGTAATGAACATGATCCTAATGATAATGTTAATGATGATGTTCATACTGATGCTCAACCTAGTAATGATAATGATGTAGAGATTGAACCTGCTGTTAATCTTGATAACCCACAATCAAAGAATTAACGTTATGATAAGACGGACTTCATTACTAGGAAATCTGGTAAAGAAAGGGAACCATGGGTTCAAAACCCATGCCCTTTCCTCCTAAACCATCCAAGAAAAAGGATGATGAGGATTTTGAATGCTTTTTGTGAGATGATTAGACCTATCCTTTTGCGTACGTGTTTGACTGATATGCTTAAAATGTCTCCTTATGCCAAGTATATGAAAGAAATTGTTAATAATAAAAGAAAGATACCAGAAGCTGAAATATCCACCATGCTTGCTAATTATACTTTTAAGGGTGGAATACCACAGAAACTTGGAGATCCAGGAATACCTACTGTACCATGCTCCATTAACGGAAACTATGTTAAAACTGCTTTATGTGATCTTGGAGCCGGTGTTAGTGTTATGCCTTTCTCTTTATATCGTAGACTTGAATTGAATAAGTTGACACTGACTGAAATTTCTTTGCAAATGGCTGATAAATCAACTACTATACCCATTGGTATTTGTGAGGATGTGCCTGTTATGGTTGCGAACGTGACTATCTTAACGAACTTTGTTATTCTTGATATTCCCGAGGATGACAATATGTCAATTATCCTTAGTAGACCTTTTTTGAATACTGCAGGGGCTGTTATTGATTGCAACAAAGGCAGTGTCACTTTTCATGTAAATGGTAATGGTCACACGGTACACTTTCCGAAGAAACAACCTCAAGTTAATAGCGTCAATTCTATTGGAAAATTTCAACTATTGCTATTGGAGGTTTTGAATTCCCTCTTCCTACTGTTAAGAAGAAATATGATATTTTTATTGTTGGGGACATGCATATCCCCATTGAGGTAAGCTAGTGTTATTCCAAAATTCTCCGGTTGTATGTTATTTGAAAGAAGTTTGTTAATGAGCTCACTACTGCAGGTTGCTGCTAACGCGACACTACGATGAGAGACCCATTGACGAAACTGTGTGCGATGCATTAATCACAAATGGGGATGTAAAAAACTTCAAGAAGGTGTAAAATTTTTGCGATGAATGATACATCAAACATGGTTCAGATTGTAGTTGCGTGTGCGATCCAGGGCACACCGTTGACCCATTCGAACCATTTGCGATGAGGCAGAACAACATAAACGGGCAGCCAGATCAATGTGTGTGCGATATACGACATACAGTTCGCTCCGATGAACTATTTGCCATTAGGGAGTGCAACATAAATGGTTAGCCAGATCAAGGTGTGTGTTATATAGGGCATACGGTACACTTGGACGAACTATTTTCTATTAGCAAACACAACAGAAACGATTCAACTTAACAAGATGTGTGTGATGTAATCTATAAATTTTGTCCTTGTTTATCGTCATATTGTAGATTACAACGCAATAAGTAATTGCAAATCTGTTCACACCTATCAAACTAATATGTGTTCACACTTAGCACCGGGCTATAAAAACTACCCACTTGAAAATTACTTCACAGTTCCTCTCCTCATCACCCACAAAACTGGTCTTTCCTATCAAGTCGTTCTGCCATGACCGATAGGAGGAGTTTAGGGTGGACATATAACCAGGCATTAAAGACCAAGGTCGCGGAAGCACTAGAGAGGTCCCGCCGGGAAGCCACAGCCACAACAGAGATGTCCCGGCGCGCTGCGGAGCCCTCGAACGAGCGCTCGCCGGCACACGAGGGCTCTCACAAGCGCATTCAAGGCATCGTCCATCGCGGCGAGCTGGCATTCTTGAAGTCCTTCGCCAGCGACGACGACATTCTCGTTGGCATCACTACACTGCAGGAGCTGGTCGACGGCTTGATGAAGCTGCTCAAGATCAGCGATGCCTCGGTTGACAAGGCGACCGGCCTCGTCGAGCAACTCATGGTGACAATGCAAAGCTCCTCAAGGTGCTCGCCGAGAAGGAGGAGGAGGCCGCCTACTAGAAGATGCTGCATGAGCAGAGTAGTGCCTCGGGGATGACACTGACAGCGGTCGTCGAGGAGCTGATGGGTGACTTGAGGAAGCTCTGGATCGAGCATGAGCAGGAGGTGGAGGAATCTGTGACTGCTTTGAAGCAAAGTTGTGAGGAATTGAAGAAGGAGCTGGAGGATGTCGTCGCCCGGCGATCCATCGACGAGTAGAGACAGTAGCGACCCAGATCGTTGTCTGCAATTTCCTTCTTCTCTTGCCCCAGTGTCTTCCGGGCTTTGCCACATGTGGCATTTTAAATTATTCGGAATATGTAAGATAATTATTATCCGCGCCATTGTAAATTTGTCGTTGTATAATCCGTTGCCATTTTATTTGTGGTCGTATTTTCTGTTGCCGTATGTGGCAATTTAAATTAGGCCGGAATACGAGTTTAAAACACGAACAAAGCAAATGCTACCATGGGATCGCAAGCAAACACCCTCCATCCAGGTGCTTTAATTAACCCATTAACGGAGAAGTTGTGAGTGAGGCGGGTGGCGGCTGGTGCATGGGGGTCAAAGAGCTTGCTTCCCGGTGAGCATGGGTGGCCTTGCTGCTCGCACGTGTCCCGTCGAGCCTGCGAGGTGGACAGGATGCACGCGTCCCGTCGAGCCTGCATGGCGGACTGCTCGCACGCATCTCGTCGAGCCTGCACGATGGACTTCTCGCGCTCGTCCCGTCTAATTAAACAGCTACACGCATGCCATCGAGTATGGTTACATTTCGACACGGTTGATATAATACAATCATTTGCGATATTAACGTGTCAGCTTTTTGTTTTAAAAAGGACTTCGTTGGCTACTAATGTGTGCGCCTCTTCTCAAACTAGACATTTTTTTACCACGACATATATGTGCCATGTCATGAAACCATGCCAAGTCTCATTTTTTGGGGGTGATTTTTTGATTTGCTTGGATTTAAAAACCGAGATTCTCAATGTTTCAGGACGACGACAAGTTTGTAATTCATTCCCATTCCTTAAATGAGACCTAAACATGCACCCAATGACAGAGCTAAACATGTACCCAATGACACATGTACGATTTCCCACCCATTTTTCTTCACTGGAGCATGTGCTTGTAGTTCAAATTTGAATTATGGACTACATTAAATGCGTAGAAAACTTAGTAATTAGTAATATATATATACAATGGCCAAACGAACCCTGAACAGTTTCAAATTTCAGCCCGACATTTCTGTTATTCTATGTTGCATGTAGAAAACAAAGTTCAAGGCGAGAAGAGGCAGCGATTATCGTTTCGCCCACAAGAGGGGCATGTTTCTCTACCGAAACCACGAGGGTTTCGATAGGCTCCGGTTTGTAAGAGGCTTGTAATATAGCTTAGCTCAAATTGGACAATTATATGTACCATGTAGTGACACATGCCAAGTTTCATGATTTCCTGATGATTTTTGGATTTACAGAGATTTAAAAACCGAGATTCGCAATATTTGTGGCCAAGCCAGGACGGCGAGACGGTTGAATTCGTTCACATTCGTTCCATGGGACCTAAACATGCACCCCAAGGAAACATGTGTGTTTTTCTAGCCATTTTGGTGCACTCGAGCATGTATTTATAGTTCGGATTTGAATTATGGACATTAAATGCCTGGAAAACTCAATTAATAAATAAAAAAGGTCAAACGAACCCTGAATAATTTCAAAGTTCAGCGCAAATCTCCCGTTGTTCCGTGTCGCGTGTAGAAGAAAACACGAGGCTAGAAGAGGGAGTGATTATCGTTTGGCCCACAAGGGGACACGTTTCCATATCGAAACCACGAGGGTTCTTGTGACAGGCTCCGGTTTGTAAGAGGTTTGTAATAAAGCCTGGCCCAAATTGGCAATGTTTTTACCACGACATATATGTGCCATGACGTGACACCATGCCACCTTTGAGGACTTTATAGTGAGTTTTGGATTTATTGGAACTTAAAAACCGAGATTTGAAATGTTTGAGGACGAGCCAGGACATCGGTACAGTTGTAATTCATTCCCATTCCTGGCATGGGACCTAAACATGCACCCAAGGACACATGTGTAATTTTTCTAGCCATTTCGGTGAACTCGAGCATGTATTTGTAGTTCAGATTTGAATTATGGACATTAAATGCCTAGGGAACTCAATTAGTGTATAAAAAGACCAAATGAACCCTGAATAAGTTTAAATTTCAGCACAGATATCCTATCGTTCCATGTTGCCCGTAGAAGAAAATACAAGGCGAAAAGAGGCAGTGATTACGTTTCGTCCACGAGGGGGACACGTTTCCCTATCGGAACCACGAGGCTTCTTTGAGAGAAGCTCCGGTTTTTGTAAGAGGGTTGCAATAAAGCTTGGCCCAAATTGTACAATGTTTTTACCACGACATAAATATGTGCCATGACGTGACACCATGCCACCTTTGATGACTTTCTGGTGAGTTTTGGATTTATGGGGGCTTAAAGACCGAGATTCGAAATGTTTGAGGACGAGCCAGGAGGCGGGTATGGTTGTAATTCGTTCCCATTCCTAGCATGGGACCTAAACATCCACCCAAGGACACATGTATAATTTTTCTAGCCATTTTGGTGAACTGGAGCATGTATTTGTAGTTCAGATTTGAATTATGGACATTAAATGCCTAGGAAACTCAATTAGTGTATAAAAGGCCAAACGAACCCTGAATAAGTTTAAATTTCTACATGGATATCATGTCGTTACATGTTGCCCGTAGAAGAAAATACAAGATGAAAAGAGGCAGTGATTACGTTTCGCCCACGAGGGGGACATGTTTCCCTATCGGAACCACAATGCTTCTTTGAGAGAAGCTCCGGTTTTTTTAAGAGGGTAAGCTTGGCCCTAATTGGAAAATGTTTTTACCATGACATATATATATGTGCCATGAAGTGACACCATTCCACCTTTGACGACCCTCTGGTGAGTTTTGGATTTATGCGGAATTAAAAACCGAGATTCGAAATGTTTAAGGACAAGCCAGGACGCGAGTACAGTTGTAATTTGTTCCCATTCCTGGCATGGGACGTAAACATGCAACCCTGTCATTCCATGTTGCCCGTAGAGAAAATACGAGGCGAAAAGAGGCAGTGATTACATTTCGCCCACATGGGGGACACGTTTCCCTATCAAAACCATGAGGCTTCTTTGAGACAAGCTCCTGTTTGTAAGAGGCTTGTAACAAAACTTGCGCCACAATGGACGAAAAAAATTCCTCAACATATAAGTGCCATGTCGTGACACCATGCCAGGTTTCACGATTTTCGGCTTAGTTTTGGATTTACGGGGATTTAAAAACCAAGATTCTTCTCACGAAATGTTTTCAAATAGCATATGGTTCAGTCACGAAAGCCCATATTCAATGAAAACTTCGTGGAAACCATATTTTAATGTTTCATAAAAAACTATAAAAATGTGGGATGTTAAGAATGTGATGTTTTATTGCGACACAAAATTTCAAGTTGAAAAACATTACGTGATGTGAGCTATGAAAAAGGAAAATTCAGTCCTAAATTGTGACATTACTATTCGGTACTATTTAACGCTGATTTTATCTTTTTCATAGCTCACATCTCGTAATGTGTTTCAACTTGAAATTTTGTGTGGCAATAAAACATCATCCTCTTAACATCCCGCATTTTTTCATTTTTTTTAAACTTCAAAACATCCTTTTTCTCGTGGTTTTCACCGGTTTCCACCGAATGTTGGTTTTCGTATGATATTCTTCCCCCCCCCCCTGCTGCGCGCGTGATCTGAGTCGTGCAATCTTATTGGCCAGAACCCAAACCCCACGGATCATACGTGTGCACCGTTGGATGCTCCTAGATCGAACCGCAACCATGAGCCCTTTCGACAGGACATGTAGTACATGGGTAAGCACTGTGCGCATGCGTCGTGCTAGCTCACGCTTCCTTCTCTACTAGATTTTCAAAACAGGCTACCGTTTCTCGCCACGCCTCTCATTGGTTTCCCGCCTCTTCTCCCATCATTTTCCCGCGACCAGTGTCAGTGCTCATTGAAGGCTAGCGTGACACACCGGCCATGTAAAATATCCCACACAGTTTCTAAAAGCACAAATGTGTGTGATAGGAGGGAGTAGGTCCCATAGGGTGACCAGCGTGAATCACCATGCCTGTGCAACGCGGGCAAAGGTGGAGGTACTTGCTCAACCATGTGCGATGCAAGTGCGCTGCAAAATCACCACGACCGTGCAAGCGCGAGCAAAGGGTGGAGGTACTGGCTTAACCGTGTGCGATGTAAGTGCGCTGTAAAACCACCACCTATGCAAGCTAAAGGCGGGTAAGTTTATTTGGAAATTAGGACGAACCATGTGCGATAGATCAACTAGCTAGAAATATAAAAACAAAATACCCGCCTTGAGCGTTGCAAAAATTGGCGGTTCCGTGTCACTTTTCCTTATTATCATACACACATATTGTTATTGGACCATGCGCGATCTTGGACACTCTGGCACTCCCGCCCCGCATCAATTCCTATACCCAATTTTTAGTAGCCGTCGTACTTAAACCGTCACCCACACTCCTCCAGCACCGACTTTATAGTAAAATTGCAGTAGCCGAGGCATTTGAACCGTCGACCTCCCTCGTCCACCGCCATCTCCACCCACCATCCTCAAACACCCCCTCCACAGTCCCCCACCCGCCCCCTCCCCCCCTCGAACCCTAGCTCACGGTCGGCGCCGGTTCCGCCACCAACCGCTACCGGTCTGTGCGTTCCTCCTAGCTTAGATAATAAAGTTCAGGTTACCCAGCAATTCCCATACCATCGCCCCACTCCCCTAAGTTTTTAGACGAGGCATACGGTGTTCCTCCCCGCCTGATCCACACCCCCTGCTCCAGAATGTCGCAACCTAAGCTCAACCACGTATCCCTGGGAGCTCGACGAGCATTCGGCCAAGAAGAGGTTGATCACGGCCTCTCCGACGGACGTTGGCGAGGTGGTCGCCGTTCGCCCCAACCTGTCGATCCCGGAGCAACACGTCGCCACAGAAGCCGGCGAAGACGTTGACTACGTTGCCATGCCAAACGCGTCATATGGGCGGGCTAGCATATTACTTTATCTCGGGAAAGCTGGCTACGACATCAAGCTCGTCCACAGCGACGGCTTCACGCGGGCCATGTCACAGGTTAAGTGGTCCATCCCCAACCCCTTTGGTTCAACCGCCGTCGATCTCTTGGACGGCCATGCCGCTGATCTCCTCCGCAAAGCGATCAAGGATTTGCGAGCTTTATACGCCATCAAGCCCATTTTGTCATTTCCGAAGGACACGTTCCATGGCGGTGGCTTGGGATCCTCAATTTCCAAGTCAGATCTCATCGACCACGACCACGACCACGAGGAGGGCACCCACGAAGGTTCTTCCAAGGTGAAACAACCCATCTATGACATCACAGAGCGCACCATGGTCTATGCTCTTCCAACTGGAAGGACCCCGTCCATGAAATGTGAGGCAACATTCTATCAGCTTTAACTGTGCCGTGTTTAATTGTTTTAGTTATGCAAAAATGTATTGTTCAATAGGGCTATGTGATGTTTAAGTATGAATTGTCCACTTCGGTTTCACGAATGGCTATATTTGGTTGTTTATAGTGAGTAGATGCCTTGTTAATCTGTATTTGGTTGTTAGGTTGGTTGGAGTGAGCATTTTTTCAGTTATCGAGCAGATGCCTTGTTTATATGTATTTGGTTCTTAGTTTGGTTGCAGTGAGCATTTGTCTAGTTATCAAGCAGATGCCTTGTTTATCTGTATTTGGTTGTTAGGTTGTTTTTTAGCATTTGTCCAGTTATCAAGCAGATGCCTTGTTTATCTGTATTTGTTTGTTAGGTTGCTTTTTTTAGCATTTGTCCAGTTATCAAGCAGATGCCTTGTTTATCTTTATCTGCTTGGTAGGTTGGTTGCAGTGAGCATTTGTCCAGTTTTCAAACATATGCCCTGTTTATTTGTATTTGCTTGTTAGGTTGGTTGTAGTGAGACTCTCTCCAGTTCTCAATGGCTATATTTGGTTGTTATACTGGTCATTTATGCCTTGTTTATTTCAGTCATTGACAATGTGTTGTTCATTATGTGCAAGTCGGAATTGTGCTGCTCGACTACACCAATACCAGTTTGAACGGCTATATTTTGTTCCAGTTATTCCTGGGGTAGTTAACACATGCCCTTTATTTCAGTTTTACACATTTATCCAATGTGAAGTTTAAGCATTACCTACGTTCTATTCATTTTCAACAATACCAGTTTGAATTGCAATATTTGATGGTTGTTAAGCCTGCTGTCGGTAACATTGCCTTCCATTTTATATCTGCTTTAATAGCATGCTGAAACCAACACATTCAAGCTATCATTTGGAGAAGATGTTGTTTACCTTTGCTATATTTGTTTGATGTTAGGGTTGTTGTACTTATCATGCCTTTCCACTACTTTTGCATGACAACAACGGGAGTGGCCACCATTTTCCGCCGAGGTTAGCTTCATCCCTCAGCTTGTACTCCCCCCGTTGTTCCATAATGTAGTGCATATAGATCCAGGCCTGGACACTTGTTGTAGCGACCCGACCCAAATGGATCGAAGTCTCTGTGCTTAAGTGTCATCCCTGGATCGGTATGCTGACACACACAGTACTCGATGAATTATAACAGAGTTCAATCACACACTTTATTACATCGAGGTCCTCAAAAGAGTATTTATTACAATAATATGGCCAAAGGCCATCTAGATAAAATAACTGCGGAAGCATCAAAAGTAAAATGAGTCCATCAACTCCACGGCAAACTGAGTGCAGAACAACGACCTATCGCACCTTTACTCCTCGTCGGAAAACTCTGCAACATGAGACATTGCGGCCGTGTAGGCCAACACATGGAATATGCTGGCAATGTCACACCATAGAAATAATAATAAAGAAAAAGACGATCTCTATATGCAAATTTAGCTGGTGGAGGCTCTAAGTTTAATTTTTGCATAAAGCCAATTTTACCCTACAACAAAGGAATAAACTTTTATTTACTACTAAGTTAAAAAATGCCATTATTGAGAAGGTTCCTCCAACTCAATCCAAAATTCCCAAGTCATTAGTAACCCAATAATTTTATTTAGAAGAGTGATGAGATCAACCAATAATTCACTTCCAGATACTCAAGTTGTCCATAACCGGGGACACGGCTAATCATGATTAGTTTGTACACTCTGCAGAGGTTTGCGCACTTTTCACCACAAGACTCGACCACCTCCATGATCGGAAGATCGAGACATAGCCTTTCTGAAGTATTTCCTCTAAACCCTGGGTAGACCGGTACACCTACTTTCCCCTACATCAGCTAGTCTACCACGGAAAGAGGTCACACAACTTACTCAACTATGCCAGAGCCCATAATGGCTTGTGGCTGCACACGGAAGTTTCTAGGCATGAAATATCTTATGATCCCTTTGAGCCTAGGTGGCGGACCTAGGGTAATCACACGGGTACTCCGAGATTCCCCTTGGGCAAGCACTGGTTTCTCTAGGTGCCCCAAACAATCCACCCAGATTTGTATTAAAGTTGCCACCTTATGTTGTCCCGATAAATTATTATCTCTCGCAACTTGCATGTATCACACATACCAATCCCCGTCTACGAGCATGGCTAAGCAATATATGATATAACGAATAAAATCCCTGGGTGATAAAAGGTCATAGGTCCTGCCACATAAACTACATAGCATAATCACATGTTCCCAATCCTACTCATGCAATCTTTGAGGGTGAAACTAATGTATAGTAAAAACTGGGTATTGAAAATTATGATCAAAGTGTGAACTTGCCTTGCTGACGTTCGTTGAACTCTAAAGATTCGTAGTAGCGAGCTTCGCACTCCGGATGATCTAGCGTAAGCAAGCAATAACATACATAAGCATACAAGCAAAGAATCAAAAGAAAACGAGTAAAAGACTTCAAAAAACTCCAAAAAAAACACCCAAATAAAGTTTCTGTACCGAACTTAATTTTTACGGCAACAAAAATAAATTGTTTTGGTTTTAACAGAAGGTACATGTCACAAGCTTCGATTAGCAAAAAGAATCACCCAAAACAGAGTTACGAAACTCAAGTTATGGCCTAACGAAGTTTGAATTCAGATCTGCTTGAATTCAAATTTTAAAATTTTCAAAAATATATTTCGTTTGGTTCTCTGGATAGAGGATATTTTTAGGAAACCGTAGGAAAAAGAATCAACTAAATCGGATCTATAGACTAAAAGATATACTAGAAATAAGATTTGGTATAGAATCTGAGATTGAAAAATTACTGGAAAAAGAGAAACAAAATCGGCCAGGGTGCTCACCGGACTTGTCGCCGGAGACGAGGAAGAAGGTGGCTCCGGTGTGTTTCGGCGAAGGACGCGTGTGGGACGGTGAAGAGCAACGTGATGCGAATCCGAGGAGCAGTACCGCAGTGTCGGTATCGCCTCCTGGCGTGGTGGAGAAGCCGCCGGAATACACGAACTCCGGCGAGCAATTGGCGAGGTTAGGGAGGGGGAAAAGCTCCAGAAGGAGAGGGCTTCGGACGAGGGGTGAGAGGGGCTCGTGGGGATGCTTTATATAGGGCTTGGGGAGGTGAGAATCCGAGAAGACTATGGTATTTAATGGTGGCTGTTTCTCTGCCTCCTAATGGCCATTACAGGCAACTCCAAGGCGCACTAGGAAGGGGAAGGGGTAGAGGAAGGCGAGGGGAACCAATTCCGGGGGTTAGTGGGTGCGGTGGAAGGGAGTTGAGGGGGGGAGAGAGATGGAGGCGCCATGGATGACCGTGTGTTCGTGTTCCTCTGTACATGAACGAGGAGGAAGAAGAAGATAGCGCTGGGCATGGGCCTTTCACGGCCAGTGGCTTTTTTTTGATAGAGAGAGAGAAAAAAAATTATAGATAGAAAATAAAAATATTTTAATATAGGACATATATATATCAAAAAATTCAGAAAAATAAATCCTACACTTTCGGCAGGAGAAAAACTTTATAAAAAACATTTTTCTAAAAAATTCAAAAGAAACTCAAATTTGAATTCAAAACTTTTGGCATTGTTTTCTTCTAACTTTTTGGAGTGTCATGTTAGCTCCTCTCACACTTTTGAACAAGTGCTTGTCAGGGATTTTTGAAATAAATTTCAGATGCCAAGTTGAATCCAAAGTCGGATAAAACTCAAATGCCTCTGAAATTTCCAAATGACACTCAAATAAAAAAAATGCATAGATGCTTAGTTAATGATTGTAAAACATTCCAAATTGGAAATTTGGGATGTTACAAACCTACCCCCCTTAAGATGAATCTCGCCCTCGAGATTCGGGTTGGCTAGCAAAAAGGTGTGGGTGATCCTGTCGAAGATCTTCTTCGCGTTCCCAGGTGGCTTCTTCCTCGGTATGATGACTCCATTGAACCTTGCAAAACTTGATGACCTTGTTGCGGGTAACTCTGTTGGAAAACTCAATAATCTTGACAGGCTTCTCCTCATAGGTCAGATCACTATCCAACTGTATGGCTTCTAGTGGCACTGTATCTCTCAAAGGAATATCGGCCATCTCGGCATGGCACTTCTTCAACTGGGAAACATGAAACACATCATGAACTCCTGACAAGGCTTCGGGTAATTCCAACTTGTAGGCAACTTCACCCATGCGTTCCAAAATTCTGTATGGCCCCACAAATCGTGGTGCTAGTTTGCCTTTAACTCCAAACCGTTTAACTCCTCTAAGTGGAGACACACGAAGATATGCTCTATCTCCGACTTCGTAGGTTACTTCTTTGCGTTTAGCATCAGCATAACTCTTCTGCCTGGATTGGGCTACCTTGAGTTTGTCACGGATCAACTTGACTTTCTCCTCTGAATCTCTGATAAGGTCGGGACCAAATAATTTACGGTCTCCAACTCCATCCCACATTAATGGTGTCCTGCACCTCCTTCCGTACAAAGCTTTGAAAGGGGCCATCTTCAAACTAGCTTGATAGTTGTTGTTATATGAGAACTCTGCGTATGGCAAATTATCATCCCAACTAGATCCATAATCTAGCGCACAAGCTCTCAACATGTCCTCCAGAATCTGATTGACTCTCTCGGTCTGCCCATCTGTCTGCGGATGAAAGGTTGTACTGAACTCTAGCCTGGTACCCAAAGTTTCGTGTAACTGATGCCAAAACTTTGAGGTAAATTGTGTTCCTCTATCTGATACGATGGTCCTCGAAACTCCATGTAGAGATACGATCCTGGTCATATATATCTTGGCCAACTTAGCACTTGTATATGTGGTTTTCACGGGGATGAAGTGAGCTACCTTGGTCAAGCGATCAACTACTACCCAAATAGAATCATAGCCTGATCGTGTCCTGGGTAATCCTATAATAAAGTCCGTGCCAAGCTTGTCCCACTTCCAATCCGGTATCGGCAAAGGTTGAAGTAATCCTGCTGGTTTCTGGTGATCTGCCTTAACTCTCTGACATACATCGCATACTGCTACATACTCGGCAATATCCTTCTTCATACCTGTCCACCAGAAACTTTCCTTCAAGTCCAAATACATCTTGGTGTTGCCTGGGTGTATCGAATAATGCGAATCATGAGCCTCCTGAAGAATCAACTTCCTGATCTCTGTGTCATTTGGCACTTAAATACGCTGCTCAAACCATAAGGTTCCGTGTTCATCCTCACGAAATCCTTCTGCCTTTCCTTGGTTCATCCTTTCCTTTATTTCTGCAATACCTTTGTCTAACTTCTGGGCTTCTCGGATCTTTCCCAACAAGGTGGATTGAATTTCCATTGCGGTAACAAAACCTCGTGGTACTATCTCCAATCGGAGATCTCTGAGATCATCAATTAACTCTTGAGGTAATCCTCCTGGTGTGAGGGTATTGACATAACTCTTGCGGCTCAATGCATCTGCCACAACATTTGCCTTTCCTGGGTGATAGTGCAATTTCATGTCATAATCTTTTATGAGCTCCAACCATCTTCTCTGCCTGAGGTTCAACTCCTTCTGCGTGAAGATGCATTTCAAACTCTTGTGATCCATGTAAACATCACAATGATTTCCAATAAGAAAATGCCTCCAGGTCTTGAGCGCATGTACTACGGCTGCTAACTCCAAATCATGCGTGGCATAATTCCACTCATGGGGTCGAAGTTGACGTGAGGCATATGAAACAACTCTTCCTTCTTGCATAAGAACACCTCCAAGTCCCTGATGAGAAGCGTCGCAATATACCTGAAAATCCTTGCGTATATTCGGAAGAATAAGCACTGGGGCTGTGACCAAACGTTTCTTCAACTCCTATAAACATGCCTCACATTCCTTGGTCCATTTAAACTTGGTGTCTTTCTTCAATAATTCTGTCATGGGCTTCGTGATCTTGGAGAAATTCTCAATAAACCTCCGATAATATCCTGCAAGTCCAAGGAAACTGCGAATCTCTCCGACTGAGGTGGGCGCCTTCCATTCGGTGATGGCTTCAACTTTTGAAGGATCCACTGCTATTCCTTCCCCTGATATAACATGTCCGAGAAATCCAACTTCCTTCAACCAGAATTCACACTTGCTGAACTTTGCATATAACTGATGTTCCCTGAGCTTCTCAAGAACCAAGCGCAAATGTTCCTTGTGTTCTTCTTCATTCTTCGAGTAAATCAACATGTCATCAATGAATACCACAACAAACTTATCCAAGAACTCCATGAATACCTTATTCATCATACTCATAAAATAGGCAGGGGCATTAGTCAAACACAAAGACATGACCGTATACTCATAAAGCCCATATCTCGTGGTACAGGCTGTCTTGGGTATATCATGTTCTCGAATCTTCAGCTGGTGATATCCAGATCGAAGACCGATCTTTGAGAAAACTTTTGCTCCTTGTAGCTGGTCAAACAAATCATTTATCATCGGCAGAGGGTACTTGTTCTTGATCGTCACCTCATTCAACGCACGATAATCCACAACCATTCTCAAGGATCCATCCTTCTTCTCAACTAGAAGCACTGGGGCCCCCCAAGGTGATGAACTCAGTCGAATATAACCTTTCTCCAATAATTCCTTAATTTGCTTCTTAATTTCCTCCAGATCATTTGCGGGCATCCGGTACGGTCTCTTGGATATTGGTCCAGTGCCTGGTAACAATTCAATCAAAAACTCTATGCCCCGATCCGGTGGCATGCCAGGTAGTTCCTCCGGAAAAACACCGGGATAATCCTTCACAACTGGTACTTCTTCCTGAAAAACTCTCGAAAGAGAATTCACTTGAGTCCTCCTTGGCGTATGCCTCGACACATACTTGATCTGTTTCCCCTCTGGAGTGGTGAGAAGAATCGACTTACTGGCACAATCAATATTCCCTTCATACTTGGATAGCCAGTCCATGCCTAGAATTACGTCCAATCCTTGTGATTCTAGGATGATGAGGTATGTGGGGAAAATGTGTCTCCCTATGGTCAATGGCAACTAAAAACATCCCCGACTAGCCATATTCTCTGCTCCTGGGGAACTCACTAACATTGGTGTTTTAAGGGCTACGGTCGGCAACTTAAACTTATCCACAAACCCCCTTGATATTAATGAATGCGATGCACCAGTGTCAAAAAGAACAAGGGCTGTAAATGAATTAATCAAGAACTTACCAACAACGGCGTTAGGCTGGTCATAAACTTCCTCCACGTTGACATGGTTCACCTGACCTCTGGTAAAAGGATTTGGCTTCTTTCCAGAGCTTCCATTGCTATTCTCGTTCTTCGCCTCGGAACATTCGGTGGCGTAGTGTCTGGTCTTCCCGCACTTGAAACAGGTAATGTGGCTTAGATTCTTCTTTGCCGGTGTAGCAGGGTTGGAGTGATGCTGATTGTTGTTTCCTCCGTTTCCATTGCCATTCCTATGGCCATTATGGTTGTGTCCATTCCCTCCATGATGTGAATGTCCTCCATGGTTATGGTGAGTGTGTCCACCATACTTGCCAGATCATGATCCATTATTTCCTGAGTACGGGGTATAGCGGGGCTTCTGCTGAACTCCAGAGTTGTACTTTCCCTGTCCGTACTTCCTCTTGCGGTTTTCCACCTGCTGCTGCTTGCCTTCCAGAATGAGAGCCTTGTCAACCAACTCTTGATAATTGTTAAAGGTAGCCACAGTCAACTGAAGTCCCAGATCATCATTTAGTCCCTCCAGAAATTTCTCCTGCTTAGCGGCATCATCAGCCACGTCTCTGGGAGCATACCTGGATAACTTGCTGAATTCCTCCACATAATCACCAACAGAACGATTACCCTGGCGTAAGTTGCGGAACTCACGCTTCTTCAGACTCATAGCTCCGGCTGAAACATGTGCGGTACGGAACGCCTGCTAGAACTGATCCCAAGTCACATTTGCTATGGGGAATGTGGTGGTGTAATTCTCCCACCACGAAGCTGCTGGTCCATCCAATTGATGTGCGGCAAAGCGCACCTTCTCTGCGTCAGTACATCCTGCGGTGGTCAGCCCCCTTCCGATCTTGCGAAGCCAGTCATCTGCGATGATCGGCTCCGTGCTGCTAGAGAACACTGGTGGGTTCAACCTCAGGAAACGGGTAAGGTTGTCGACCAGGGGTGGTGGCGGTGGGTTGTTGTTGTTGTTCTGGTCCTGATTCTGGATGAGTAGCTGCATGAGGGCATTCTGGTTCTGGATCAACTGGGTAAGTTCTGACGGAAATTCCGGGTCACGTCTCGGAGGCATCTGTTAGGTTTAGAGTGGATGAGAAATTAGAATAGAATAAGGGCCTAATGAGAGGAATCACTACCCATATGCTTATGATAGCAATGAAACTTCAAATCAAGCAATTCACAGAAATCACACCACACAAGCAAAACCTACAGGAAAGGTCATATCCACAAGAGATATGATCTCTTCATACTACCGCAATCATTCGTTGGACTACATTTGGTTGTGGTGGTCTGAACTAAATCTTCTCAAATCAAAGTCAACTCAAGCTTCTTCTTCTTCGTTAATGATGTCTTCATGGGTCTTGGTCTCATCAGCTGAGCAACTTGGTCATGGGGTTCAACAACTATTGAATTGAAGTAGAGAAGAGATAGAAATGAATAAAGAAGAGTACAGACCAACGGATATATAAGGTAGACATAAAATAGAGTTTTCTTCCTATGGTTTTCCATTTCCTAGTGGTCGTGTCCTACAGTCAGCGTGTGCTCTGATACCATCTTGTAGCGACCCGACCCAAATGGTTCGAAGTCTCTGTGCTTATGTGCCATCCCTGGATCGGTATGTTGACACACACAGTACTCAATGAATTATAACAGAGTTCAATCACACACTTTATTACATCGAGGTCCTCAAAAGAGTATTTATTACAATAATATGGCCAAAGGCCATCTGGATAAAATAACTACGGAAGCATCAAAAGTAAAATGAGTCCATCAACTCCACGGTAAACTGAGTGCAGAACAACGACCTATCGCACCTTTACTCCTCGTGGGAAAACTCTGCAACATGAGACATTGCAGCCGTGTAGGTCAGCACATGGAATATGCTGGCAATGTCACACCATAGAAATAATAATAAAGAAAAAGACTATCTCTATATGCAAATTTAGCTGGTGGAGGCTCTAAGTTTAATTTTTGCATAAAGCCAATTTTACCCTACAACAAAGGAATACACTTTTATTTACTACTAAGTTAAAAATGCCATTATTGAGAAGGTTCCTCCAACTCAATCCAAAATTCCCAAGTCATTAGTAACCCAATAATTTTATTTAGAAGAGTTATGAGATCAACCAATAATTCACTTCCAGATACTCAAGTTGTCCATAACCGGGGACACGGCTAATCATGATTAGTTTGTACACTCTGCAGAGGTTTGCGCACTTTTCCCCACAAGACTTGACCACCTCCATGATCGGAAGATCGAGACATAGCCTTTCTGAAGTATTTCCTCTAAACCCTGGGTAGACCGGAACACCTACTTTCCCCTACATCAGCTAGTCTACCACGGAAAGAGGTCACACAACTTACTCAACTATGCCAGAGCCCATAATGGCTTGTGGATGCACACAGAAGTTTCTAGGCATGAAATATCTTATGATCCCTTTGAGCCTGGGTGGCGGACCTAGGGTAATCACACGGGTACTCCGGGATTCCCCTTGGGCAAGCACTGGTTTCTCCAGGTGCCCCAAACAATTAACCTATGACGCCCCCGATTTGTCCGTACACTAATCATGCACGCAAATGTGTACGACCAAGATCAGGGACTCACGGGAAGATATCACAACACAACTCTAGACACAAATAAAGTAATACAAGCTTCATATTACAAGCCAGGGGCCTCTAGGGCTCGAATACAGAAGCTCGAAAGCAACAGAGTTAGCGGAAGCAACAATATCTGAGTACAGACATAAGTTAAACAAGATTTGCCTTAAGAAGGCTAGCACAAACATCAACGATCGAAGAGGCAAGGCCTCCTGCCTGGGACCTCCTAACTACTCCTGGTCGTCAGCTGTCTCCACGTAGTAGTAGGCTCCGTCGGGGTAGTAGTAGAAGTCGACTGGGGTGGCATCTGGCTCCTGGGATCCGCCATCTGGTTGAGACAATCAGAAAGAAGAAGGGGGAAAAGGGGGAGCAAAGCAACCGTGAGTACTCATCCAAAGTACTCGCAAGCATCAGATCTATACTAAGTATGCATCAGTATCAAAGGAAAAGCTATATATGTGGACTGAACTGCAGAATGCCAGAAGAGGAGGGGAAAAGCCTAGCCTATCGAAGACTAGCATCTTCAAGCATCTTCTGTAAATCACCATCTTGCAGCAGTAGAAGGAAGTACATAATAGCAGTTTATAATTAACAAGCATGTTGTAGCATTAACGGCCTAGAGATCCTTCCTCGACTCCCTGCGAGAAAGTAATCTCGCAGCCACATATCCAACACATATCTCAAGTATACATTTCTAGTTATATTAGATCAGGATATAAGACTGAACGTCCGTTACCGTGGACACGGCTATTCGAATAGATAACTTCCCTGCAGGGGTGCACCACGTTACCCTCACGCTCGATCACCCTTGGCCGGACACACCTTTCTGGGTCAATGCTCGGCCTCGAAAGATCAACACGTCGCAGCCCTACCTAGGCTCAGCAGAGAGGTCCCCGCCGGTCTACATCCTAAGCACTCCGGGGTCATGGGCCATCGCCCGTTGCACCTCGGGTCGTTGCGAGCAGGGCGGACCAGGCACCACCTCTATATTGGATGGCGCCGGCCCAGCCGTGCCGCAATGCTGAACTGGACGTCTGACAAAGCTTCGGCTGATACCACGACGCCGAGGCCCATAACTATTCTCGCGTGGCGGTTAGTGCGTAAAGGCCAGAGGCCAACTCAGAACAAATACCCAAATCTGTTAGTGCATTATTGACAGAAGTGACGGCTGTCGGGACAAGTCCGGAGCTATCACCCCTCCTGGGTGATACCGCTAAACAGCCAGCCGCCACTGTAAGAACTCCCGCGGGTGCTCACCGGGCCCGCCCGCCTTTCACAAAGGTCTCAAGTAAAGTCCATGTAACTGTGTGTCCAAAACATCAAGGTGGAAAACCCGAGGAATCACCCTCGACGAATTCCACTCGATGTGTCCGTCAAGGTGAACTAAGAGGAATCACCCCCGAGGTTCACACTTGAGGGGTTGCACGACAGAGTCGTATCGGGAATGGAGAAAGAGGAATCACCCTCGATGACCACGACCGAATAGCTACACTACAGAGTTATCATCATGAGTGCGTTACGAGGTTTCACCCTCGGCACCCGATAGTACCTCTGCAGAGTCGAGCAACAAAGGGGGTGTGATGTGATGTGAAGTGTCGGTCTCCGATCTTCGATCACGTTGCTCGAGTCATCGATGATGAAGCAGGGGCAACAAGGACAAGGTGGGAGTCACTGATGGATCACTAGCCAACCTATACGAAGCAGTTTAGCATAGCATGTAGGTAACAATAGCAGGTACAAAAGCAGGCTATGCATCAGAATAGGATCAAACAATAACAGTAGCAAAATCTAATGCAAGCATAAGAGAGAATGGAATGGGTAATATCGGGATGATCAAAGGGGGGGGGGGG
>LR738711.1:254941030-254997425 GCA_902687465.1 Secale cereale | reverse complement strand
GGATCGTCGTCGACGTAGACGATCACAGGGGCATCAGCAGCGGTCTCGGGGTCTACCGGAGAGAAGAGGGGGGAAGAAACAATAAATACATAGCACACAGTTGCATGACATGACAATAAGCGGTACTAGGCGTGTTCGAACGCAGTACTACACGATACCGGCGAAGGGGGAAAACACCCGGGAAAGCATTCCTGGCGTTAGGCATTTTCGGACAGGCGAACCGGAGGGGGATTGTTCCATGTTCGGTATGCTAGGGATGTGTGGTGGACGAACGGACCGCGTATTCGGATTCGTCTCGAAATTCTGAGCAACTTTCATATATAAATCTTTTTCATCCGTGTTACAGATTATTTTATATGATTTTCAAAGTTTTATTAATATTCTGCAATTTATTATTAATTCGAAAATAAAATTAAAATGCTACGGGTACCCAGCTCTGCGTACACAACAGTGTACCAGAGGCTGACAGGTGGGCCAGTGGGTCCCTGTTGACCAGTCAACGTTTGACTGGTCAACAGGGGGGTGGGGCCCCGTGTCATTGAGACATCTAACTAATTAGTAATTAGTTAGGTTAACTAATTAATTAGTTTAACTAAAACAACTAATTTAAGTTAATTAAGTTAATTAATCAATTAACTTATTATTTTTATAATATATATTTTTTAAATCTTTTTTTCTTTCTTCTTTTAAAGGGGGCGGGCCCCACATGCAATAGGCACAGGGGCCATAGCGGGCGTCGGGCGTAACGGGCGTTGGGCGCTGGGCGCTCGTGCCTGATACGTCCAAAACGTATCTATAATTTCTGCTCGCTCCATGCCCTTTTTGTGTGATATTGCTATGATATTTATGCACTTCCATACACTTTTGATCATATTTAGACTAACCTACTAATGGTTGCAAAAGTGCACAATGTTCTTGTTTTACACTTTATTGTGTAGGAATTACTTGGAAATTGACAAAAACGCAAAAGGAGTCGTATTGGAGTAGGACTCTGACTTTCCTGAAATCTGTCTGAGAACGTTTTTTAAAGATGGTCACGTTCCGGCCCGAAGACGACATCAAACGGAAAAAGTCTAGTTGCGAAAGTTGTGGGGAATTTCGAGGCGATGCTTCTGGATATAAAATTCGTCCAAATCGGAGTTCGGACGGCCGAGTAAAGCCCGTTTTACTAAGGCCCAAAATCTGATGACGGGAATCCGAGAGTCTATATAAAGAGAGGAAACCTAGGTCACCAAGGGCCACGAATTTTCCTCCTCCCGAGCCGCAGTCTTGGAGGGGAGGACCAGCACCATTGCAGCACCATCCACAAGGAAGAAGGGGGGCCAAGGAGCCGCTGCCCCCTAGGGCCGCCGCCGCCCCGAGGGCCTCCGCCGCCGCCTCCGTGGCTGCCGCCGGCCGTCTCCTCCTCGCGGGGCTGCACCTCTCGATCAACACCATCATCAACCTCCTCCTCACCATGTCCATGCGTGAGTAGTTTCCTCTGGGGCCGAGGGCTTGTACGTGTAGCTATGTGGTTATCTCTCTCTCCCATGATGTGATGTTCGTTGTGATCATATGCTATGTTAATCTAGGGTGATCCCATGATATTTCCCCTTCCTCTATGTATTGGATTGATGTACTCACTTGTCTTTATCTAGTATAATCCCCGAGACCAAGGTGACAGCGGTCTATTGGACATGGATTAGAAAAATATTTTCATGAGTGATTTCCTCTCTTGTGTGTTGATTGAAGATTGAGAGTCTCTTGGTGCTTGTCTTTGACTATCCTTTAGATATGTTGTGGTGATTGTGGGACTCTTTTTGGATGGCCGCGGTGACATTGGGAAATCCTTAGATTGAGAACTACGAACTTTGAGGTGTGCTTTTGTAGCCCTACATAATTCTCGTCCTCTCTTGACCACGAAGGAATGACCTCCGGGTGCGTCTCCATTGCATGTTTTATGGGAAATATCATGTGATTCGATTATGTTAATGTTGTTGGGAGTTGCCACTAGTGAAAGTATGAAGCCTAGGCCTGGTTTCCACCATTGCAATACCATTTGTGCTCACGTTTACCACTTGTTTGCTTGCTGCACTTTTTATTACTGATTTATATTACTTTGTTTTTGCCATCCATATCACTTGCCATTTAACATCTCTTCGCCGAACTAGTGCACCTATACATCTAACAAGTGTATTAGGTGTGTTGGGGACACAAGAGACTTCTTGTATCTTAGTTGCAGGGTTGCTTGAGAGAGACCATCTTCAACCTCTATTTCCCTGAATTCGATAAACCTTAGGTCATCCACTTGAGGGAAATTGCTGCTGTCCTACAAACCTCTGCGCTTGGAGGCCCAACATAGTCTACAAGAGTAGAAGCGTGTGTAGACATCAGTGCCCGAGGTGTTCGATGCCCCGGGCGAGGCCGTAGCCTTGACGAGGCCAGCGGGGTGCCGGCGCGGCACGGCCGGCGGCCACGGCCGGCCGGAGCAGGCGCGGCGGCGGTGGGTGGCCGGCGGCGCTATGCGCAGGGCGGGCGCGCGGGGCGAACCCGAACGGGGCCGAAGGACGCCCGAACGGGGCGAGGGAAGGCTGCGGCCATGGCGGGACTCGCCGGCCGGCTGAAGCTGCAGGAGCGGCTGCGAGTACGAGGCTGTGGGCGCGCGGAGGAGGGGCGGCGCCGGAGCGAGGCCAACCGGCTGGGGCCGTGCCCTGCGGCGGTGAGGCCACGACAAGCAGTGGCGGCGCGGCCCCGGCAGCGGCGAGCAGGGAGGGCGCGTTACCGCGGGCGATGGCGTGGGGCACGCGGCCAGGGGAGGACCTGGGCGCCGCGGCCGTCGCGCGGGTCAGCGGCAGCAGTGGCGTGGTGGCGCTAGGCATAGGCGGGCGGCGGTGCTAGGCGTGTGCGGCGGTGGACTGCTGCGGGCGCGGTGAGCGCGGTGCTCCGAGGACGGCGACCGAGCATGGAGGGGACGGCTTACGACGACCAAACGAAGCAGGAAACGAGGGGAATCGAAGGTAGGCTCACCGGGAGCCTGTAGAGGAGCAACGCGGGCTCGAGGGAGGCTCGAGGTGGCCGGATTTCAACGGCGAGGGCGGCGGTGCCCAAGGTGGAAGACGACGAGGATCCGGTGCAGCAGCGCCTCCCAGCTCGTGCTGCTGGCCGTAGTCGACGCAGGTGATGCCGGCGGTGCTCCTCGACGTCTTTGCTTGGCGTGGGAAGGTCGTCAGCCACGGCCACGGCGAGGCGACAGCGGCGGCCGCGTCGGGTGGGCGCAGGGGAGGAAGGAAGGGGGAAGAGGGGATCCGGGGCAAAGGGCGAGGCACGGGAGTGAGCGAGGCTAGGGTTTGGGGCGCCTTGGGGTTTCTAGTAGGACGCCAGGGGGGTGGATGGGCGCCACGACCGGCCATCGCCGGCGGATGGGCGCCACGATCCCCCCTGCCTCCCTGTAGCAGAGGAAGGGGACGATGGGGAGGAGCTGGGGCGGCCTGGCTTGGCTAGTGAGGCCAGTTGGGCCAAAAGGCCCAGGGGAGGGGGGTTTTCTTTTGTTTCAAGGTTTTGTTTGGGTTTTGTTTTCTTTTCTTTTAACTTTTCTGTTTATTTTACTTTACATAATTCCCACATGATTTTAGTTTAATAAAAATATGAGACCAACACCTAATTTTGTGTTTTAGTTTAACCCTATGTCACATAAAGTTTCACACATATATAAAATAGTTTAACATTTTTAGAAAATATATAGGGCATTTAAATGATCATTTAAGCCACCGATATAATCACAAAGAGGGATTTAAACACTTTTACAAAAGTGTTGGGCCACCACCAATATTACCAACTGAATATTTAGCATACTTTGCACATTTTAGTTTTGTCCTTTGAAAACTTTATTTGTTTGGCTTTATTTTAAATTTTGAATTCGAACCGGTTTGAACCAAAGTGACTTTTAGCAACAGTAAAAACGATGACGTGGCATCATTAGCAGAGTATTAATGTAGCTTAATTATCCGGGCGTTACAAATCTCCTCCACTACAAGAAATCTCGTCCCGAGATTTTAGGAGGTAGAAGGAAACAAAACGGGGCATTTATCATGAAGACGATCCTCGAGTTCCCAAGTGGCTTCATCTTCAGAAGTATTTGAGCACTGAACTTTTTAGAAATTCGATAGTTCTCTGTCGGTGTGACGTTCAGCTTGATCGAAAATGCAAACCGGACAGATTCTTCGGACTTTGAGGTAGCGTTTTCAATTCTCACAAAAGGAGAAGCGTTACACGCCTTCAAGGGTTAAATTCGTGCTTCGGCATTTTGAACAAGATGAGCATGGTAGCTTACTATCTCATTTGAAGGATGCAGCAAATGGATGGTCTTAGTGGCGCAAATGATAGTAGCAGTATGTGTTTTCAACCATTCCATTCCCAGAATGAGGTCAATATTGGATGACTTCAAGACAATGGGAGAAACATGGAATTCCAACCCTTCAATTTCAACGATGACGTTGTGACTAACCATGGTGGTTCGACATTGGCCCGCAGGGGTGTGTACCACTAGCGGATTGTCCATCTCTTCGAACTTAATGCCATGCATGAATGCAAAATCTTCTGATATGAAAGAATGTGATGCTCCTGAATCGAATAAAACAAAAGCTGGTATTGAGTGAACAAGAAGAGTACCCAACACGATAGCAGGCTGGCCTTGAGCTTCATTCAGATCAATGTGGTTAGCCTGACCACGACCATAAGGCATGGCATTGTTGTTGCGGGGCTGATTGTCAGCACGGACAGTTGGAGGAAGTGCAAGCTGGTTCTGATTCTGGTAGCAATCTCTAGCACGGTGACCTGGTTGGCCACACTTGAAGCATAGCCCATCATTTGGATGGGGAGCAGGAGCTTGGGGTGGTGCAGCTTGAAGTCTCGGTTGCCCAGGTGGTGGAGGTGGCAGGTGAGGTGCAGCATGGGACTGCCTTGGTGCAGTTGCGGTTGGGTGGTACATGTTGTTGGGGATCCAGATCCTACGCTTCTGTGATGAAGGTCCTGAAGATGAACCAGTGTCACGGTTGCGCCTGAGAGATCCCTGGTGTTCCTTCAGACCAGTTTCGACATGAATGGCCTTGTTCACCAAGGTGGCGAAGTCGGCAAAGTCATGTGCAAGGAGTGCGAGGTTGATATCGGCTTGAAGTCCATCACGGAACTTTTCCTGCCTACGTGCATCAGTTGCAACG
This sequence comes from Secale cereale, assembly GCA_902687465.1. Taxonomy (NCBI): domain Eukaryota; kingdom Viridiplantae; phylum Streptophyta; class Magnoliopsida; order Poales; family Poaceae; genus Secale; species Secale cereale. The sequence continues at coordinate 254,992,230 of LR738711.1, read as the reverse complement.
TCTTCTTCAGCATAGCGGGACAAGTCAAGGAACTCCCGCTGATAAGCATCTACAGTATTGTTGCCTTGGGTGAGGTTACGGAACTCGCGCTTCTTCCTGTCCATAATTCCCTGAGGTATGAAGCGGGCACGAAAGGCAGCTTGGAAATCCGGCCAAGTGATGATTGTCCCAGCAGGTAGTGAACGCCTGTGGCTGTCCCACCATTGAGTAGCGGGACCCTTCAGGTAATATGCCGCGAACGTGACATAGCTGGCAGGGGCTACACCAGCAGACTCTAGCTTGAAAGTGATATCACGGAGCCAGTCATCAGCATCAAGTGGCTGAGTTGAGCTGCGGTAGATGCTTGGGTTGAGATGTGCAAAGTCGTTCAGGGTCACAGTTGTTGGCTGCTGGTTCTAGTTGGGGCGAGGAAACTGAGCCATCATTCCTTCCATGAACTGGCGGTTCAGCTCAAGCTGTTGGATCATACCAGCCATGTACTCAGGTGGTGGTGGGGCATTGCCACCACGACCACGACCAGCGGGTCTAACCATCCTGCTAACATACAACAGGGGTAGTTCAGCATTTGAGAAATTTGCAAAGACAAGAATTATTCACTATCTATCTTGTAGAATGAACGAGGTATGCCGGGTACCACATAGTAGTCAACAGGATATAGTGTGCACTATTCAAAATTGTTGTACTAAGGAAAACTATGGCTATATCCATCTTTGGGGTGTATGTGGTCACGGGATCCTAATGTTTGAGTTAGTAAATTCGTTTAACCCGAATAGAAGAAAGTTCAGAGTCCCGGAGTAAAGATCAAGGAGTAAAAGATCCTAATACCACCCAATTGGCGACGTGGGCTCGTAAGCCACACAGCCATGTTAGTATAACAGTTTTTCAAAGACTAGACTCAACTTCGGCCAAGGAGTTGGAAAGGGGGATCCTACAGGCAGTCGGCTCTGATACCAACTTGTGACGCCCCCGATTTGTCCGTACACTAATCATGCACGCAAATGTGTACGACCAAGATCAGGGACTCACGGGAAGATATCACAACACAACTCTAGACACAAATAAAATAATACAAGCTTCATATTACAAGCCAGGGGCCTCGAGGGCTCAAATACAAAAGCTCGAAAGCAACAGAGTTAGTGGAAGCAACAATATCTGAGTACAGACATAAGTTAAACAAGATTTGCCTTAAGAAGGCTAGCACAAACATCAACGATCGAAGAGGCAAGGCCTCCTGCCTGGGACCTCCTAACTACTCCTGGTCGTCAGCTGTCTCCACGTAGTAGTAGGCTCCGTCGGGGTAGTAGTAGAAGTCGACTGGGGTGGCATCTGGCTCCTGGGATCCGCCATCTGGTTGAGACAATCAGAAAGAAGAAGGGGGAAAAGGGGGAGCAAAGCAACCGTGAGTACTCATCCAAAGTACTCGCAAGCATCAGATCTATACTAAGTATGCATCAGTATCAAAGGAAAAGCTGTATATGTGGACTGAACTGCAGAATGCCAGAAGAGGAGGGGAAAAGCCTAGCCTATCGAAGACTAGCATCTTCAAGCATCTTCTGGAAATCACCATCTTGCAGCAGTAGAAGGAAGTACAGAATAGCAGTTTATAATTAACAAGCATGTTGTAGCATTAACGGCCTAGAGATCCTTCCTCAACTCCCTGCGAGAAAGTAATCTCGCAGCCACATATCCAACACATATCTCAAGTATACATTTCTAGTTATATTAGATCAGGATATAAGACTGAACGTCCGTTACCATGGACACGGCTATTCGAATAGATAACTTCCCTGCAGGGGTGCACCACGTTACCCTCACGCTCGATCACCTTTGGCCGGACACACCTTTCTGGGTCAATGCCCGGCCTCGAAAGATCAACACATCGCAGCCCTACCTAGGCTCAGCAGAGAGGTCCCCGCCGGTCTACATCCTAAGCACTCCGGGGTCATGGGCCATCGCCCGTTGCACTCCGGGTCGTTGCGAGCAGGGCGGACCAGGCACCACCTCTATACTGGATGGCGCCGGCCCAGCCGTGCAGCAATGCTGAACTGGACGTCTGACAAAGCTTCGGCTGATACCACGACGCCGAGGCCCATAACTATTCTCGCGTGGCGGTTAGTGCGTAAAGGCCAGAGGCCAACTCAGAACAAATACCCAAATCTGTTAGTGCATTATTGACAGAAGTGACGGCTGTCGGCACAAGTCCGGAGCTATCACCCCTTCTGGGTGATACCGCTAAACAGCCAGCCGCCACCATAAGAACTCCCGCGGGTGCTCACCGGGCCCGCCCGCCTTTCACAAAGGTCTCAAGTAAAGTCCATGTAACTGTGTGTCCAAAACATCAAGGTGGAAAACCCGAGGAATCACCCCCGACGAATTCCACTCGATGTGTCCGTCAAGGTGAACTAAGAGGAATCACCCCCGAGGTTCACACTTGAGGGGTTGCACGACAGAGTCGTATCAGGAATGGAGAAAGAGGAATCACCCTCGATGACCACGACCGAATAGCTACACTACAGAGTTATCATCATGAGTGCGTTACGAGGTTTCACCCTCGGCACCCGATAGTACCTCTGCAGAGTCGAGCAACAAAGGGGGTGTGATGTGATGTGAAGTGTCGGTCTCCGATCTTCGATCACGTTGCTCGAGTCGTCAATGATGAAGCAGGGGCAACAAGGACAAGGTGGGGGTCACTGATGGATCACTAGCCAACCTATACTAAGCAGTTTAGCATAGCATGTAGGTAACAATAGCAGGTACAAAAGCAGGCTATGCATCAGAATAGGATCAAACAATAACAGTAGCAAAATCTAATGCAAGCATAAGAGAGAATGGAATGGGTGATATCGGGATGATCAAAGGGGGGGGCTTGCTTGGAAGCTCTGTTGAAACGGAAGTAGGGTCGTCGTCGACGTAAACGATCACAGGGGCATCAGCAGCGGTCTCGGGGTCTTCCGGAGAGAAGAGGGGGGAAGAAACAATAAATACATAGCACACAGTTGCATGACATGACAATAAGCGGTACTAGGCGTGTTCGAATGCAGTACTACACGATACCGGCGAAGGGGGGAAACACCCGGGAAAGCATTCCCGGCGTTAGGCATTTTCGGACAGGCGAACCGGAGGGGGATTATTCCATGTTCGGTATGCTAGGGATGTGTGGTGGACGAACAGACCAAGTATTCGGATTCGTCTCGAAATTCTGAGCAACTTTCATATATAAATCTTTTTCATCCGAGTTACGGATTATTTTATATGATTTTTCAAAGTGTTAGTAATATTCTGCAATTTATTATTAATTCAAAAATAAAATTAAAATGCTACGGGTACCCAGCTCTGCGTACACAAAAGTGTACCAGAGGCTGACAGGTGGGCCAGGGGGTCCCTGTTGACCAGTCAACGTTTGATTGGTCAACAGGGGGGTGGGGCCCCCTGTCATTGAGACATCTAACTAATTAGTAATTAGTTAGGTTAACTAATTAATTAGTTTAACTAAAACAACTGATTTAAGTTAATTAAGTTAATTAATCAATTAATTAATTATTTTTATAATATATATTTTTTTAAATCTTTTTTTCTTTCTTCTTTTAAAGGGGGCGGGCCCCACATGCCATAGGCACAGGGGCCATAGCGGGCGCCGGGCGTAACGGGCGCTGGGCGCTGGGCGCTCGTGCCCGAGGGGTTCGATGCCCCGGGCGAGGCCGTAGCCTTGACGAGGCCAGCGGGGTGCTGGCGCGGCACGGCCGGCCGGAGCAGGCGCGGCGGCGGTGGGTGGCCGGCGGCGCTATGCGCAGGGCAGGCGCGCGGGGCAAACCCGAACGGGGCCGAAGGACGCCCGAACGGGGCGAGGGAAGGCCGCGGCCATGGCGGGGCTCGCCGGCCGGCTGAAGCTGCAGGAGCGGCTGCGAGTACGAGGCCGTGGGCGTGCGGAGGAGGGGCGGCGCCGGAGCGAGGCCAACCGGCTGGGGCAGTGCCCTGCGGCGGTGAGGCCATGACAAGCAGTGGCGGCGCGGCCCCGGCAGCGGCGAGCAGGGAGGGTGCATTAGCGCGGGCGGTGGCGTGGGGCACGCGGCCAGGGGAGGCCCTGGGCGCCGCGGCCGTCGCGCGGGTCAGCGGCAACAGTGGCGTAGTGGCGCTAGGCATAGGCGGGCGGCGGTGCTAGGCGCGTGCGGCGGTGGACTGCTGCGGGCGCGGTGAGCGCGGTGCTCCGAGGACGGCGACCGAGCATGGAGGGGACGGCTTACGGCGACCAAACGAAGCAGGAAACGAGGGGAATCGAAGGTAGGCTCACTGGGAGCCTGTAGAGGAGCAACGCGGGCTCGAGGGAGGCTCGAGGTGGCCGGATTTCAACGGCGAGGGCGGCGGTGCCCAAGGTGGAAGACGACGAGGATCCGGGGCAGCAGCGCCTCCCAGCTCGTGCTGCTGGCCGTAGTCGACGCAGGTGATGCCGGCGGTGCTCCTCGACGTCTTTTCTTGGCGTGGGAAGGTCGTCAGCCACGGCCACGGCGAGGCGACAGCGGCGGCCGCGTCGGGTGGGCGCAGGGTAGGAAGGAAGGGGAAGAGGGGATCCAGGGCAAAGGGCGAGGCACGGGAGTGAGCGGGGCTAGGGTTTGGGGCGCCTCGGGGTTTCTAGTAGGACGCGTGGGGGTGGATGGCCGCCACGACCGGCCATCGCCGGCGGATGGGCGCCACGATCCCCCCTGCCTCCCTGTAGCAGAGGAAGGGGACGATGGGGAGGAGCTGGGGCGGCCTGGCTTGGCCAGTGAGGCCAGTTGGGCCAAAAGGCCCAGGGGAGGGGGGTTTTCTTTTGTTTCAAGGTTTTGTTTGGGTTTTGTTTACTTTTCTTTGAACTTTTTTGTTTATTTTACTTTACATAATTCCCACATGATTTTAGTTTAATAAAAATATGAGACCAACACCTAATTTTGTGTTTTAGTTTAACCCTATGTCACATAAAGTTTCACACATATATAAAATAGTTTAACATTTTTAGAAAATATATAGGGCATTTAAATGATCATTTAAGCCACCGATATAATCACAAAGAGGGATTTAAACACTTTACAAAAGTGTTGGGCCACCACCAATATTACCAACTGAATATTTGGCATACTTTGAACATTTTAGTTTTGTCCTTTGAAAACTTTATTTGTTTGGCTTTATTTTAAATTTTGAATTCGAACCGGTTTGAACCAAAGTGACTTTTAGCAACAGTAAAAACGATGACGTGGCATCATTAGCAGAGTATTACTGTAGCTTAATTATCCGGGCGTTACACCACCCGAATTTATATTAAAGTTGCCACCTTATGTTGTCCCAATAAATTATTATCTCTCGCAACTTGCATGTATCACACATACCAATCCCCGTCTACGAGCATGGCTAAGCAATATATGATATAACGAATAAAATCCCGGGGTGATAAAAGGTCATAGGTTCCTACCACATAAACTACATAGCATAATCACATGTTCCCAATCCTACTCATGCAATCTTTGAGGGTGAAACTAATGCATAGTAAAAACTGGGTATTGAAAATTATGATCAAAGTGTGAACTTGCCTTGCTGACGTTCGTTGAACTCTAAAGATTCTTAGTAGCAAGCTTCGCACTCCGGATGATCTAGCGTAAGCAAGCAATAACATACATAAGCATACAAGCAAAGAATCAAAAAGAAAACGAGTAAAAGACTTCGAAAAACTCCAAAAAAACACCCAAATAAAGTTTCTGTACCGAACGTAATTTTTACAGCAACAAAAATAAATGGTTTTGGTTTTAACAGAAGGTACATGTCACAAGCTTCGATTAGCAAAAAGAATCACCCAAAACGGAGTTACGAAACTCAAGTTATGGCCTAACGAAGTTTGAATTCAGATCTGCTTGAATTCAAATTTTAAAATTTTCAATAATATATTTCGTTTGGTTCTCTGGATAGAGGATATTTTTAGGAAACCGTAGGAAAAAGAATCAACTAAATCAGATCTATAGACTAAAAGATATACTAGAAATAAGATTTGGTGTAGAATCTGAGATTGAAAAATTACTGGAAAAAGAGAAACAAAATCGGCCAGGGTGCTCACCGGACTTGTCACCGGAGATGAGGAAGAAGGCGGCTCCGGTGTGTTTCGGCGAAGGACGCGTGCGGGACGGTGAAGAGAAACGTGATGCGAATCCGAGGAGCAGTTCCGCAGTGTCGGTATCGCCTCCTGGCGTGGTGGAGAAGCCGCCGGAATACACGAACTCCGGCGAGCAATTGGCGAGGTTAGGGACGGGGAAAAGCTCCAGAAGGAGAGGGCTTCGGACGAGGGGTGAGAGGGGCTCGCGGGGATGCTTTATATAGGGCTTGGGGTGGTCAGAATCCGAGAAGAATATGGTATTTAATGGTGGCTGTTTCTCTGCCTCGTAATGGCCATTACAGGCGACTCCAAGGCGCACTAGGAAGGGGAAGGGGTAGAGGAAGGCGAGGGGAACCGATTCCGGGGGTTAGTGGGTGCGGGGGAAGGGAGTTGAGGGGAGAGAGAGAGTGATGGAGGCGCCATGGATGACCGTGTGTTCGTGTTCCTCTGTACATGAACGAGGAGGAAGAAGAAGATAGCGCTGGGCATGGGCCTTTCACGGCCCGTGGCTTTTTTTTTGACAGAGTGAGAGAGAAAATATATATAGATAGAAAATAAAAATATTTTAATATAGGACATATATATATCAAAAAAATCAGAAAAATAAATCCTACATGATGAACTATTTTTCAGAGGCTAAATAAAAACTTTATAAAAAAATTTTGCTAAAAAATTCAAAAGAAACTCAAATTTGAATTCAAAACTTTCGGCATTGTTTTCTTCTGACTTTTTGGAGTGTCATGTTAGCTCCTCTCACACTTTTGAACAAGTGCTTGTCAGGGATTTTTGAAATAAATTTCAGATGCCAAGTTGAATCCAAAGTCAGATAAAACTCAAATGCCTCTGAAATTTCCAAATGACACTCAAATAAAAAAATGCATAGATGCTTAGTTAATAATTCTAAAACATTCCAAATTGGAAATTTGGGATGTTACACTTGTTAGCTTCTAATATTGACTTGTTCCTTGTAGGTACATATGCCCTTGGCAAGGATCCATGCATCGACCCTTTTTGCGTATGGGGCAATGAGATATTCATGAACAAGCATCAAGTGAGGAAAATGATAAGTATTATTAGCCAAAAGATACAAATGGTGGCAAGCAAATTATTTGTTTATGCTCTATCCAACACAACAGTGAGCTATAGGATGGTAACTACAAACTCTGCAGTCTTCTGTTTTTACTGCCCATAATGAGTTGTTAGACAAGAATGTCTGAAAATCTTTTGTTCCCAGTGGTTCCCGAAGCAGTTCTATCAAGATTACCTTGCAAAGTACATGATTGGTGGACACGCAATGAAGGTTAAAGTATTTCATCCAGACTACAATGAGCATCAAGAAGTCGTCATAAAGACAATGAAGGATGGATGGGCAGCCACCACAAGGGGTTGGCCTAGAGTCGTGCGCGCATTACGCATGGAGGAGGGCACAATATGGGCATTCCGCTTCACCTTCTCCAGCAACCAGAATGTCTTCCGCCTCTCTCTTTACAGTCTTTAGTACAACTGTGATTCATCATCCTTTACTTGGTGCTTCTGTAGTTCTTCAGTATATGTACCTGCGCATCAAATTATGCATTCGTGGTTGAACATATATTTGTAATAAACATGGTTGGATATGAAATAAGTGATTGCCTAGTTTTAAATTCAGAACATGTGATTTTTAAATTACAGATTAATTAGGGATTACACTGCACACGGTTTACGAAAGCGAAACGTTTGCAATCGACGTGGAGATCAGAAACGTTTCTAGGATTCACTACGTGTGCGATCAATCTCCACTGCACACATGACATCCTCATAAAAATTGTGTGTGATGGACAGTCTTTGCCACACAGTTTCTTCTACGCTCTGTGTGTGATGCATTCAATAACGCAAATGATAAAATTGTTAATATCGTGTACAATGGCAACGCTATCACAAATGATTTAATGGGGAAAATTGTGTGTGATGTACCAGTGAACGGAAACATTTTCCTTGGAGCGACTGTGTGGGATGTACATACGAACGGAAACGTTTAGTGGGGACTGACTGTGTGGGATGTACTTGCGACCGAAAACAATTTCGCCTGTATAATTGTTTTTAGCTCTATTGTACGTATTTCTGTATTTGAGCGCTCGCCGGTCGCACATGACCTCATTTTGCCGAGCGTGTGTGCTAGGAGGGCATATCTCGGACGGTTTCTGGGTCGTGTGAGAAGGACCCCCTATCGCCCACACTCACAAGGCGACGGTTCCAAATGCCGTCGCGGAAAGGGGTTCAAAATCGTTTGTATAGCACCGACGTGTTACCTCATTGGCGGATTCCTTTTGATGAGCATGAGATGGATGAATTCAGAGAACACCACCTTCTATACCCAACTTTCACTTTCTGTTATTTAGATTAAATAAAGCAAGAATAGTACAATCCGTATGTTTTCTGAATTATCCGTGCAATAAAAAATATCCTAAAAATAATGGTTCTCCAAATACCCTGAAAATTTAATATGATTTTTTCTAGAATATTTTAAGATTTTTGGCACTGAGAATGCACCAGGGGGCTGCACTAGTGGGCCACAAGGGTGGAGGGCGCGCCCTACCCCCCTGGGCGTGCCCCTATCCTTGTGGGCCCCACGTGGCCCCCCTCCACTTAATCCAGCACCCGTCTTCTCCTTCTTCCTCCAGAAAAATACATTCACCACCTCAAACCTGTGTTCTAGCTCATCTTGCTGCCATTTTTGATCTCTTTGCTCAATTCATCATTTGCAAAACTGTTTTGGGGGATTGTTCTTCGGTATGTGACTCCTCCAATGGTCCAATTAGTTTTTGTTCTAGTGCTTTATTTTTTGCTGCTCTGGTGACCTTGTTCTTGAGCTTGCATGTCAAATTTATATGGTCCAAATTAGTTTTGATGCATGATTTAGCCTCTGGACACTTGTAGGAGTAGTTGCTATCAATTTTGTTGAGTTTGGTTCACTTTTATTTTGAGTCACTAAAATTTCAAAAAAATTCACAGGAAGAAAATGACGAGGAGAATGTCGAGAGGCTCCTCGAGCCAGGGTTCGAAGAAAAAGGAGGATGAGGAGACGGAGAAGCCCAAGTACAATCTTCCTCGCACCGCGGAGATTCGGGCGTGTGAATGGCCATGTGATGCATTCTTATAGGCTGCCGGAATTTATGAGGATTTCTATTATTTGGTCGAGAATGCGGGCATCACCGACTTCCTCCGCGACCAGTGTGATCAGTATCTCCTCCTAACCAATACTTTTGTGCAAAATTTTCACTTTCATGCTAGGAGATCACCACCCATGGTAGAATTTGATTTATATGATGAGCATAAGGAGATGAATCTTTATGACTTTTGTGAGGTATGCAAACTACATTTTGAAGGAAGCGTCGATGAACCACATCCTAGACATGTGGAAGATTTTATTGATGCAGTTACCGTAGGGGAAAGGAGAAGGGTGTCAGAAGGGAGGGTGGCCATTTTACATTTTTCAGTTTTACGATATTATTCATTATTTGCCGGGAGATGTTTGGTTGGTCGCGAAGAGAGTGGAGGCCTTAGTTCCCTTGACCTTGCCATTTTTCACCATGCTTTATTCCGTGATAGAACTTTTAGTTTGGGTGCTATGGTTGCTAAACGGTTGAGTTTAAACCATACTAAGGATCCTATTTTCGGAGGTATCTTCGCCTCACGCTTTGCTCGATGCTTTGAGATACCCATTAGACATTATGAAAAAGAGGAGAAATTGCTACCCACTATTTATTTAGATTTTGACAGCATGGTAGCGCATAAATTTATTCGTTCCGATGAGGAAAAGAAGCTTATATATAATTAGATATTCAGTTAGAATACTTTTCACACTATTACTTTGCCTGCACCTTCTTTGTTTGATATTCATTCATGCAAGTACACTATTTGTCCCGAGGACATCTACAAATTTTGGGGAATTCCACAACCTTCAGTACCTGAGCCAGCACCAGCCCTTGATCCTTACCATGAGCTTATCTTTCAGTGGGAGCCGCATGAGCTCGCAAACCAGTGGAACCCTGAGTACCCAGGAGAGGGATCCATCTCAGTACCCAGGAGAGGGATACTTTGAGCCGTGGCCTAGACCAACATAGTCCAAAAGCCTAAGCTTGGGGAGTACGTATTTCTCACCGACATTACATTCATGTTCACACATTCATTCCAGTTGTCGGTGTTCATACTTTTTCATTGTATTATCCTTGTTAGTTTATTTTTCTCGTGTTGTTCTTGTGTGTTTGAAAAACTTTAGAAAACCCAAAATTATTTCTTGCTCATTTTTCTCTTTTCTTTCTAGTTAGTTTCCTAGTAGTTTGTAGTATTAAAAGAAAATCCAAAAAAGATTTCTCGTTCATCTTTTGTTTGTTGGGGGCTTTCCCTTGCAAATAATTTTTCTCGTTCTTGTTTTGCTCTCTTCAGAAAAACAAAAACTCCAAAAACATTTCAGTGTGCTTCTTTGAAATTCTTTTCTTTTCCGTTGGGAGTCGAGAGAAGACCACGATGAAAATGATTAGTGGTTCTTATATGCATTATTGTTGATCTAACAAGAGCCCATATTACCTCTTCTCGTTTGAATAAATGTTGCAGATTCCAGCTTAGTCCAATGCACGTGCACTATTATTATTATTCACACCGTTCGGTCGTGCAAGTGAAAGGCAATAATGACGATATATGATGAAATGATTGAGATGGAGAAAAGCTGGCATGAACTCGACCTATTTTGTTTTTGTAAATATGATTAGCTTGTCATTCCCGATTTAGCCCATTATGAATGAAACATGTTTGCAATGACACTTATAGAATATAGTTACTCATGCCATGCTTAATTAGCTAGGATCTTATAATGGTTTACCTTGTGTGCCAACATGCTTTTAAAATGGTTGTGATGTAGTATGATAGGATGGTATCCTCCTTTGAATGATTTAAGTGGCTCGACTTGGCACATGTTCACACATGTAGTTGAAACAAAATCAACATAGCCTCCATGATATTTATGTTCATGGTAATTTATATCTTACTCATGCTTGCACTCAATGCTGGTTAATCTCAAGGCATGTTTATGACCGTTGTCGCTCTCTAGCTGGTCGCTTCCTAGTACCTTTCTAGCCTTCACCTGTACTAAGCGGGAATACTGCTTGTGCATCCACTTCCATAAACTCAAAGTTGTTCCATAAGAGTCCATCATACCTACCTATATGCGATATTTACCTATCGTTCCAAGTAAATGTGAATGTGCCAAACTCTAAACCTTCAAAGAAAATTCTGTTTTGTATGCCAAATCGCTCATGTGGCGACTGGGGTTGTCTTTATCTTTCATGCTAGGTGGGTTATTCTCACGTTGAGTGGACTCCGCTTGTCATCCATGAGAAAATGGCTGGTATTCGGGATATATACATTCTAAATCAGAGATGAATATAATTTTAAGCGGTATGCTTTCTTTACCATTCGTGCAAGTGAAAGGCAATAATGATGATATATGATGAAATGATTTAGAAACTTGAGCTCTGGCACCTCTACAAATCCCTGATTCCCTCTGCGAAGGGCCTATCTATTTACTTTAATTGTTGAGTCTCATCCTCTTATAAAAAGCACCAGTTGGAGAGCACCTCTGTCATTTATATGCTTTGTTATTAATTGATATTTAGTATGAGTGTGACAGGATCTCTTTAACCATGAATTACAATGTCTAGTCAGTCCTTGATCTTCTTAGGTGCTCTGCATTTATGTTTTGCGGTCTCAGAAAGGGCTAGCAAGATACCACTTTGTCATATTATATCATGATTGTTTTGAAAAAGTGTTGTCATCCGATATTTATTATTATTTCTCGCTAGTTAATTATGTTATTGATATGAGGAAACATGAGACCTAAATGTTATTGCGAATATGGTTAGTTCATAGTCTTTGCTGAAAACTTGAATGCCGGCTTTACATGTTTGCAACAACAAGATCAAACAGAGTTTGTAAAAGATTTTCTTTGTCACTTTCAGTTTATCAACTGAATTGCTTGAGGACAAGCAATGGGTTAAGCTTGGGGGAGTTGATACATCTCCGTCGTATCTACTTTTCCAAACTCTTTTGCCCTTGTTTTGGACTCTGATTTGCATGATTTGAATGGAACAAACCCGGACTAACGCTGTTTTCAGCAGAATTGCCTTGGTGTTATTTTTGTGCAGAAATAAAAGTTCTTAGAATGACCTGAAACTTCAAGGAGAATATTTTCAGAATATATAAAAAAATACCGGAGGGGGCCCACACCTTGGCCACAAGGGTGCCCCCCTAGGGCGCGCCCCCTACCTTGAGGGCCCCATGGACCTTCCCCGATGCCAACTCCAACTCCATATAACCTATCTCGGGGAGAAAAATATCAGAGAGAAGATCCCATCGCGTTTTACAATACAGAGCCATTGCCACCTCCTGTTCTTCCTCGGGAGACCTGATCTGGAGTCCGTTCGGGGCTCCGGAGAGTGGAGATCGTAGCCGTCGTCATCATCAACCATCCTCCATCACCAATTTCATAATGCTCACTGCCGTGCGTGAGCATCTTAGGCTTGCTGGACGGTGATGGGTTGGATGTGATTTATCATGTAATTGAGTTAGTTTTGTTAGGGTTTGATCCCTAGTATCCACTATGTTCTGAGACTGTTGTTGCTATGACTTTGCTATGCTTAATGCTTGTCACTAGGGCCCGAGTGCCATGATTTCATATCCGAACCTATTATGTTTCCATGAATATATTTGTGTTCTTGATTCGATCTTGCAAGTCAATAGTCAGCTACTATGTGTTATGATCCGGCAACCCTGGAGTGAAAATAGCCGGGACACTTCCCGGTGATGACCATAGTTTGAGGAGTTCATGTATTCACTAAGTGTTAATGCTTTAGTCCGGTACTCTATTAAAAGGAGGCTTTAATATCCCTTAGTTTCCATTAGGAAACCACTGCCATGGGAGGGTAGGACAAAAGATGCCATGCAAGTTATTTTCCATAAGCACATATGACTACATTCGGAATACATGCCTACATTACATTGATGAATTGGAGCTAGTTCTGTGTCATCCTAGGTTATAACTGCTACATGATGAATATTATCCGACACCTATCATTGTCGATCCATTGCCTACGAGTTCGTTCCATATTGATACTTGCTTTGTTACTTTCATTACTGCTGCTATCACCATCACTACAAAACTGCCAGTGTTACTTTTGCCACTGTTACCGTTACTTCCATATTACTTTGCTACTAAATACTTTGCTGCATATATTAAGTTTTCCAGGTGTGGTTGAATTGAAAACTCAGCTACTAATACTTGAGAATATTCTTTGGCTCCCCTTGTGTCGAATCAATAAATTTGGGTTGAATACTCTACCCTCGAAAACTGTTGTGATCCCCTATAGTTGTGGGTTATCAGCTATGTTTGTCAATCTCCAATAAACTTTACTACTTATACTTTTCCTTATATGATGTCATTACTTACCATAATATTAGCGTATGACCTTTTTCATTTATTTCTTTTCTTTTTATTTGAGAAAAAATGTAAAGAAAGCAAAACTCAAACTAACTTTATTATATATCTTGCACACAATTACATAGATAGATAGATAGATCACTAAGCAAACACCTCAAAGAAAGATCGAAGTTATTTTTATTCAACTAAAGCAAAAGATAACTATAGATCAAACTAAAGTAGATAAAGGTAAAGATAGTGAGGTGATACGATACCGGGGCACCTCCCCCAAGCTTGGCTCAAGCCAAGGGGAGTGCCCATACCCGATACTCAATTCTCCATTGGTGGTGATGAAGGTGCTGGTGGTGGTGGTGAAGTCACGAGGTCTTCAAGCTTGCATCGCAGGCTAAAATTTCTATCCCTTAGGTCTTCGTTCTCCAGCTCGAGCTTCAATATGTTCTTACACAACGCTTCCTTGGTTTACCGTCGGAAACGAGGAGGAATAGGCTCGTCTTCATCCTCCTCATCCATGAACCAGGCATTCGAAGGTTTAAAGACATAAATATCCAGAGATTTGTGGGAAACAGGGCTCTCCTCCTCCGAGCCTTGTGATGACATGATTTCAGATCTACCAGAAAATAGCAAGAAAGAAGAACAGAAGATTTCTGCATGATATGGAGGTCAATAGGTTTGGGGGTATATAAAGATTTTTTTTATCTTCGGAAACAAGCAAATGGGACAAAAACGATGTCTGGAAGGTACACCCGGTGGGCACAACCCACCGGGGGCGACTGGCATGCCAGGCGCGCCCTGGTGTATCGTGCCCACCGGGGTTTCCTTCCTGGGTGCTTATTAATTTCCTAATTTTTGTAATATTCCAAAACTGACAAAAAATATTTTTTGGATTTTTCGGAGTCCGTTTACTTAACATATCATGTACCTCCTCTTTTTGATGATTCTGGAGTGTTCAGGAAGGTTTCTTTTATGTGTTTGTCCGGTGTCATGGTTTGGATAATATTGCTTTCAAAATTAATAGGTGTACCTGAGATATAATGTTTGATTCTTTGACCATTGACCACCTTCGGGTTTGTACCTTTGACATTATTTATTTTCATGGCTCCAGAACGATAAACTTCTACGATAACACATGGTCCTTCCCTTTTAGAGAGTAGTTTTCCTGCAAAGAATCTAAAATCGAGAGTTATATAATAAAACATATTCACCCACTTTGAATTCCCGCTTTTGGATTCTTTTATCATGCCATCTTTTAACTTTCTCTTTTAATAGCTTGGCAATTTCATAAGCTTGGGTTCTCCATTCATCTAGTGAGCTAATATCAAATAACCTCTTTTCACCAGCAAGTTTGAAATCATAGTTGAGTTCTATAATGGCCCAATAAGCTTTGTGTTCTAACTCAAGAGGCAAATGATAGGATTTTTAGTAAACCATTTTGTAAAGAGACATGCCAATAGGATTTTTGTAGGCTATTCTATAGGCCCAAAGTGCATCGTCCAATTTCTTGGACCAATTCTTTCGAGACCTATTGATAGTCTTTTGCAATATTAATTTTATTTCTCTATTACTAAGTTCAACTTGACCACTAGACTGAGGACGATAGGGTGATGCAATTCTATGTTTAACATCATACTTGGCAAACATTTTACGGAAATCACCATGAATAAAGTGTGAACCACCATCAGTCGTTAAATATCTAGGGACTCTAAACCTTGGGAAAATAACTTCCTTAAGCATTTTAATAGAGGTGTTGCGATCAGCACTACTAGTTGGAATAGCTTCTACCCGCTTAGTAACTTAATCAACAACAACCAAAATATGAGTATACCCATTAGAGGAAGGAAAAGGTCCCATGTAGTCAAATCCCCAAACATCAAAAGGTTCAACAACAAGTGAATAACTCATAGGCATTTATTGACGCTTACCGATATTACCTATTCTTTGGCATTCATCACAAGATAAGACGAACTTACGAGCGTCCTTGAAGAGAGTAGGCCAATAAAA
The DNA here is from genome assembly GCA_902687465.1 of Secale cereale. Taxonomy (NCBI): domain Eukaryota; kingdom Viridiplantae; phylum Streptophyta; class Magnoliopsida; order Poales; family Poaceae; genus Secale; species Secale cereale. Next base: position 254,976,649 of record LR738711.1, on the reverse strand, counting down.
ACCAGATTGCAATACCTTGTGAGCAGTTATGTCTCCCGCATGATGTCCTCCATAAGCCTCGGAGTGACATTTACATAGGATTTTTTCCTGTTCATGCTCAGGTACACAACGTCTAATAATACCATCTACTCCTTCTTTATAAAGATGTGGGTCATCCTAAAAGTAGTGTCTTAAATCATAAAAGATTTTTTTTCTTTTGTTGATAAGTAAAGCTAGGGGAATCTATTTAGCAACAATATAATTAACATAGTCATCATACAAAGGTGTGTGGTTGGAAACACTTATATATATATATATAGTGTTACTATTCATCACCCAGGGTGCAGAACAAGTTGTTCTTCACCCAAGGTAATCTTACGATCATTCCATAAATAAATTACATTTTAAATACAAATAATTACATTTATTTTGATTTACTGCATAAAATTTGGCATAACAAACAAAATATAGGTCAAAATTGTATTTTATGTACATTTTACACTATATTTTTACATTTGTAATTTTACGTAACATAAAATATTTTTTACGATGATTATAGGTTTTCTTACGTTCTCTTTTTATGTCTAAAATAAGACAAAATTTACGAAACATAAAATTACGATTCATAGATGTTAAAATAGAGGTGGGTGAAGAATAACCATTCCTCACCCTGGGTGACGAATAGTCAATCCCTATATATATATATATGACAAGTTATCAGCTACAGGGTTCTCAGCTCCCTTCCTATCAGTGATATGCAAATCAAATTCCTGTAACAAGAGGACCCATCTAATAAGCCTAGGTTTGGCATCTTTCTTTCCCATAAGATATTTTATTGCAGCATGATCAGTGTGAACAATTACTTTTAAGTCTACAATATAGGGTCTAAATTTATCACAAGCAAACACAACTGCTGGAAATTCTTTTTCAGTGGTAGCATAGTTTCTTTGTGCACTATCTAGAGTTTTACTTGCATAGTGAATAACATTCAGTTTCTTATCAACTCTTTTCCCTAGAACAACACCAACAGCATAATCACTAGCATCACACATAATTTCAAAAGGCAAGTTCCAATCAGGTGCAGAAATTAAGGCTTTCTTGAGTGTTTCGGAGGCTTCTACACAATCATCATCGAAGACAAAAGGAATATCCTTTTGCAGAAGATTTGTGAGAGGCCTAGAAATTTTAGAAAAGGCTTTGATAAATCTCCTATAGAAACCAGCATGACCAAGGAAACTACGAATACCTTTGATATCTTTACGACATGGCATTTTCTCAATTGCATCAACATTAGCTTTGTCCACCTCAATACCTGTTTCAGAAATTTTATGGCCCAAAACAATACCTTCATTAACCATAAAGTGGCACTTCTCCCAATTCAAGATGAGATTAGTTTGCTCAGATCTCTACAATACTGAATCAAGATTGCCTAAACAATCACCAAAAGACTTCCCATAAACGGAAAAGTCATCCATGAAAACCTCAACAATCTTTTCACAAAAATCAGAGAATATAGCAGTCATACATCTTTGAAAGGTAGCTGGTGCATTACATAAGCCAAAAGGCATACGTCTATAAGCATAAGTTCCAAAAGGACAAGTGAAAGTGGTCTTTTCTTGATCAGGTTGCGAAACATGTATTTGTGAGAAACCAGAATATCCATCAAGTAAACAAAAGTGTATGTGCTTGGATAATCATTCTAGCATTTTATCAATAAAAGGTAGAGGGTAATGATCTTTTCTAGTTGCTTTGTTTAATTTTCTAAAGTCAATTACCATTCTATAGCCTGTAACAATTCTTTGTGGGATAAGTTCATTCTAATCATTAGGAACAACAGTGATACCTCCTTTCTTATGAACACAATGAACATGACTTACCCATCTACTATCAGCTATAGGATAGATTATACCTGCTTCCAGAAGTTTTAGTATATCCGTTCTTACCACTTCTTTCATCTTCGGATTTAACAGGCGTTGGTGATCAACAAGGGTTTTAGCGTCATGTTCCATATTAATTTTGTGCTGACATAGAGTGGGACTAATGCCCTTAGGATCATCAAGAGTATATCCAATAGCAGCTCGGTGCTTCCTCAGAATTTTCAATAATCTTTCTTCTTCATGTTCTGAAAGGTTGGCACTAATAATACCAAGATATATCTTTTTCTCATCGAGATAATCATATTTCAAAATGTCAGATAATTTTTTTAATTCAAACACAGGATCACCTTTAGGTGGAGGAGGACCTCCTAGAGTTTCAATAGGAAAATTGTGTTTAAGCAGAAGTTGTTGTTCAAATAGGATTCTATCTATTTCATTTCTTTCATGCATATGCAAATCGTTTTCGTGGCCTAGCAGATATTGCTCTAAAGGATCAGTATGAGGCACATCAATAGAAGCAAGACCAATAATTTCATCCTTACTAGGTAGATCTATTTTGTGAGTTTTTCTACTAAACTTAGAAAAATTGAACTCATGAGACTCATCACCAAAACTAACACCGATAGTTTGTTTAGCACAATCTATTGTAGCATTGATGGTGCTCAAGAAAGGTCCACCAAATATTATGGGACAAAAGTCATCTTGTAGGGAACCAAGGACTAGAAATTAGTAGGGTATTTTGTTTTCCCACACAAGACTTCGACATCTCTAACAATCCCAAGTGGTGTGATGGTGTCTTTATTAGCAAGTTTGATAGTAACATCTATGTCTTCTATTTCAGCTGGTGCTATGTCACTCATAATTTCTTGGTACAAAGTAAAAGGAATAGCACTTATGCTAGCACCTATATCACATAAACCATGATAATAATGATCTCCTATTTTAACTGAGACGACAGACATGCCAACTACGGGTATGTGTTTATCTTTCCCTTCAGGTTTGGCTATTCTGTCTGCTTCACTAAATAAATAAATAACACGCCCATCGATGTTATTGGCCAAGAGATCTTCAACCATAGCTACACTAGGTTCTACTTTGATTTGCTCAGGAGGTTTATGTGTTTTAATATTACTTCTACAGACCATAGTTAAAACCTTAGCATGCTCCTTTATCTTAACAGGAAAGGGCGGTTTCTCAATGTAAGCAGTAGGAACAACTGGATCAACTCTGTAGACAATAGTTTCTTCTTTAGAAACTATTGGTTCTTTAAGTTCTTCTTTAATAGGGGGATGATATTTAAACCACTTCTCTTTAGGGAGGTCAACATGAGTAGCAAAGGATTCACAGAAAGAGGCTACTATTTCAGAATCAAGTCCATATTTAGTGCTAAACTTTTGAAAAGAATTTGTATTCATAAAAGATTTAACACAATCAAACTTAAGCTTAATACGTGACTCTTTACCTTCATCGAGTTTCCAATCTTCAGAGTTGCTTTTAATTCTTTCCAAGAGATGCCACCTGAATTCAATAGTCTTCTTCATAAAAGAACCGACACAAGAAGTATCAAGCATGGATTGATCATTACGAGAAAGTCGAGCATAAAAGTTTTGAATTATAATTTCTCTTGAGAGCTCATGATTGGGGCATGAATATAATATTTATTTGAGCCCCCCGCCCCACCTTCACGAGGCCAAAAATTATATATATATATATATATATATATATATATATATATATATATATATATATATATATATATATATATATATATATATATATATATATATATATAATTCCAATCACGATGAACTAGATCCATGGGATTTTTTTCTGGTGGAACTCCATTTCAAATTCCAAGATCCAATATCATAGCATAGCCTATACCATGTCAATGCTTTTCCCTTCAAAGATAATGGGAAGACCTTCTTCTTATCTTCATCTCTGGGTAAACCTGCAAGCTTAAATAATCCACAAATTTCATCCACATATATAAAATGCATATCAGGATGTGTGGTTCCATCTCCTGCATAAGTATTAGCTAGCACTTGTTCTATCATACCTGAAGGAATTTCATATTCAGTATTTTTAGTAGGTGCATTAGGTTGAGGGGCAACAAATTGTGGTTCCAGCTGAGGTGAGGATTCCCCAAACAAACCCCTCAAAGGATTGTTCTCCATAGTGACAAGTGACAATAAATTTCAGCACTTAGTAATATTTTTTCTTTACCAATTTCCACTTACCAAGAGCGCTTCACTCCCCGGCAACGGCGCTAGAAAAGAGTCTTGATGACCCGCAAGTATAGGGGATAAATTGTATTCCTCTCGATAAGTAAGAGTGTCGAACCCAACGAGGAGCAAAAGGAAATGACAAGTGGTTTTCAGCAAGGCAATGTCTGCAAGCATTGAAATTGTAATTAACAAATAGTTCGGTAGCAAGATAATTTGTAACGGGCAAGTAACGGGAATGGCAAATAATATGCAGCAAGATATCCCAATCCTTTTGTGGCAAAGGACAGACCAAGGCGGTTTCTTATAATGAGCAAAGCGTTCTTGAGGGCACACGAGAATTTCATCTAGTCACTTTCACCATGTTGGCTTGATTTGTGTTCGCTACTTTGATAGTTTGATATGTGGGTGGATCGGTGCTTAGTGTTGTTCTTACTTGAACAAACCTCCAACTTATGAATAACCCCCTCGCAAGCATCCGCAACTACGAGAAAAGTATTAAGATAAAGTCTAACCATAGCATTAAACGTTTGGATCCAAATCGGTCCCTTACGAAGTAGCACATAAACTAGGGTTTAAGCTTCTGTCACTCTAGCAACCCATCATCTAATAACTACTCCACAATGCATTCCCTTGGGCCCAAATATGATGAAGTGTCATGTAGTCGACATTCACATGACACCACTAAGGGAATAACTACATACATATTATCAAAATATCGAACACATATCATGTTCACATGATTATTTGCAACATGATTTCTCTTGTGACCTCAAGAACAAAAGTAACTACTCACAAGTGACAAAAATGTTCATGATCAGAGAGATATTAATTGGCATAACAAATCTGAACATATAATCTTCCACCAAATAAACCATATAGTAATCAACTACAAGATGTAATCAACACTACTGGTTACCCACAAGCACCAATCTTAGGTTCCGGTACAAAGATTGAACACAAGAGATGAACTAGGATTTAAGAGGAGATGGTCATGTTGATGATGTTGATGGAGATTGCCCTCCCCAAGATGGGAGAGTTGTTGGTGATGATGATGATGATGATTTCCCCCTCTGGGAGGGAAGTTCCGTCGGTGGAATCGCTACGCCGGAGGGCAAAAGTGCTCCTGCCCAAGTTCCGCCTCGAGACGGGGGCGCTCCGTCCCGAAAGTCCTCTTCTTAATTTTTTTTTCTAGGTCAAAATGACTTATATACCAGAAGAGGGGCACCAGAGGTGGGCCGTGGAGGGCACAACCCACCAGGGCATGGCTAGGGGCCCTAGCACGTCCAGGTGGGTTGTGCCCACCTGGTAGGCCCCCTCTGGTGGTTATCAGCTCCAGTATTTCTTATTTATTAAATAAAAAATCCTCGTGAAGTTTTAACCCATTTGGAGTTGTGCAGAATAGGTAGCCCGACGTTGCTTTTCCAGGTCCAGCTTTCCAGTTGCCGGTATTCTCCCTCTTGATACAAACCTTGCATATTGAGAGAGAAAAGACATTATAATTACTCCAAAAGGCATTATTATGCATGAAAACACTATAAATAACAGTAGGAAAAGATGATGCAAAATGGACGTATCAAGGTACCAAAGTAATCCAGGAGTGGATCACTGGACAACGGTCAAGAACACCCTGAAGTACCTGAAAATGACAAAGGATATGTTTCTCGTTTATGGAGGTGACGAAGAGCTCATCATAAAAGGTTACGTTGATGCTAAATTTGACATAGATCCAGATGACTCTAAGTCACAGACGAGATACATATTTTTATTGAATGGTGGAGCTATTGGTTGGTGCAGTTCTAAGTAGAGCGCCGTGGCAGGATCTACATGTGAAGCAGAGTACATAGCTGCTTCGAAAGCAGCACATGAAGGATTCTGGATAAAGGAGTTCATATCCGATCTAGTTGTAATACCTTGTGCATCGAGTCGAATGACAATCTTTTGTGACAACACTGGTGCAATTGCTTGGGCAAAGGAATCCAGGTTTCACAAGAGAACAAAACACATCAAGAGATGCTTCAAATCCATTCGTGAATTGGTCAAAGATGGAGACATAGAAATTTGCAAAGTACATACGGATCTAAATGTTGGAGACCCGTTGACTAAGCCTCTTCCACGCACAAAACATGATCAACACTAAGAGTCCATGGGTGTTAGATTCATTACAATGTAATCTAGATTATTCACTCTAGTGTAAGTGGGAGACTAATGGAAATATGCCCTAGAGGCAATAATAAAGTTGTTATTATTTTATATTTCCATATTCATGATAAAGGTATATTATTCATGCTAGAATTGCATTGACCAGAAACCTAAATACATGTGTGAATACATAAACAAATACCGTGTCCCTAGTAAGCCTATATTAGACTAGCTCGTTGATCAAATATGGTTAAGGTTTCCTAACCATGGACATGAGTTGTCATTTGATAACGGGATCACATCATTATGAGAATGATGTGATGGACAAGACCCATCCGTTAGCTTAGCATTTGATCGTACAGTTTTTTGCTACTGCTTTCATCTATGTCAAATACATGTTCCAAGCACTATGAGATCAAGCAACTCCTGGATACCGGAGGAGTGCCTTGTGTGATATCAAATGTCACAACATAACTGGGTGATTATAAAGATGCTCTACAGCTAGCTCTAAAGGTGTCTTGTTGGGTTGGGGTGAATCAAGATTAGGATTTATCACTCCGAGTATTGGAGCTCTCGGTAATGCACATCATAATAAGCCTTGCAAGGAAATGACTAATGAGTTAGTCATGAGATAATGTATTACGGAATGAGTAAAGAGACTTGACGGTAACGAGATTGAACTAGGTATAGAGATACCGACGATTGAATCTCGGGCAAGTAACATACCGACGGACAAAGGGAATTGTGTATGTTGTCATAACAGTTCGACCGATAAAGATCTTCGTAGAATATGTAGGAGCCAATATGGGCATACAGGTTCCGCTATTGGTTATCGACTAGAGAGGTGTCTCGGTCATGTCTACATAGTTCTCGAACCCGTAGGGTCCGCACGCTTAACGTTCGATGACGATATAGTGTTATATGAGTTATATGATATGTGACGGAATGTTGTTAGGAGTCACATATATGATCACGGACATGGCAAGGAGTCTCGAAATGGTCGAGAGGTAATGATTGATATATAGGACAATAGTACTCGGACACCGGAAGTGTTCCGAAGTGTATCGGGTATTTATCGGAGTACCGGGGGGGTTACCGGAAACCCCCGCGGGGGGTATATGGGCCATGAGAGGGGAGCACACTAGCCCACAAGGGGTGGCACGCCCCCCTATGGAAAGTGGCCAAATTATAGAAGGAGAAGAGGGGGGTTCAGCCCCCCTTCCTTCTCTTCTTCCCCCTTCATTTCTTCTCCGGTTAAATATGGTAAGGGGGGCGAATTGGGGAAGACCCCAAGTAGGATTTGTCCTACTTGGGGCGCCCTTGGTTGCCTCTCCTCCCCCCCCCCACGTATATATATGTGGGGGCGCCCTAGAACACACAACAGACAATTGTTAGCCGTGTGCTGCGCCCCCTACACCATTTACTCCCACGGTCATATCTTTGTAGTGCTTAGGCGAAGCCCTGCGCGGATCACTTCACCATCACCGTCACCATGCCGTCGTGCTGACGGAACTCATCTACTACCTCGACGTCTTGCTGGATCAAGAAGGCGAGGGACATCATCGAGCTGAATGTGTGCAGAACACAAAGGTGCCGTGCGTTCGGTACTTGATCGGTTGAAGCGTGAAGAAGTTCGACTACATCAACCACGTTGTGAAACGCTTCCGCTTATGATCTATGACGGTACGTAGACACACTCTCCCCCGCATTGCTATGCATCTCCATAGATAGATCATTGCGTGTGCATTGATTTTTTTTGTTTTCCATGCAACGTTTCCCATTGGTAGCCTCTTTCGATAAGTAAGAGTGTCGAACCCAACAAGGAGCTAAAGGTAGGACATATATTCCCTCAAGTTCTATCGACCACCGATACAACTCTACGCATGCTTAACGTTCGCTTTACCTAGAATAAGTATGAAATGGAAGTACTTTGTAGGTGTGAAGGGGTAGGTTTAGAAGATAATAAAGAGCACGTAAATAAAAACTAGGGGATGTTTAGATAAAGAAGCAACTAAATTAGTTTTAGTAGAGAGGTTTTTGTCACATAAGAAAGTTATATGTCCCTAGGCAATCGATAACTAGACCGGTAATCATTATCGCAATTTTATATGACGGAGATGCATAAGCTAACATACTTTCTCTACTTGGATCATAGGCACTTATGATTGGAACTCTAGCAAGCATCCACAACTACTAAAGATCATTAAGGTAAAACCCAACCATAGCATTATAAGGTATCAAGTCCTCTTTATTCCCATACACAAACAACCTACTTACTCGGGTCTGTGCTTATGTTACTCCCGCCACCCACCATAAGCAAATCATAAACATATTTCAAACCCTACAGCAGGGATCCCTCATGCTTGCGTGACACGGAGAGAACCATAGGACAACACCAACAATAAAATATACAACTCAATCCAATCATGATCATCAATCAACCCATAGGACAAAACAGATCTAATCAAACATCATAGGATAGCCAGACATCATTGGGAAGTAATATATAGTGTTGAGCACCATGTTTAAGTAGATATTACAGTGGGTAAAAGAGAGGTGACACCGCTGCATAGAGGGGGAGAGAGTTTGTGATGACAACGGCGAAGTTATTGGTCTACATCACCGTCGCAATGATGGCCCCGGCGGCGTTCCAGCGCCATCGGGGGAGAGGGGGAGAGAGCCCCCCTCCTTCTTCTTCCTTGGCCTCCCCCCTAGATGGGAGAAGAGTTTCCCCTGTGGTCCATGGCCTCCATGGCAGCGGAGGGGTGGGATCCCCTCCGAGATTGGATCTATCTCTCTATTTCTCTTCTGTTTCGCGACCCCTGTTTCTGGCCTTTCACCGTTTCTTAATTTTCTGCAGATCTGTAACTCTGATTGGGCTGAAATTTTATCACGACTTTTATCCGGATATTAGCTTCCTTGCATCCGAAGGTGTGACGCCCCCGATTTGACCGTACACTAATCATGCACGCAAATTTGTACGGCTAACATCAGGGACTCACTGGAAGATATCACAACACAACTCTAAAAGTAAAATAAGTCATACAAGCTTCATATTACAAGCCAGGGGCCTCGAGGGCTTGAATACAAGTGCTCGATCATAGATGAGTCAGCGGAAACAACAAATATCTCAATACAGACATAGAGTTAAACAAGTTGCCATAAGATGGCTAGCACAAACTAGGATACAGATTGAAAGAGGAGGAGGCCTCATGCCTGGGATCCTCCTAAACTACTGTTGGTCGTCGGCAGCAGACTGCACGTAGTAGTAGGTGCCTCCGGTGTAGTAGGAGTCATCGTAGGTGGCATCTGGCTCCTGGGCTCCACCATCTGGTTGCATCACCCGAGAAGAAGGAACAGAAAGGGGGAAAGGTGAGCATAGCAACCGTGAGTACTCATCCAAAGTACTCGCAAGCAAGGATCTATACCAGATATGCAATGGTAACAATGATATGGGTAGTATCTGTGGACTAAACTGCAGAAAGCCAGAATAAGAGGGGGATAGATAATCCTATTGAAGACTACGCTTCTGCCAGCCTCCATCTTGCAGCAGTAGATGAGAGTAGAAGGTTAGTTCACCAAGTAACATCGTATAGCAATATCCTACCCGGCGATCCTCTCCACATCACCCTGTGAGAGAGCAATCACCGAGTTGTATCTGGAACTCATCTAGGTGTATTTTATTAAGTATCCGGTTCTAGTTGTCATGAGGTCGGAATACAACTCCGGGTCACCCTTTTACAGAGGGACACGACTATTCGAATAGATTAACTTCCCTGGAGGGGTGCTCCACATAACCCAACATGCTCGATCTCATTTGGCCGGACACACTTTCCTGGGTCATGCCCGGCCTCAGAAGATCAACACATCGCAGCCCTACCTAAGCACAACAGAGAGGTCAGTATGCCGGTCTAAGTCCTAAGCACGCAGGGGTCCGGGCCCATCGCCCATTGCACACCTGCACGTTGCGTGGGCGGCCGGTAAGCAGACCTAGCCTCTCCTAATACCAGAGTAGGTGTTCCAGACCAATCCGGCGCACGCCGCTCAGTCACTGGCATCAAGAAGGCTTCGGCTAATGCCACAATGTCGAGAGCCCATATCTATTCCCACGTAGCTGGTTAGTGCGTATAGGCCAGCGGCTAGACTCAGATCTAATATCCTAACTCGTTAAGCGTGTTATCATGAAACCACCGTCGACAATGACCAGGGCCAGGCCCACCTGTCTCCTAGGTGGTCGTGACCTGCCTTGTCGCTCCGCAACAAAGATCCACACAGAGGGCCGTCGGGAAAGTATGTCCTTTCAGCCCCCAATCCGTGAATCAACCAAGGGTACTCAACAAGCCGACCCGACTTTAGGCACAACATGTATCATGTATAATATGTATGTAGTATATACCCGTGATCACACCCAAGGTGATCACGGACCGATAGAATAGCAGGGCAGACGGACAAGGGTGTAGGGCCACTGATGGAATACTAGCATCCTATACTAAGCATTTAGGATTGCAGGTAAGGTATCAATAGTTGCAGCAACAATGACATGCTATGCAGCAGAGGAGGATCAATCGAAAGCAGTAACATGCTACCCTACTCTAATGCAAGCCGTAGAGAGAAGAATAGGCGATATCAGGATGATCAAGGGGGGGCTTGCCTGGAAGCTCGACAGCGAAGGAGGGATCGTCAACACCGTAGTCGATCGGGGCAGCAGCAGCGTCAGTCTCGTAGTCTACCGGAGAGAAGAGGGGGGAGAAACAATGAATACAATGCAAACAGATGCATGACGATGCATGACATGACATATATCGATGTTAGGTGTGCCCTAACGCAGTATCGGGTGATACTGGCGAAGGGGGAAAACATCCGGGAAAGTACTCTCGGTGTTTAACGTTTTCGGACAGACGGGCCGGAGGGGGAAAGTTGCATGTTTGCTATGCTAGGGATGTGTGGTTGACTAACGGTCCGCGCATTCGGATTCGTCTCAAAATTCTGAGCAACTTTCATGTACAAAGTATTTTCATCCAAGTTAGGATTATTTTATATTAATTTTTCAAATCATTTTCTAAATTATTAATACTAAATTAATTCGAAATTATTAATATTGCATCAGCATGACGTCAGCATGACGTAACCAGTCAACAGAGGTCAACGTGACGTGTGGGTCCCGCATGTCATTGATTGTCTAATTAACTAACAATTTAATTAGGTTAATTAGTGATTAGGTTATCCTAAACAGAATTAATTAAGTAAATAATTAATTATTACTTTTATTATTTATTTATTTATTTTTAAATTCTTTTTAAATATTTTTTAACTAAACGTTCTGGCCTAGGGCCCCCTTGTCATTGGCCCAAGGGGCCCTTAGCGGGTCGGGGCTAACGGGGCGGGCGAGGGCTTGTCGGGGCAGAGCCCCGTGAGCGCCCGGCGAGCGGGCGCTGGGCGCCGTTGGGAGAATGCCGGCAGCTGGAATTCTGGGCTAGAAAAGGAGCAAACATTGAAGACCTATTCTGCACAACTCAAAAAGCCCTGAAACTCAATGAAACTCTAGTTCAGAAAATATAAAAAATATCTGACGAAAGAAGTACATGAGGGGGCCACCCACCGTCCACGAGGGTGGGGGCGCCCCCCTGGACGCACCCCTGCCTCGTGGGCCACCTGGCAGCCCCTCGATGCCCATCTTCAGCTATATGAGGTGTTTTGACCAAGAAAAAATCATAAGGAGGTTTTCGGGACAAAGCGCCGCCGTCTCGAGGCGGAACCTTGGCGGAACCAATCTAGGGCTCAGGCAGAGCTGTTCTGTTGGGTATACTTCCCTCCGGGGGGGAATCATCGCCATCGTCATCACCAACAATTGTCCCATCTTGGGGAGGGTTATCTTCATCAATATCTTCACCAGCACCATCTCCTCTAAACCCTAGTCCATCTCTTGTATCCAATCTTTGTATCAAAACCTCAGATTGGTACCTGTAGGTTGCAAGTAATGTTGATTACTCCTTGTAGTTGATGCTAGTTGGTTTACTTGGTGGAAGATCATATGTTCAGATTCATTATGCATATCAGTACTCCTCTGATTATGAACATGAATATGCTTTGTGAGTAGTTACGTTTGTTCCTGAGGACATGGGAGAAGTCTTGCTATAAGTAGTCATGTGAATTTGGTATGCGTTCGATATTTTGATGAGATGTATGATGTCTTTCCTCTAGTGGTGTCATGTGAACATCGACTACATGACACTTCACCATTGTTTGGGCCTAGAGGAAGGCATTGGGAAGTAATAAGTAGATGATGGGTTGCTAGAGTGACAGAAGCATAAACCCTAGTTTATGCGTTGCTTCGTAAGGGGCTGATTTGGATCCATATGTTTCATGCTATGGTTAGGTTTACCTTAATACTTCTTTTGTACTTGCGGATGCTTGCAATAGAGGTTAATCATAAGTGGATGCAGCACCCAAGCACCGGTCCACCCACATACCAAATAATCAAAGTAACGAACGTGAATCATATGAGCGTGATGAAAACTAGCTTGACGATAATTCCCATGTGTCCTCGGGAGCGCTTTCCTTCATATAAGAGTTTGTCCAGGCTTGTCCTTTGCTACAAAAAGGATTGGGCCATCTCTCTGCACCTTATTTACTTTTACTATTTGTTACTTGTTACGAGCTATCTTATCACAAAACTATTTGTTACCGATAATTTCAGTGCTTGCAGAAAATACCTTACTGAAAACTGCCTATCATTTCCTTCTGCTCCTCGTTAGGTTCGACACTATTACTTATCGAAAGGACTATGATAGATCCCCTACACTTGTGGGTCATCAAGACTCTTTTCTGGCGCCGCTGCCCGGGGAGTGAAATGCCTTTGGTAAGTGGAATTTGGTAAGGAAAAACTTATATAGCGTGCTGAAATTCACGGTCACCTGTTACTATGAAACTCAATCCTTTGAGGGGCTTGTTCGGGGTATCTTCACCCCGACCAGTAGAGCAAAGAGTTGCTCCTCAACCTACTGGACCTACTGAAAGTGTTTGCTTTGAAATTCCTTCGGGTATGATAGAGAAACTACTAGCTAATCCCTTTACAGGAGATGGAACATTGCATCCCGATTTGCACCTAATCTATGTGGATGAAGTTTGTGGATTATTTAAGCTTGCAGGTATGCCCGAGGATGTGATCAAGAAGAAGGTCTTCCCTTTATCTTTGAAGGGAGAGGCATTGACATGGTTTAGGCTATGCGATGATATTGGATCATGGAACTACAACCGATTGAAGTTGGAATTTTATCAGAAGTTCTATCCTATGCATCAGGTTCATCGTGATCGTAATTATATATATAATTTTTGGCCTCGCGAAGGAGAAAGTATCACTCAAGCTTGGGGGAGGCTTAAGTCAATGTTATATTCATGCCCCAATCATGAGCTCTCAAGAGAAATGATTATTCGAAAATTTTATGATCGGCTTTCTCTCAATAATCGCTCCATGCTCGATACTTCTTGCACTAGGCCTTTTATGATGAAGACTATTGAATTCAAATGGGATTTATTGGAAAGAATTAAACGCAACTCTGAAGATTGGGATCTCAACGAAGGTAAGGAGTCAGGTATAACCCCTAAGTTTGATTGTATTAAATATTTTATAGATACCGATGTTTTCTGTGAATTTAGCACTAAATATGGACTTGACTCTGAGATAGTAGCTTCTTCATGTGAATCATTTGCTACTCATGTTGATCTCCCTAAGGAAAAGTGGTTTAAATTTCATCCTCCCACTGAACTAAAAGTAGTTGAACCTGTTAAAGTTGAAGAAAATACTATCACTTATAATGTTGATCCTATTGTTCCTATCGCCTATATTGTGAAACCACCTTTCCCTGTTAGAATAAAGGATCATGCTAAATCTTCAACTGTGGTTCGTAAGAGTAATACTAGAACACCTACACCCTCTGAGCAAATTAAAAGTTGAACCTAGTGTTGCTATGGTTAAGGATCTCTTGGTCGACAATATAGATGGGCATGTTATTTACCTCCATGAGGAAGCTGCTAGAATCGCCAGACACAATACTAGGAATAAACATAGGAGATCATTACTAGACCTGTTGTAGGCATGCCTGTTATTTCCGTTAAAATAGGAGATCATTACTATCATGGTTTACGTAGGCGCTAGTGCGAGTGTAATACCCATTTCCTTATCTGAAGAAATTATGCACGATATTGCACCTGCTGAGCTAGAAGGTATCGATGTTACTATTAAGCTTGCCAGTAGAGACACTATTTCACCAGTTGGAATGGTTAGAGATGTTGAAGTCTTGTGTGGGAAAGTTAAATACCCTGCTAATTTGCTTGTTCTTGGTTCCCCACAAGATGATTTTGGCCCCATTATATTTGGTAGGCCCTTCTTGAATACTGTTAATGCTAAGATAGACTGCGAAAAAGATATTGTTACTGTTGGATTAGGGGATATGTCTCATTATTTTAACTTTGCTAAATTTCGTAGACAACCCCATGATAGAGAATTTCCTAGTAAGGATGAAATTATTGGTCTTGCTTCTATTGCTATACCTCCTAACAATATCTGCTAGACCATGAAAATGATATGTATATGAATGAGAGAAGGGAAATAGATGAAATATCCTTTAAACATGGACCCTTATTGAAACACAACTTGCCTGTTGAAATTCTAGGGGATCCTCCTCCACCCAAGGGTGATCCCGTGTTCGAACTCAAACCATTACCTGATACTCTTAAGTATGTTTATCTTGATGAAAAGAAGATATATCCTGTTATTATTAGTGCTAACCTCTCAGAGCAAGAAGAAGGGAAATTATTGAAAACTCTGAAGAAGCATCGTGCTACTACTGGATATACTCTTGATGGTCTTAAGGGCATTAGTCCCACTCTATGCCAACACAAGATAAAATAGGAAAAGGACGCTAAACCGGTTATTGATCATCAACAACGGTTAAATCCTAGGATGAAAGAAGCGGTAAGGAAGGAAATACTGAAGCTTCTAGAGGCAGGTATAATTTATCCAGTTGCTGATAGTCAGTGGGTAAGCCCTGTCCATTGTGTCCCTAAGAAGGGAGGTCTTGCTGTTGTTCCTAATGATAAAGATGAATTGATCCCGCAAAGAATTGTTACAGGTCTATGATGGTAATTGATTTCCACAAATTAAATAAAGCTACTAAGAAAGATCATTACCCTTTACCTTTTATTTATCAAATGCTAGAAAGGTTATCCAAACATACTCATTTTTGCTTTCTAGATGGCTATTCTGGTTTCTCTCAAATACATGTGTCAAAAGAGGATCAAGAAAATACCACTTTTACATGTCCCTTCAGTACCTTTGCTTATAGATGTATGCCTTTTGGTTTATGTAATGCACCTGCTACCTTTCAAAGATGCATGATGGCTATATTCTCTGATTTTTGTGAAAAGATTGTTGAGGTTTTCATGGATGATTTTTCTGTTTATGGAACTTCTTTTGATGATTGCTTGAGCAACCTTGATCGAGTTTTGCAGAGATGTGAAGAAACTAATCTTGTCTTGAATTGGGAAAAGTGTCACTTTATGGTTAATGAAGGTATTGTCTTGGGGCATAAAATTTCTGAAAGAGGTATTGACGTTGATAAAGCTAAAGCTGATGCTATTGAGAAGATGTTGTGTCCCAAGGACATCAAAGGCATAAGAAGTTTCCTTGGTCATGTCGGGTTTTTTAGGAGGTTCATTAAGGACTTCTCCAAAATATCTAGGCCTCTGACTAATCTCTTACTAAAAGTTGTTCCTTTTGTCTTTGATGATGATTGTGTAGAAGAATTTGAAATACTTAAGAAAGCATTGATCTCTACACCCATTGTCCAGCCTCCTGACTAGAATTTACCCTTTGAAATTATGTGTGATGCTAGTGATTATGCTGTAGGTGCTGTTCTAGGACAAAGAATTGATAAGAAATTGAATGTTATCCAATATGCTAGTAAAACTCTGGACATTGCCCAGAGAAATTATGCTACTACTGAGAAAGAATTTTTAGCAGTTGTATTTGCTTGTGATAAGTTTCCGCCTTATATTGTTGATTCTAAAATAACTATTCACACTGATCATGCTGCTATTAAATATCTTATGGAAAAGAAAGATGCTAAACCTAGACTTATTAGATGGGTTCTCCTGCTACAAGAATTTGATTTGCATATTACTAATAGAAAGGGAGCTGAGAACCCCGTTGCACACAACTTGTCTAGGTTAGAGAATATTCTTGATGACCCACTACCTATTGATGATAGCTTTCCATATGAACAATTAGCTATCATAAATGCTTCTCGTGCTGCTCCATGTTATGTTGATTATGCTAATTACATTGTTGCTAAATTTATACCACCTAGTTTCACATACCAGCAAAAGAAAAAGTTCTTCTATGATTTAAGACATTATTTCTGGGATGACCCACACCTTTATAAAGGAGGAGTAGATGGTATTATTAGATGTTGTGTACCTGAGCATGAACAGGAACAGATCCTACGCAAGTGGCAGTCCGAAGCTTATGGAGGGCACTATGCTAGAGATAGAACTGCACATAAGGTATTGCAATCCGGTTTTTATTGGCATGCTCTCTTCAAGGATGCTCGTAAGTTTTTCTTAGCTTGTGATGAATGTCAAAGAATTGGTAATATCAGTAGACGTCAAGAAATGCCTATGAATTATTCACTTGTTATAGAACCATTTGATGTCTGGGGCTTTGATTATATGGGACCATTTCCTTCCTCTAATGGGTATAAACATATTTTAGTTGCTATTGATTGCGTTACTAAGTGGGTAGAAGCTATCCAACTAGTAGTGTTGATCACAACACCTCTATTAAGATGCTTAAAGAAGTTATCTTCCCGAGGTTTGGAGTCCCTAGATACTTAATGACTGATGGTGGTTCACATTTTATTCATGGTGCTTTCCGCAAAATGCTTGCTAAGTATGATGTTAATCATAGAATTGCATCCCCTTACCACCCACAGTCTAGTGGTCAAGTAAAATTAAGTAACAGGGAGCTGAAATTAATTTTGCAAAAGACTGTTAATAGATCTAGAAAGAATTGGTCCAAGAAACTTGATGATGCATTGTGGGCCTATAGAACTGCATACAAAAATCCTATGGGCATGTCTTCGTATAAAATGGTCTATGGAAAAGCACGCCACTTACCTCTTGAACTAGAACATAAGGCATATTGGGCTATTAAAGAGCTCAATTATGATTTCAAACTTGCCAGTGAGAAGAGGTTATTTGACATTAGCTCGCTTGATAAACGGAGAACCCGGGCCTACGAAAATGCCAAACTGTTTAAAGAAAAAGTTAAAAGATGGCATGACAAAAGGATACAAAAAGCGGGAGTTTAACGTAGGTGATTATGTCTTGCTATACAACTCTCGTTTAAGAATTTTTGCAGGAAAACTCCTCTCTAAATGGGAAGGTCCTTACGTTATCGAGGAGGTCTATCGTTCCGGTGCCATAAAAATCAATAACTTCGAAGGCACAAATCCAAAGGTGGTGAACGGTCAAAGAATCAAACATTATATCCCAGGTAATCCTAATAATTTTGAAACCAATGTTATTGAAACCGTAACCCCGGAGGAATACATAAGGGACACTTTCCAGAACGGTTCAGACTCCGAAAAGGAAGAGGTATGTGGTACGGTAAGTAAACCGACTCCAAAATAGTTCTAATGGCAATTTTCTCCGTTTTGGAATATTTAGAAAAATAGAAAAATAAGAAGCAATCCGGGAAGGATACGAGGCGTCCACGAGGGTGGAGGGCGCGCCCTACCCCACTGGGCGTGCCCCTATCTCGTGGGGACCTCGTGTGCCTCTCGGACTCCGTTTTCTTGCACGTTACTTCTTTTGGTTGGTAAAAATTCATTTTATAATCTCCTGAAGGTTTTGACCACCGCACCACGCGAAAATCTTCTGCTTTTGTTTCGAGCTATTTTCTGCCAGAGTTGACAAGGCCAAGCATCATGTCATCCTCCTCCTCCAACAATGAGGGCAATGATGCTTGGCTAATGAAGATAGAGCTGAAGAGAGAAGAACATGGGAGATCAACAAAGAGGATAGGATGAAGAAGGCTATGGAGGATCAGGCTCCGGCAGCAGAACAAGAAGACATCCTTCAACCCCTTCCAAACCTTTTTACCCCAATTGAGATTGAAGCTTTCAAGATGATTGAATTAGCTCAAATACAAAACAAGTATCTCACAAGTGAAAATATTTTGCTGAAGGAGCATATTGTCGCACTCAAGGGTATTATCCGCAAGTTGGAGGATCTCCTACGCCCAATGTATGATACTCCATCATCACTGCTACCAACTCCATCATCACCACCTCCGAAGACGGAGACATAATCACATGGGTATGGGCACTCCCCTTGACAACTGCCAAGCTTGGGGGAGATGCCCCGATATCGTATCACCATCACACTCCTATCTTTACCGTTTTTCTTAGTTCGATCCTTTTGGTAATATCTTGATCCAGTAGAATAAAGTTTAGTATGATCTAGTCATGAGCTTTTCTTTATGATCCTTATCTTTGTAATCGAGTCCGTGAGCTATATAATAAAGATTAGTTTTGAGTCAAGGGCTTAACATTCTCACTATGATCATGAGAGGATAAAAGAAAATATAAAAAGTATCAAAGAGGTCATATTGATCTTATGGATAGTAATGACTTCACATATAAAGAGTATGATGAATAAAAGTTGTTGAGAGTTGACAAACATAGTTTTGGTCATCATTGCAATTAATAGGAAGTAATAAGGAAGGAGAGGTTTTCACATACAAATATACTATCTTGGACATCTTTTATGATTGTGAGCACTCATTAAAATATGAAATGCTAAAGAGTTGATGTTGGACAAGGAAGACAACATAATGGGTTATGCTTTCTTATATCTGAAATAAAGTATATTGTCATGGATCATCCAACATGCTGAGCTTGCCTTTCCCCCTCATGCTAGCCAAACTCCTTGCACCAAGTAGAGATACTACTTGTGCTTCCATACATCCTTAAACCCAGTTTTGCCATGAGAGTCCATCATACCTACCTATGGATTGAGTAAGATCCTTCAAGTAAGTTGTCATTGTTGCAACTCTCTAAAATATGTATGATCTATTAGTGAGGAGAAAATAAACTTTATACGATCTTGTGATATGGAAGCAATAAAAGCAACGGACTGCATAATAAAGGTCCATATCACAAATGGCAATATAAAGTGACGTTCTTTTACGCTAAGATTTTGTACATCTAACCATAAAAGCACATGACAACCTATGCTTCCCTCTACGAAGGGCCTATCTATTATTCTTACCTTATAAGAGTCATGGTGATCTTCACCTTTCCTTTTTACATTTTATCCTTTGGCAAGCGCATTGTGTTGGAAAGATCCTGACATATATACCCACTTGGATGTAAGTTATCATGATCTATTATTATTGACATTACCCTCGAGGTAAAAGGTTGGGAGGCAACACTATAAGCCCCTATCTTTTTCTGTGTCCGATTAAAACCCCATACCCATAAGTATTGCGTGAGTGTTAGCAATTGTGAAAGACTAAATGATAGTTGAGTATGTGGACTTGATGAAAAGCTCTTATCTTGACTCTTTCTGATGTTACGATAAATTGCAATTGCTTCAATGATCGAGATCATAGTTTGTTAGTTTTCAATGAAGTTTTTGATTCATACTTGACATTGTGAATGGATTGTTACTCTATCATAAGAAATCATATGACAATATATATATGTTGCTGTTATAAGTATGATCATGATGCCCTCATGTCCGTATTTTATCAACACCTCTATCTCTCAACATGTGGACATATTTTTCGATATCGGCTTTCGCTTGAGGACAAGCGAGGTCTAAGCTTGGGGGAGTTGATACGTCCATTTTGCATCATGCTTTTATGTTGATATTTATTCAACTATGGGCTGTTATTACACATTATGTCACAATACTTATGCCTTTTCTCTCTTATTTTACAAGGTTTACATGAAGAGGGAGAATGTCGGCAGCTGGAATTCTTGGCTGGAAATGGAGCAAACATTGGAGACCTATTCTGCACAACTCAAAAGGCCCTGAAACTCCACGAAACTCCGTTTCAGAAAATATAAAAAATATCTGGCAAAAGAAGTATAGGAGGGGGGCCACCCACCGTCCACAAGGGTGGGGGCGCGCCCCCAGCCTCGTGGGCCACCTGACAGCCCCTTGATGCCCATCTTCAGCTATATGAGGCGTTTTGACCTAGAAAAAATCATAAGGAGGTTTTCGGGACGAAGCGCCGCTGTCTCGAGGCGGAACCAATCTAGGGCTCAGGCGGAGCTGTTCTGCCGGGAATACTTCCCTCAGGGAGGGGGAAATCATCGCCATCGTCATCACCAGCAACTCTCCCATCTTGGGGAGGGTTATCTTCATCAACATCTTCACCAGGACCATCTCCTCTCAAACTCTAGTGGTGTTATGTGAACATCGACTACATAACACTTCACCATTGTTTGGGCCTAGGGGAAGTCGTTGGGAAGTAATAAGTAGATGATGGGTTGCTAGAGTGACAGAAGCATAAACCCTAGTTTATGCGTTGCTTCGTAAGGGGCTGATTTGGATCCATATGTTTCATGCTATGGTTAGGTTTACCTTAATACTTCTTTTGTACTTGCGGATGCTTGCAATAGAGGTTAATCATAAGTGGGATGCTTGTCCAAGTAAGGGCAGCACCCAAGCACCGGTCCACCCACATACCAAATAATCAAAGTAACGGACGTGAATCATATGAGCGTGATAAAAACTAGCTTGACGATAATTCCCATGTGTCCTCGGGAGCGCTTTCTTCATATAAGAGTTTGTCCAGGCTTGTCCTTTGCTACAAAAAGGATTGGGACATCTTTCTGCACCCTAATTACTTTTACTATTTGTCACTTGTTACCAATTACCTTATCACAAAACTATCTGTTACCGATAATTTCAGTGCTTGCAGAAAATACCTTACTGAAATCTGCCTATCATTTCCTTCTACTCCTCGTTGGGTTCGACACTCTTACTTATCGAAAGGACTACGATAGAGCCCCTACACTTGTGGGTCATCACGCTGCGGCGGAACGAGGCCGCCGGTGAGGGGCGACGCCGGACTGTGGAAGGGGAATGAGACGGCGGGCGGCGGTGGCGCACGGGAGGCTTGGGAGGGGCGACGGCAGCGCGGGATGTGGGGTGGGAGACACGGCCAACGCAGCGACTCGCGGTGGCATGGGGCAAGCGGGGGGGGTCAGTTGCAGCAGCGGCAGGGCGAGTGGCGGTCGACGATGCGGCAAGCAGTAGCGGCGGTGCGAGCGGTGGACAACGACGCGGCAAGCAGCAGCAGCGCAGAGGGAGAGCAGCCCGGCCAGTAGCGGCAGAGCAAAAGCAACAGCCCAGCATGGCGGGAGCGGGGCTGCGGCGGCAGCAAGGGTGACGGAGGCGTCGGGCGCGGGTGAGATGTGTGGCGACGGCGTGTACGGGGAACGTCCAGCTCGTGTGTCTCGGGCACGGTAGGGAGCACTGCAGGTGTCTCAGGTGCGGGCAGAGGGGAGCCGGGCGGGCGTGTGTGGGTGCAGGAGTGGCGAGGCGTGGCGGTGCGGTGCAAACGAGCACGGCGCAGGCGTGCATGGGACGAGCGGCCGGAGGGGGCGGGCATGACATCGGGCGAGCGGCTACGGGGATGCGCACGGACGGGGAAAGGTGGAGAGGCCGGAGCCGTGGCCTCACCGAGGGATGCAGGGCACGAGGCAATGGGGGTCGAGGAGGAGACGAGGACGAGGAGGCGGTGGCGACGGCGGAGCGGTCCGGCGAGGGGCCGCTCCGACGTCGGCGTCAAGTGGCGGCGACGTCAGGGGCGATGGCGACGAGCCCCGATCCACATTGGATCGGGAGGGAAGAGGGAGTGGGGGAGAAGTGTGGACGGGGTGGACTAGGGTTTGGGTGCCTAGGGGGTTATGGGGGGGTGAGTGGGCCAGCTGGGCCTTTGGTCCAGCTGGGCCGTATGGCCCAGTGGGGGGCTTTTCCCTTTCCTATTTATTTTCTTTTTTGTAACTTTCTTTTTCTTTTACTTATTTCCTTTTTCTGTTTTATTTATTTTAGATCATTTAGGCATTTTCTAAAAATATGTTTTCTCCACCATAATTACTAGTGCAATATTTGTCACACCCGAACCTATTAGTTTTAAAGTTTGAGAATGTTAGATGTTTGTCATTAATTCAAATTTGAATTTGAATCGATTTGAACTACGCAAGATTTAAACAACGGTAATCGTGGTGACATGGCATCATTAGCATAGTTTTACTGTAGCTTAATTACCCGGGTGTCACAATTCTCCTCCACTACAAGAAATCTCGTCTCGAGATTTAAGCGGTGGAGTAAGGGGGAAAAGTGCTTGTAGCGAAAACCCAATGAGTCTTCTCGGTCTTGGCTACCCTTTCGAAGAGGTTGATTCCTTTCGTTGTTGTATTCATTTCTATTCTTCAAGTCATCGTGACCAAGTCGTCATCCTTTCTTCGGGATCTCCATCGTCGTACGAACGTGACCAGGGGGAAAAACTCCGGAAGAACGCATCTCCACAAAGTTGGGCATCTGACAGTAAACTCAATGGGAAATACACAAGGTACCCCACGAGTTGTATTCCAGTGAATTCGTTGAGTGCAATATATGATGGTACCAAAGTTTCAAATGGGTAGGCAATCATTCGATGCCTAGACAGAAGCTGGAATGGGGGCTTAAACAACGAGAATAACATGGTGTTTGGTTCCAGGATGAATGGTGGTATGGAATTTAGCTCGTGAATCACATTCGAAGCCAGGTGCAAAGGATACATTAGAATCTGGTGTTGTAAAGAAGATTCAGGTTTCGAACCAGTGGACCTGTGGATTATGGGCCCACCATGTGGGTTGAAAATAGGAAGGGTTGTGACATCTTGCACAGCCGCGACAGGGAGGCATGTCAGTGGATAGCTTGTCAGCTGTGTCGGCAATAATGTTGGTACCAAGGATGGGGAACGAAGAGAACCATTTTCCCGCTCGTTGAATCAAGGCAGACCAATAGGCAAAGTTCTCGTCCACCGGCAGTACCAGAATGTTATCAACAATAGAATTAAGGTCTTACTGACAGAGTTGTAAAACGAGGTGTTTAAATAAGCAGAGAATTATTACTTCTTAGATCATATAGATCAAGAAGGTTAAACACAACAATGGAAAGGAAAACTGTGATTACACACAATTATTAGGAGTATATCCTTCCCATGGACAAGCAGAACATGGCATACAGGGTAGGAGATCAAGTACCCAACCATTCCGATAAAGAGGCAAGGATTAATCAAGATGTTACCCATACAACGGTGTTTGCATAACTGACCAAGAAACACTTAGCATCGCGTCTCCAATGTTCTTGTTGATGAGCGGGGTATCATTGTCATGCTTCGAGGTAGCAATGATATGGTGTTTCAATCAAGGGCCAGACTTTGGATACACAAATGATCCATTAGGAGCAACTTATAAAATAAGTCTTATAATTTCCTCCTGGAAGAATGGTTATCCTTGCAAAATAAATTATAATGATAGGTCCTCCAGCCAGGGGTTCTAGGCTTGACATCATATTACCGGGTCATCAAAGGACCAACATTATAACTCCTGGAAAGTTGTCCCAACCATTGTATCTGACCGAGATTTAGATCCGATTGGTGTCATGATACCTCAGACTCAGGATGTTCGAGAAGAAAAGGTGCAACACACATCAACGAAATGGCATTGCAAGATTATCAGGAAAATGAACTATAGGAGCGGGTTCCCGAAACAATAGTTGATCATTAAACCAAGGAGAGGATGAGGAGGTGGCTGATGGGCTCAACGGCAATTCATCGAGAATTCCAAACGGATGGATTTCCACAATAATGTGAATAAGAAGATGACAGTTGACAATTCAAATAATATAATCTTGTATGCTCGAGGAAAACATACACCATTAATCATTAGTTGAAAGGTGTGCCCGGAATATGACCTTAGGCAGCAAGATCAATGTTAGAGTGACGATTCAATAACCAACAGCCTAAGAATGAACTGTCGATCGTTGACTTCAAAGCAATAGGGTTGCTAGAAGTACGGAACTCAAGCAGCATCGTTAGCATATTGGTATCCTGGTTAAGAAAAACACGGGGACCAATGAAGAATGGTGATGGTGAGAAGTATCATCATACCGAGAATTTCTAAGAGGTGGAGCAATCCACACAACATTCCCGACATACAAGACAGTAATACTTCAAGGCAGAACACAACACTAGCTGGAGAGCAAGTTGTATTCATAATGTGGACAAGTTCGCGATGAAAGGAAGTCATGGGTGTTGTCGATGATAATAAAAATCATCGAGGGCAAGGAGGGTATTTCTCATCATGATCATAGTTGACATCTCAGAAGAAGTCAAAGCATTGAAGGTGATCCTACACATTTGCGGGAGGTTTCAAGAGGATGCAATCAAACAACAATGGCAACAAGCAAGGGAATGACGAAGTGTCAAGTTATAGGATCAATATATAAGATGCAAGCTCGGGACCAAAGTTGCCTTTCAAGACAAGCAACATGTTGTTGAAAGGTCGACGTAAGTCCTGCTCACACACTAAAGAATTCGTGCACCAGAGAAGGACGAGGTATCACAATCAAAGATAGCAAGACCAGGATGCAGCCGATAGTCTAGGAATGACCAGATTGAGTTCAAAATTTCCCAGTACAAATACCAGGGGTATTTGATTTGTAGAGCGAAATAATTTCACTAGTCGGTGTCCTCGGTTGACAACAACCCAGAACCCGTAGAGTGATTACCTCAAGGAAAGACATTACTTCAACAAAGTTAGTAAGATGTGGTGCAATGGCAAGACATATTCGAGATACCAGGGGGTAATACTCGAAGGTAGAACATGATAGAAGTAGAACCGGGTCATTGACCTATGACAGTAGATACTTCAACCTTGCCAAAAATAGACGAGGCACTGGAATGAATTCCCATCAGATATATTAGATCAGGACAGCATGGTCCGAACCATAACTATAAGGAATCAATTCAAGAATACCGAAAGAATCATACAGCTGGATAATCATTTTACAAGAAGCTTACGAGACGGTCTACATCATTTTCATGGGCATGAACACAAAGTTCAAGGTCGACTCCCACTTCTTTAATGCATATCCTTTCATTGACCTCTCGCTTTGATAAAACTATAGTGTTGGAATTTTATCTGGTAGAACACCGGAAGAGTGTGACTTGTGAAAACTTTCAGGTTCTCACGGATTAGGGGCACGCATAGGTTCAAGCCATCGGGCTTCTTAGTAACATATATCACAAGTTTCAAAAGTAAATACGCAAGCTCGAAAGCAGAGCATGGTTGGCCAAGCAGAGGATACAATTTAGCAAAGGAAATATGTATCATGGGAAGAACTCGCAAGGTGATTGAATATGAAGGACACTGTCGGATAAAAATCCAGCAATGGATCGGGCGATCCACAACAGAGCTGATGTGAGTATCGGTACTCACTCAGAGAAAGAAAGAATTCAGAGGCATCAGATTCAAGAATCACCTATTTAGTCTGATGCTTAAATAGAAATAAATTATGGTTTCCAAAACGAAGGATCAGAAGCAAACGCTCTGATCAAGGATGGATAAGTTGAAAACACTTAGTTGGACAATCAATAAAGGTTTGAATTGCTGAGAACCAACTCATGTCCGGAAAGATGTCTGAGCCGGAAAGACAATTCCAAAAAGGATAACCTGATGACTGCGTGCATACGCACACATTGAATCAATAGGTTCAAAATGGCTAAGACAAGGGATGTTAACGAAGACTACTAGTCATATGGAATTAACCATAATGCAAGTAGGCAAGAATTTCAAGAGTAACAGGATGCAGAGGATTTTCAAAAGATCAAAAAGTATTCCGAAGAATTTTGTGAGACACATGAACAATTGAGAAGAACGGATCCTCAATAAATGTGAGGAAATAACCATAAGGGTTTTCATGCGAAATAATACCGCAAGACAGTAAACTCAAAGGATTCTCGAGACAATGGAGAATATTTTGAGGCATCTTGTAACAACAAGAGCGACGAGGAATGATCATTAGAATGACAAGTGCATGCAGATATCCATAGGGATATATCGGTGGTAGTGAATTGCAAAGGCGATGAGCACAAGGTTCTCGGGAAAATATCGAGGGATATCCTCAGAATTTTCTGACAAAGTAGGTGATCTTCCGGAACGAGGGCTCTCTGGAAGAAATAGTTATGAGAACCTAGAGTGAGAGTTAGTAAAATCTTTTAACCAGGATAGAAGAGAGATCAGAGTCCCGGAGTAAAGACCGGCGATTAAAAGAACCTAATACCACCCAAATGGCTGTGTGGGCCCGTAAGCCACACAACCATGTTAGTAAAAGTTTTGCAATGTCGGGACTTGACTTCAGCCAAGGAGTTTGGAAGAAGGATTCCTACAGACAGTCGGCTCTAATACAAACTTGTGACGCCCCCGATTTGACCGTACACTAATCATGCACGCAAATGTGTACGACCAAGATCAGGGACTCACTAGAAGATATCACAACACAACTCTAAAAGTAAAATAAGTCATACAAGCTTCATATTACAATCCAGGGGCCTCGAGGGCTCGAATACAAGTGCTCGATCATAGACGAGTCAGCGGAAGCAACAAATATCTCATTACAGAGATAGAGTTAAACAAGTTGCCATAAGATGGCTAGCATAAACTGGGATACAAATCGAAAGAGGAGCAGGCCTCCTGCCTAGGATCCTCCTAAACTACTCCTGTTCGTCGTCGGCAGACTGCACGTATAGGCGCCTCCGGTGTAGTAGGAGTCGTCGTAGGTGGCATCTGGCTCCTGGGCTCCACCATCTAGTTGCATCATCCGAGAAGAAGGAATAGAAGGGGGAAAAGGGGGATCAAAGCAACCGTGAGTACTCATCCAAAGTACTCGCAAGCAAGGATCTATACTACAATGATATGGCTAGTATTTGTGGACTAAACTGCAGAAAGCCAGAATAAGAGGGGGATAGCTAATCCTATCGAAGACTACGCTTCTGGCAGCCTCCATCTTGCAGTAGTAGATGAGAGTAGAAGGTAAGTTCACCCAGTAACATCGTATAGCAATATCCTACCCGACGATACTCTCCACATCATCTTGTGAGAGAGCAATCACCGAGTTGTATCTGGAACTCATCTGGGTGTGTATTATTAGGTATCCAATTCTAGTTGTCATGAGGTCGGAATACAACTTCGGGTTGTCCTTTTACCGAGGGACACGGTTATTCGAATAGATTAACTTCCCTGCAGGGGCGCACCACATAACCCAGCACGCTCGATCCCATTTGGCCGGACACACTTTCCTGGGTCATGCTCGACCTCGGAAGATCAACACGTCGCAGCCCTACATAAGCACAACAGAGACGTCAGCACGCTGGTTTAAGTCCTAAGCGCGCAGGGGTCCGGGCCCATCACCCATTGCACACCTGCACATTGCGTGGGCGGCCGGTAAGCAGACCTAGCCTCTCCTAATACCAGAGTAGGCATTCCAGTCCAATCCGGCGCGCGCCACTCAATTGCTGACGTCAAGAAGGTTGCGGCTGATACCACGACGTCGAGAGCCCATATATATTCCCATGTAGCTAGTTAGTGCGTATAGGCCAGCGGCCAGACTCAGATCAAATATCCAAACTCGTTAAGCGTGTTATTATGAAACCACTGCGGACAATGACCAGGGCCAGGCCCACTGTCTCCTAGGTGGTCGTGACCTTCCCTGTCGCTCCGCAACAAAGATCCACATAGAGGGCCGTCGGGAAAGTATGTCCTTTGAGCCCCCAATCCGTCAATCAACCGTGGGTACTCAACGAGCCGAGCCGACTTTAGTCACAACATGTATCATGTATAATATGTATGTAGTATATACCCGTGATCACACCCAAAGTGATCATGGCCCGATAGAATAGCAGGGCAGACAGACAAGGGTGTAGGGCCACTGATGGAATACTAGCATCCTATACTAAGCATTTAGGATTGCAGGTAAGGTATCAACAGTTGTAGCAACAATGACAGGCTATGCAACGGAGTAGGATCAATCGGAAGCAGTAACATGCTACACTACTCTAATGCAAGCAGTAGAGAGAAGAATAGGCGATATCATGATGATCAAGGGGGGATTTCCTGGAAGCTCGGCAGCAAAGAAGGGATCGTCAACACAGTCGTCGATCGGGGCAGCAGCAGCGTCGGCCTCGTAGTCTACCGGAGAGAAGAGGGGGAAGAAACAATGAATACAATGCAAACAGATGCATGACATGACCCTAACGTAGTATCGGGTGATACTGGCGAAGGGGGAAAACATCCGGGAAAGTATTCCCGGTGTTTAACATTTTCGGACAGACGGGCCGGAGGGGAAAAGTTGCATGTTTGCTATGCTAGGGACGTGTGGTTGACGAACGGTCTGCGAGTGCGGATTCGTCTCGAAATTCGGAGCAACTTTCATGTACAAAGTATTTTCATCCGAGTTACGGATTATTTTATTTTATTTTTCAAGTTTTAAATCATTTTCTATATTATTATTAAATTAATTCGAAATTATTAATATTGCATCAGCATGATGTCAGCAGTCAACAGAGGTGTTGACTAGCTCAAGCTCACGTGTGGGTCCCGCATGTCATTGACTGTCTAATTAACTAACAGTTTAATTAGGTTAATTGGTGATTAGTTAATTAAGTAATTAAGTAATTACTTAATTAATACTTTTATTTCTTATTTATTTATTTACTTTAAAATCTTTTTTTAATAAACATTCTAGGCTGGGGCCCCCTTGTCATTAGCCCTAGGGGCCCTTCGCGGGTCGGGGCTAAACGGGCGGGCGAGGGGTTGCCGGGGCAGAGCACCGTGAGCGCCCGGGCGAGCGGGCGCCGTTGGCCCGAGCCACGCGCTACGGCGGGACGAGGCCGCCAGAGAGGGGTGGCACCGGACTGGGGAAGGGGAACGGGACGGCGAACGGCGGTGGCGCGAGTGAGGCCCGGGAGGGGCGACGGCGGTGCGGGATGCAGGGTGGGAGAGGTGGCCAGCGCAGCGACGCGCGGTGGCATGGGGCGAGCGGGGGGGACAGCTGCAGCAGCGGTGGACCGACGGAAGCAGCGAGCGGTGCGGGAAGCGGGCGGCGGTCGACAGCGCGGCGAGCAGCAACAATGCGGAGGGAGAGCAGCCCGGCAAGCAGCAGCGCAGCACGGCGGGAGCGGGGCTGTGGCGGCAGCGTGGGCGACGGAGGCGTCGGGCACGGTCGAGATGGGTGGCCACAGCATGCACGGGGCGCGGCCAGGTCGTGTGTCTAGGTCGTGGCAGGGAGCACGGCGGGCGGCTCAGGTGCGGGCAGAGGGGAGCCGGGCGGGCGTGTGTGCATGCGGGAGTGGCGAGGCGCGGCAATGAAGTGCAGACGAGCACGACGCAGGAGCGCTTGGGACGAGCGGCCGGAGCGGGCGGGCACGGCATCGGGCGAGCGGCTACGGGGACGCGCACATACGGGGAAAGGAGGAAACGCCGGAGTCGTGGCCTCACCGAGGGATGCATGGCACGAGGAAATGGGGGTCGAGGAGGAGACGATGACGAGGTGGCGGTGGCGACGGCAGAGTGGTCCGGCGAGGGGCGGCTCCGGTGTCGGCGTCGAGCGGCGGCGACGTCAGGGGCGATGGCGATGAGCCCCGATCTAGATTGGATCAGGAGGGGAATAGGGAGTGGGGGAGAAGTGTGGATGGGGTGGGCTAGGGTTTGGGTGCCCGAGGGGTTATGGGGGGGGGTGAGTGGGCCAGCTCGGCCTTTGGTCCAGTGCTACTTCTCGAGATTGCGTTGTATTCCCTCAAGGAGGAAAGGGTGATGCAGCGCAGTAGCGTAAGTATTTCCCTCAGTTTTTGAGAACCAAGGTATTAATCCAGTAGGAGACCACGTGCGAGTCCCCCGCACCTGCACAAACAAATAATAACCTCGCAACCAACGCGATAAGGGGTTGTCAATCCCTTCACGTTCACTTACGAGAGTGAAATATGATAGATAATATTTTTAGTATTTTTTGTATAGAAACAGAAAGTAAATAAAGCAACGGCGGCAGAAATTGGCTAGTTGAAGGGAAAGTAATATGATAAAGATAGACCCGGGGGCCATAGGTTTCGCTAGTGGCTTCTCTCATGATAGCAGAATTCTACGGTGGGTGAACAAATTACTGTCGAGCAATTGATAGAAAAGCGCAGAGTTATGAGACTATCTAGGCACGATCATTATATATAGGCATCACGTCCGTAACAAGTAGACCGAAACAATTCTGCATCTACTACTATTACTCCACACATCGACCGCTATCCAGCATGCATCTAGAGTATTAAGTTCATAAGAACAGAGTAACACCTTAAGCAAGATGACATGATGTAGAGGGATAAACTCGAGCAATATGATATAAACCCCATATTTTTATCTTCGATGGCAACAATACTATAGGTGCCTTGCTTCCCCTGCTGTCACTCTGAAAGGACACCGCAAGATTGAACCCAAAGCCAAGCACTTCTCCCATTGCAAGAACTATAGATCTAGTAGGACAAACCAAACCAATAATTCGAAGAGACTTGCAAGGATATTATATTCATACATAAAAGATTTCAGAAAAGAATCCAATATTGTTCATAGATAATCTTGATCATAAACCCACAATACATCGGATCTCGACAAACACAGCAAAAAGATTACATCGAATAGATCACCTCGAAGATCGAGGAGAACTTTGTATTGAGATCCAAAGAGAGAGAAGAAGCCATCTAGCTAATAACTATGGACCCGAAGGTTTGTGGTAAACAACTCACTACTCATCGGAGAGGCTATGGTGTTGATGTAGATGCCCTCCGTGATCGATGCCCCCTCTGGCGGAGCTCCGGAACAGGCCTCGCGATGGGATCTCACGGGAACAGAAGGTTACGGCGGTGGAATTAGGGTTCTTCATGCTCTGCAATGTTTTCAGGGTATGTGGATATATATAGGAGGAAAAAGTATGTCGGTGGAGCAACGTGGGGCCCACGAGGGTGGGGGCGCGCCTACCCCCCCTTGGGCGTGCCCTGCCCCCTTGTGGGCACCTCGTATCTTCTCTGACTTGTACTCCAAGTCTCTCGTGAAGATATCGTTCCAAAAATAACTCTCCCGAAGGTTTCATTCCGTTTGGACTCCATTTGATATTCCTTTTCTGCAAAACACTGAAATAGGCAAAAAAAAACAACAATTTGCACTCAGCCTTGGGTTAGTAGGTTAGTCCCAAAAATAATATAAAAGTGTATAATAAAGCCCATTAAACATCCAAAACAAAATATATAATAGCATGGAACAATAAAAAATTATAGATACGTCGGAGACGTATCATCCAGCTGGGCTGTATGGCCCAGTGGGGGGGGGGGGCTTTTCCCTTTCCTTTTTATTTTCTGTTTTGTAACTTTCTTTTTCTTTTACTTATTTCCTTTTTTTTGTTTTATTTATTTTAGATCATTTAGGCATTTTCTAAAAATATGTTTTCTCCACCATAATTACTAATGCAATATTTGTCACATTCCGAACCTTTTAGTTTTAAAGTTTGAGAATGTTAGATGTTTGTCATTAATTCAAATTTGAATTTGAATCGATTTGAACGATGCGAGATTTAAACAACAGTAATCGTGGTGATGTGGCATCATTAGCAGAGTTTTACTGTAGCTTAATTATTCGGGTGTCACATAAGGATACCTCCAACTGACCTTCAGGGTGGCCACAAGCCTGCCAGGCGCACCCTGGGTAGGGGGCGCGCCCCTAGGGCTTGTGGGCCCCTCGGGCACCGCCTTGCGTTGATTCCACTTCCCAAAATTCACGTATATTCCAAAAAAATCTCCGTAAGTGTTTATCATGTTTGGACTTCGTCTGATATGGATTTCCTGCGAAACAAAAAACATGCAACAAACAGGAACTAACACCAGGCAATGGATTAATATGTTAGTCCAAGAAAATCATATAAATTGTTGCCAAAAGTATGTAAAAGTTGTAGAATATTATCATGGAACGATCAAAAATTATAAATACGATGGAGACGTATCATCATCCCCAAGCTTAATTCCTGCTCATCGTCGAGTAGGTAAATGATAAAAAGATAATTTTTGATGTGTACCGAGAGGGCCCGGAGATACCTCTCCGATACACAGAGTGACAAATCCTAATCTCGATCCATGCCAACTCGACAGACACTTTCAGAAATACTTGTAGAGCATCTTTATGATCACCTTGTTACGTTGTGATGTTTGATATCACACAAGGTATTCCTCTGGTATCCGGGAGTTGCATGATCTCATAGTCGAAGGAATATCTATTTGACATTAAGAAAGCAATAGCAATAAACTGAACGATCATATGCTAAGCTAACGTATGAGTCTTGTCCATCACATTATTCTCCTAATGATGTGATCTCGTTATCAAATGACAATTTCTATGGTTAGGAACCTTAACCATCCTCGATCAACGAGCTAGTCTAGTAGAGGCTTACTAGGGACACGATATTTGTTTATGTATTCACACATGTATTTAAGTTTCCGGTCAATACAATTCCAGAATGAATAATAAATCTTTATCATGAATAAGGAAATATAAAATAATAACAACTTTATTATTGCCTCTAGGGCATATTTCCACCATTTTGATCTTCAATACAATGTTCTCCTCGGTGTTCTTGGAGATCTATTCGATGTTATCTTCTTTTGTGGTGTGTTTGTTGAGATCCGATGAATTGTGGGTTAATGATCAGATTATCTATGAACATTATTTGAGTCTTCTTTGAACTCTTTTATGCATGATTGTTATACCTTTGTATTTCTCTCCGATCTATTAATTTTGTTTGTCCAACTAGATTGAATATTTCTTGCAATGGGAGAGGTGCTTTGTAATTGGTTCAATCTTGCGGTACTCAATCCCAGTGACAGAAAGGGACATGACATGTATTCGCATTGTTGCCATTAAGGATAAAAAGATAAGGTTTATTCATATTGATGGGATCTATCCTTCTACATAATGTCATCTTGCTTAAGGCGTTACTTCGTTCTTGTTAACTTAATACACTAGATGCATGCTGGATAGCGACCGATGTGCGAAGTAATAGTAGTAGATGCACTCCATTAGTACGACACTTATAGTTTCTAGAGTTATCCATCCAAATCAGTGTGCCTTGACCCAAGGTAGACTAATTATGGACGGCGTTTTGGCCCTACACAAAGTCATTCATGAGGTAATATTAAACTTTGGAAGACGATCTTCGTCAAAATGGACTTCAAAAATGCATATGATATGCTTAATCGGGACATACTTCAGGGAGCTTTGTAGTACAAAGGATTTGACAATCGTTGGATCACCAAGATTATGTAGTTGGTAGGGATTAGGTACACGATCGTGAAACATCATTGGAGAGACAGTGCCCTTCTTAAGCCCTCAAGGGGACTGAGGCAAGGGGGTCCCTTATCTTCGTTTCTTCTTCAAGCTTGCAGTCAATGCCTTGGCCACAATCCTTGACTCGGCTAAGAGCGAGAGTCACTTGTGAGGGGTTGTGTCGCACTTGATCGGTGGAGGCGGGATCTCGTATGTCCAATATGTGAACAATATGATTCTCATGTTCAAGGCAACACAACTGGACATAATCTACCTAAAATTATGGTTGCCGTGCTTCAAAAAAATGTCGGGGATAGCGATTAATTTCCAAAGAGTGAGGTTTTAGTGACGGACTATTCTGACCAGAAGAGGTCTTAGCGATAAATTTCTCAAAGAGTGAGTTTGTAGTGATGGACATAATCGACCCCCATTGGACTCCCCCTTGCTCGATCCAGATCAGTCAAATCTGGATCCCATCTTCGCGTTGACTCTAGCAAGCAAGTGCCCTACTCCTAATGATGTTATGATGTGTTGCTGGGGGCCATGCCTGGCTCCTGGTGTACCACCATCGATGGAGAGGATGAAGCAAGGTGGACCCATGATGGCTTCTCGCCCCTCGTTGGTTACCCCAAGTGGAAGGTTTGAGATGCAGTGTAGCGGAAGTTTTCCCTTGGCAAAGATACCAAGGATCGATTTCCCCTGAGACTCCCAGTTTCAACAAGAAGGTGTCAACTGCTAACGGCGCCAGATATTAGCAATCAACGTGGACCTGCACACAGATACTTATAACTTTGCTCCCAACGAGTACAGAGAGGTTGTCAATCCCTCCGGCCTTGTAGTTTACAAAGGATCAAACGCAAGTGATAATAGTGATAGGTATTGCTGCAATAGTAAGTAAAACAGAAAGTAAATAGCGGATGTGATCAGTGATGGTAATATGGACCGGGGTCTCATGATGTTCACTAGTGATGTCTCTCTCCCAAAAGACGATAAAACAGCTATGTGAGGTAAACGAATTACAGCTGGGCAATTGACAGAATTATGTGCGCAAACCAATGCTAATTATATTGCAAGAAAGGTAGAGGTTCAAAGCATGGGCGGTACGCCAAGGCAAGTAGACCGAAATCCATCTGCATCTAGTACTAATCATCCACCTTGAGATATCTATCCAGAACATCTCGCTGATATTAAGTTGCGAGTCCCACCCATAGTGTAAACTCAGAGCAACATACAACTGCATTAAAAGAACTTTGCGTAAAGTAAACAATCCTTGCACCCGCGGGCACAAGCACCGTTGTTTTCCCCCTTGTGGCAACAGCACATCCCCTAGACTCATGTTTCTGTCACTCAAGCTAGTCATCGAGGGGCATGAACCCACAATCAATCATAACGTTCCCTCTTGGAGTCACTACCTACTACTTGGCCAAAGCAATAAATAACAACGGAGAACATGCAAGAATTACTTACGAACATAAATATAAAAGAGGTAGATCAAATATATTACTCAAACACAATCTGAACATAATCTCACAATCCATCGGATCCCAGCAAACTCAACATAGCAACAGCATAAGGATTACATATGTGCCTCGATCATGTAGGGCAGCTCACGAGGTCTAATTAGTGAAGCACAAGAAGGGGAGGAGAACATCACATAGCTACTGGTCATGGACCCATGGTCCAAGGGAGACTACTCACAACTCATCCGGGAGGCGTCCATGGTGGTGGAGAGGCTCCCGGTGGTGATCCTCCCCTCTGGCAGGGTGCCGGGAAGAGTTCTCCTGGTGCTCCCGATCTTGGAAGCGCGGCGGCGGCGGAACATAGATGAGATCGTGAAAAAGGGTTCCCGTCTCGAGGGTTTCGAGACACGTCTTAAATATATGCCAAAGGGGGGCATCAGCGGAGGCCCGGGGGGCCCAGGCG
>LR738711.1:254914473-254926221 GCA_902687465.1 Secale cereale | reverse complement strand
TTGCAACCCGTTGTCAATAACAGCAACAAACTACTCACATGTAAATATTGAAGGATACATCTTGGAACGATGAAGTTTTAAATCCTCAGGGCACATGATAGAAAACCAACTGGTGAAGCTGCTTATTGCCTCACGTAGAACTTTTCAGTTCAGGATATTATCTCCTTACTTTTTGCTATGTTTTTTTAGGTTCATTATATGATGCTGTTTGAACATTTACCCTTGTTGATAAAAGATAAGTAGATTTAGCATACTCCTTCAGAGGACCGTGTCTTGCTTGTTGGCAAGGTGGTATTGAGACAACCCAAGCCACGAACGATCCGAGTTTGCCTCTGTAATGTGTGCTTATATTAAAGTGGATTAAATCTACTCCATGACACGCAAAATGTGGTGCAATGCGGGAGGTAGGGCGATGTGTGGCACTGAGAAGAAAAAGACACAAATCCAAGGCGGTGCAAGGGGCAGAAAGAAAGCACCATGGGTGAAACAAACCGTGGTGGGAGGGTGCAACTACCATGGACACATCTAGCTTGCGAGAAGGGTGTTTGCCAAAATCCCGGTATAGATTGTTATGAAATTTTAGTTTAGACCATTTATATTTAAAACTATACACGTTATTCTGACGGCTATTATTAAAAAAATGATTTGGTAATTAGGAGAAGAAATTCTTAAGATTACGTGCGTTGCACGTGCACACTTACTAGTGCAACCAAAAGGCCGATCTGATGAAAGAGACTAGGCAACACATTATATGTCAACACTCCCCCTCGCGTGTGGCTCTCTCAGACCTAAATGTGAACCGAAAGTGGGTTGCAATTTAATTGCGCCAGCCCGGTCTTGAACTCAAGACCTCTTGGCTCTGATACCATGTAGAACTGCATGCTCTAACCAATGCAACCAAAAACCGATCTGATGAAAAAGACTAGGCAGCACATTATATGTCAACATGATTGAATCGTCTTGTCAAGGCAAAGAGGATCAAGAATGTCAACCAGTTAAATAAGTGCCGCCATGAGGGACAATCCTGTAAGATGTTAGTCGCCACTGTATGTTTCTTTCTTGGTGTTCTTTATTTTGGGAGTAGTTCGTATGAGATTTTGCGGGTTGGCTTGTTGCGAGGTGCCATCTGTAGTGTTCTTGTTGCCTACTTGAGTTTAGTGTGGGCTTAGCCCTAATTGTATTGCTTTCCGTCCTGTTTCTCACATATTAACTGGGCAACTATTTTCTTCTTAATAAAAAAAAAGGCAAAGCTTTTGCCCCTGTTTCAAAAGCAAATTCAACCTCAGTGTTATCCAAGAAAAGCAAGCTACATACTCTAACTTTGGATTGCACGGTCGATGAAGAAATTTTCCCAGTTCAGTTCATAATGTCATAGAGCACATCATGCTCTGTGTCTCCTACTGCCGAGCTCAGGATACTGTTCGGTATATTTTGAAGTACGAAAAGAGCATTTTGAAGCTTAGTCTGCAACATGCCTTTTCTAATGTGTACTACTCGTTATCTCCTCTTTCTCAGAAAAGGCAGTGATGCTTCTGTTGCAGGGATTATACCCCAATCATCACACGGACAGTAGCATCAACTTCTCCTACTGACAAAGTAGAGTCAACCTGCACTACAAGTCAGTTAAGGTTTCAGCTAATTCTTTTTCTCCGATTAAGCTATCAAGTTGGCTTCTTACATCAAACCCGAAGGGAATCCGAAGTCAGGGGAGTTCGAAACCTGTCGAATGTGGACTGCATGATCAATCAGTACAAATGTCATGCTGAACCATAGATGAGATGGAAAACTAACAATTACTTACTGTATCTTTCAAACCGAATCGGACAATGCGTCAAAACCAATTTCGTGCTTCTGGACCCATTGCCGTGCATTGCATACCGAAGTAACATGCCTGCAGACATTAGAAACAGTTTCCTTGAGCTCACAACGCCGACAAAGTGCCCCTGGAGGGAGCTGCTAGGAGTTTGATCAACGGACGCAAGTCGCAGCAGTACGTGTAGTCCTAAAAGCGCCACGATTTTATTACTGCAGGTAGTCAACCCCTGAGCAAATCGGGTAGACGTGTCAAATCTCCAGGGGTGTGAATGACCAGGCAGCCAATTGGTGAGAATATTCTTCCCCTGCCTGCACTGCAATGGCGGCAACACGTACGTACGCACGCACAAGATCGCCATCGCAAGCATGAATCATGTTAAAGTTGGACGAGAGGCAGAGAGGAAATCAACCAGGAAGCGGGTGGCTGGCTAGCTTGCAGCCCACAGCCTTGGTGCGCACACTCCCTCCCTTCACTCCAGGCTTTTGCCGTGCAAATCAACCATGGGCAGCCGATGCGCGTTTGACTTTCGCCATTGCCGGCTTAGCCCATAGTATAAGCACTGGCCCTCCCTCCCTACAACCCCCATTTCCTTCCTCATAGAGCCACCTGCCGAACCACAAACCATCAGCAGCGCACTGCCACGACCCTAAGCCTTCCCCCTCCAGCGCCACCCCACCACCATGGGGAGAACCACCATGTTTCTCATGGCGCTGGCCCTCGCCCTCATCGCCGTCGCCCACGCGACGCCTCCGGGGCTCCGGAGAAGCCGCTTCCTCGCGGGCAAGGCCCCGCCGCCGCCGCTGTCCTACTACGACTGCGTCAGGAAGCCTCCGTCGGTGTGCCTGGAGCCCGGGAGCCCCGGGAACACGTGCTGCAAGGGCACCTGCACCAACACCTTGTCCAGCGTGGAGCACTGCGGCAACTGCAACAAGAAGTGCAAGTACGGGGACACCTGCTGCGACGGCAAGTGCGTCGACCTCCTCAATGACAAGAAGAACTGCGGCGAGTGCTCCAACCAATGCGCCAAGTCCGTCAAGTGCGAGTTCGGCATGTGCGACTACGCGGGGTGATCGATGCCGACGCCGGCCATGCCCGCCATGCGTGCGTGTGATCGGCGGCCACGCATATACACTTCTGCACTCATCATGCATGACCAAGAAATAAAATCGGCAGTACGTATATACTACGTGAGTGCAACTTAAGAAGTCCAAATTGTTTTAAGGTATTTCGATTGTCGATCTCCTCGATCATATGTATACAAAAAAAAAGGGTACAAATGATTTATACGTCTCTCTGTTCGTCTCATCATTTACGTGTTTTATTTGTTGGACTACATACTATAAATGCAAAGTGGTCACGTGGTATTAATAAAGTGAATAATGTTGTAATGTGTTATACATATATATGATTTTTTGGGTACCCGTAGCTCGATCAATACATATGTATATATGGATTCTTTTTTATGTACCGAATAATGGAAACGTTTTCAATGAATGTTTACTACTCCGTTCCTAAATATAAGTATTTTAGACATTTCAAATGAAATACAACATACGGATGTATGTAGACATAATTTAGAGTGTAGATTCATTCATTTTGCTCCGTATGTAATCACATGATGGAATCTCTAGAAAGACTTATATTTGGGAACGTAGGGAGTATTTGATTTAACAATCGATTCAGATGTATTCCTCCCTTCCAAAATAGATGACTCAACTTTGTACTAACTTTAGTATAAAGTTGGGTCATCTATTTTGGAACGGAGGGAGTACTTATCAAGTTTGAACATTTTTTTACGGTATAGACTAGTAGGCATGTACTGCCATTCGCTTAATTTCTACGACTGCTTACAAACTGCCAATTCATAGAACTGTTCTTACTTAGGACCTAGGACGCGTATAAAAGGAAAAGTACTTAACGTAGATGCCTCCCATGGTCAACTTAATCAACTCATTTGCATGTGGCATACATTCTTGCATTAGTATGTGACGTGTCTGTCCAGTATCCACAGCTGCCAAATCTAATACTAATAATTTCCTAAGTACAGTATATACTATGATCACAGGATTTCCAATCTTTTCTTTTGAGGAAATTTTTAAGAAACTGTAGAGTTTATCATCTTGGCCAGAACAAAAATCAGTGTTGCAGCATAGGTGTATCCCGAATTTTATTTTTAGAAACATGCACCCGCAATATTTTGACTAGCATTTAACAACAACAAATTATACACTCCTTCGATTTATTAGATTTACCGAATGATTATTTTTATTTGTTTGTTTGTATATTTTGAGGTCCTTATTTTCCTCCAATCTTCCATGCATAAATGTTGCGCGATAATTTTGTCTCCCGCTCGAAACCTTCTATTTTTTTCAATATCGTGGACAGAAATTTACAAAAATGGACATTACAACCTCATCCCACTTTTGCTACTACACTGAAAAGTCGGTAGACTTAGCACATGAAAAATCACTTACTTTTTTTAAAACACTCTACTTTATTAATTAATTCAAATGTACTTACAATCATCCATTACAGCAGGCGCCACACTCGGCGGGACACTATTAAACAAAATACCATGAGACTTACTAAGGAAACTAAACTTAGCAACCTCGTGTGCCACGGCATTGACCTGGCGATCAATCTTAACTAACTTGACCCTCGACAAAAATTTCGAAACACCGAGCGCTTCCTTTTTGAGATCCACGAGCGAAGACCTGCCGAGATTTTCATTTGAAAGGAAAGACACCACAAACGCACAGTCAGTCTCCATAATAATAGGTGAATGAAGGGTCACACCAATATAGAGACCAGCAAGGCACGCCTTCAGCTCGGCTTCATCAACACTAATACAATGACCAATGTAATCCCTCGACGATAGGATGACATTCCCTTCAGAATTCCCAGCCACGATTTCCACACTGGCTGTCTTCAGATTGTCCACATAACTAGCATCAACATTAATTTTAATCCAGTCATCTTGCGGCGGTCGCCATACCCCCGAACACTTAGCAACCGATGGCTCCTTCCCAATCTCCTCAAACACCCCTTTACCTTTTATGGATACCACCTCTTTCACACTGCAGCAGGAGGAGAACGATGTCCAAAAGTTAACCACCAAGCTAGCTGATCCAGAGACGGAATCCTTACCATTTCCAAAGATGATATTATTCCTTAAATTCCACGCTCTCCAGAACAAGAACAATATCTGTTCACGCTGAATGGTCGTGAGATTATCCAACATAACTAGTAACCAGTCCGGGCTAGTGAAAGTGAACGACTCTTCTCCCGGAATATCACATACATTCCTCAAGGCTAGCCGTAGCGCCCTAGCTTTTGTACAAGACACTAAGGCATGGAATGAAGTTTCCTCTTCCACTCCAAATATAGTACACATACCCAAGGTTGCTTGATTATGTTTGACTGTGTTCACTTGTACCGCTAAACTGTTGGAAGCAGCACGCCACCCAAAGATCCGGATTTTCTGAGGAACATTTATTTTCCAAATTAAATCGCTGCTGGATTGCCATTGCCATTGCCATTGCTGCTGGATTGCCCAACTTCAACCTTCTGCTTCTTGATGCTATCAGCAAAATTATACACACTTTTAACTGAAAACAATCCATTCTTTTCAAAATGCCACGCAATAAAATCTCCTTCTCCCGATTTCTGGATACGTAAGTTTAAAATTCCTCTGCATCATGGGGGTAGAAGAGGTGCCTAATCAGAATTTCATCCCATCTTCTCGTGCCATTCAGAAATAAATCGGACACCCATTTGAGGCGAGATATGTTCTTCTTAGCTATAATTTTGGGTCCAAGGAATGTAGGCAGCCAATTGTCTCTCCACATATTTATACTTGACCCATCTACAACCCTCCAAATAACACCCTTTTTCAACAACTCCAGCCAATGCATAATATCTTGCCAAGGGGCTGACACATTCTGTGGAAAGACATTGTCCAACAGATGCTCGTTAGGAAAAATACTTGGCTTTTATCTATTTGGCACATAAGGAGTCCGGATTTATCAATAATCTCCAGGCCTGCTTGGCTAGGAGCGCTTGATTGAAAATCCTAAGGTCACAAAAGCCCATGCCCCCCTTGCGCTTAGACCTCGTCAGTTTGTCCCATGCCACCCAATGAGTTATCTTTCTATTTTCCTCATCGCCCCACCAGAAGTTCCTAATTAGCTGCTCAAGCTCCTCACAAACCAACACCGGGAATTTGAGAATTCCCATAGCATACACCGGTAGAGCATGAATGTCTGATTTAATCAAGTTTTCCTTCGCCCCGGAGGAAGCATATTTTTCAATCCAATCTGAGAGCCTTTTAAGAGCTCTTTTTTTTGTGGACTGAAATCGTCCCACCTTCATTCTTCCTTCAGGAATTGGTAACCCAAGATATTTATCCTCAAAAGAGAGGGAAGTAATTTTAAGAATTACCATTATCCATGCAAACTTGGGCTAGTGATTACTGAATACCTACATGCATTGGTTTGTTATATATATATGTGTCGATAATCTATCCAATCTAAGTTCACCACATTCATATTGTCTTCTTTTCCACTTTAAAAGGCTCATGCTTATTATCTCTACATCGATGATTTTACCAACGTAACACAACACGGGTTATACATCACACAAAAAATACCATTAGAAACTTCAAATACTTTTTGTGTTATATTGGTCGAATTATCCTTCTAGATATACACATCGGCATTAAAAACCAGAAAGGAGACACTATCAACGTAGTTGATTGCTGCACGCCTTGAGTGGCCTAAAGCCCTAAACATATCAGACACATAAGCAATGCAAAACAAAAACAAATGGCCGAATTTTGCTGTTGTAGGAAGCAAGTCATGCAAAATGCTTTTTTGCAGCAAAGTTATGCAATGTACTTTCAAGTACGTGATTGCCATGCTTTGCAAACAACCGACCTATTTGTAATCGTTGACCTGACACTTCCATATTTCCTTCTCCACTATACGTTACGTGTTGCTACTTTGTGCTTATAATTCCTCACAACTGTTCTTTTTGTGGGTAATTTTATCTTTTATTGAATGAAGGAAAAAAAAAGTTGGAAGACACTACTTTTTTTTATTTCTTGTCTATTTTTGTACTCAAGGCGAATAAATTATAATGCAACAAAAAAAAATGCTATATTAGCTGCATGGACATGAGTTTGGGATCTTCTGCAATAATGCAAGTCGGTGTAATCTACGCGTGCACAGTAGTCCTAACGTCTGTATACCCTGATTTGATAGAATTAAGAGATGTACTCCCTCCGGTCCTTTTTACTCCGCACATTAGGTTTGTCTGAAGTCAAACTTTGTTAAGTTTGACCAACTTTATATTAGAAATTATTAACATCTATGATATCTAATAAATATAATATGAAAATATATTCTGAGATGGATCTAATGATATTGGTGTTGTTATGTGAATGTTAATATTTTTTTATATAAACTTGGTCAAAGTTAAATGAGATTGACTACAGACAAAGCTAATATGCAGAGTAAAAAGGACCGGAGGGAGTATTTACGTGGGTGGCCTAAAATGTCCTACTCCTAGATGGGTCCCCGAGTTGACCTGTGTGACACGCTTTACCATGCATGCATTGGCGCATGCAGAAGCAATAGGTACATCGACCAGGGCGCATGCTGCTTCTCGAGCGTAGCGTGTAACGAACGACCGGCTATTAATCAAACCTCGTGGTTGTTGATTAGGTGAATCTGGCTTGTGGAATGTACGTACAAAGAAACGAGCTAGCTACACGACCCATGCATGTGACGGGCAGCTACTCCAGCTAGCATATATCGGCCCTTTGGACCCGAAAAACTTGAACATGAGCATATCATGCTCGAGGAAGCGAAGCTATGGATCGCCGCGGGTGTAAAGAAACTAGGAGAAATCATAACATGCTATTAATAGTCATGCAGGGTTGTATGGACACTTGTAAAACTCTATTCCCCTCTTAATTAATATATGAGGCAAATCTTTTGCCCTGTTTCAAAAAAATAAAAAACTATTTTAGAGCAGCTGTAAAATCACAATCTAACTCTGGTTTAGGCCATTTTCAGTGTAACAACTCAAAGCATGCCTTGATGTACTTCAAAGTCAAATGATTCCCTAGCTCCTCTGTTCTTGGTGTCTGATCGTAATTATGTCATTGCATGGCTTGGCTCTCCCTTG
This sequence comes from Secale cereale, assembly GCA_902687465.1. NCBI lineage: Eukaryota > Viridiplantae > Streptophyta > Magnoliopsida > Poales > Poaceae > Secale > Secale cereale. Next base: position 254,918,216 of record LR738711.1, on the reverse strand, counting down.
GCCCCTCTTGAAACGTAGTGCTTTTATCAGCTTACAGGAATTTTCACAGTTGCGTTGCCAAACAACTAACCTTCACTACATCAGGCCGAATCAACAAGTCCAAGATGCAGTACGTAAATAATGACGCGGTTAAAATCTGTGAAGAATGATGCAGAGCACTCGTAGTACGGTCGCCATTCGTGATTAATTCAGGCTAATGTCGGCCGGGCTTGCTTCGTTCGGAATCATCACACGGTCGTACGTACTTACGCATAAGATACGCGGCAGAGGAATTCAGGTGCTTAAACTTGCGCTGCAAACTACGGCTGTATACAATGGAGATGCAAAGATGTACAAGTTCGGCTCAAGCAATTAACACGCGCACATGATTAGTCGCGGTGAAAGAGTTTACTCGCATACCGGGCACACATGCCACGATCGCTAGCTGCTAGGGAGACCGAGACCTTACAGCATTTACTGTCGGACTTGCTAAATTCGATCTCTAAAACACCCACGAACGCGATCAGGTGCTCCACAGACGACAAACGAGGATCGGTCATGTCTCAAATATTTAATTCTACAACTTGACACTTCAAATTAGAAATCTCAGATCTATATTATTACATGCAACGTGAAACTTAATCTAAGCGGAGCTCGCCCGGTTCCATCGTGCCCATGTCCGGCGGCCGACTGCGCTCCTCGGAATGTTGGTCCAGTCGCCAGCAACGTCGAATAGGGCATGTGACAGGAGCGGGCTAACAGAACTAAAGACGTCGCCGTCTACCATGCCCTACTCTTCCTCGTCGGAGCCCGAAACCCGAACGGTGCCAGTAGACGTCAGATCGTTGATGGATCCGTCCTGAGACGAGACGGCGACATCCACCACGATGCGGTTGCGGCGCCCGTACTGCCGCACCATACGGGGCACTGCAAAATACGACTCCGCCTTGCCGGTGTGCACCGTCGCGAGGGCTACCGCTGCCTCGTGCACCCGCTGCCTCGCACGGCCAGCACGCCGCGCCATGTTTTCATTCGACGATGGCCATGCTGCGTCGATGGTCTCAACGCGTCAACGGAGGGGTTGCGCGTCCGCCATCGTGTTCGGACGCCAGACGAACTGCACCGCCTCTGGTGAGGCAGCGACGACACACCTAGCGTAGGATCCGCCGATGTCTCACATGGGCCTCCTCCTGAGAGTGGCGGAACGCAATCCGAACGGCCATCTCGTCGTCGGGGCCACGTCGGATGAGCTCCAGGTCGACGGATCGGAAGGTGAAGGACTCGTATCCGCTACCCGCCATGCCGGAGAGGACCGGAGATCGCTTAGGTGAGCTTGGGTGGCACAGGAGAGTTGAACAAAGTGACTAGGGTTTGGTCGGACGAGCTTATGGGAAGGAATATATGTGGGGTCGGGTGGGCCAATGTGGTCCGGGCCGACGTGGCGGACGCGCCCGGGCGCCTCATATCTGCCCCATATTTAGGCTGATATGAGGGATGCCGGTCAGCCCGGTCATTTGAGGCCCGTTTGAGGCATCCTTCTTGGTCGAATTTTTGTGACCGATCAGTGATCGGCCGGGCCACCCGGACTTATAAGGTGAATTTGGGGCACCCGAGTGTAAATGCTCTCACCCCATAGTGGATCAACATGTGTCACAACGAGATAGAGCGTACGAGGCCGTTTGGTTTACGCCCCAATCAGTCGTGCCAAAATTGAACACGCCAAAATATTGGCAAGCGATTTCGCTGCCAACATCTTGCCGGCGCGGGGGCGTAGGAACTGAACCGAGCTACCAAATAATTGGCATGGTAGCGAAATATGGGAGCCAATCCAAACGAATGCCCCTGGTAGCAGTCAATGCCAAAAAATTGGCAGGGCGTCCCGTGGCTGCATTCCAAACAGCCCCTACCTGCGTATCTGCACAAGTTGTAAATGATTCCGGTCTCCAAGGCTGACCCACAAACCTGGCAGGTCATCCGTCCACGGACAATTAGGATATTCCATGGACACAAATGCAGGAGTCGGTTATCCAACGCTGCCTGACACATTTCAAACCAAGCTTAAATAAATTGGGCGAATTTCATTGAAGTTTGGACATAATTCACATAAAATGTCAATATTTTGACTGTTTAACTAAAAACTAGAAAAAAATATAAACCCTTTATCAGACGACCACCTCGTACTCATGGCCGTCTTGCCTGCAGCTCGCGGAGGATCCACTCCGCCTCCTCCTGTGTGGTGTGTAGGGCCGCCGTAGCCAATGTAGATGGCTCCGCGCGGAGCTTTGACGATGGACTTGTGCCTGCCGGCGTTGGCGGAGGAGTCGCTAAGCGGCCACTCCTCGCCAATCTTGGCAAGCTCACCGTCAAGGCAGCGGAGGCGCCTGGCGGTCGTCTCCGTGGTGGTTGTCGGTGTCAAAACCGGAAGATCTCGGGTATGGGGTCCCGAACTATGTGTCTGAGGATTGATGGTAACAGGAGATTGGGACACGATGTTTTTACCCAGGTTTAGGCCCTCTCGATCGAGGTAATATCCTACTTCCTGCTTGATTGATCTTGATGGATATGGGTCACAAGAGTTGATCTACCTCGAGATCGTAATGGCTAAACCCTAAAAGTCTAGCCTATGTGATTGTTATGATTCTTGTCTATACAGACTAAACCCTCTGGTTTATATATGCACCGGAGGGACCTAGGATTTTACATGACCATCTTGCAGAGGAAGGAAAGTATTACACCCGTACTCTAAACTTGCTATTTTACACATATGGGAGTCCTATCCGGATACGGGAGATAGTCTTTAGTAATGATATTCACGGCCCACCAGTCCTGCCCATAACGAGCGATCCGGTCACCTGAGGACCCCTTAATCCAGGACTCCCTCAGTAGCCCCTGAACCAGTCTTCGATGGCGATGAGTTCGGCTCGCGTACTGTGTTCGACATTGCAAGGTGGGTTCCTCCTCCCAAACACACTGAAGCAATATTCCCTACACAAAGGTACTATGTCCGGCTCTGCATGGTTAGTACAACCCTTAGCCTCAAAGGCAAGGTATCGAAAAACGGATACTGTGTCTTTACTAACAACTTTTCAACGAAGCGTCACGTCTGTCCCTTTAATGCATCGAACCGTTTTCTTGGCTCCATTTTCGCGTTTCGAGGTATATCCTCATTGGCATGTCTTGTCAAAACAGAGATCGCGCCCGCTTATTATGGAATTCTTACCAATGTGACATGAGCATCCAAACCGCGCCTTACGCATGACTACGTTGGGAACCGGCGAGTTTTATGGCTGGAGTGGGGGGCATTTAGCATCCACCGCTTATAAAAGGATACCAATCCTGCCCATTAACCCCACGCTTTCCTCAAACCCTAGCTCTCCAATCTCCCCAGCCCAAGCGCCCATAGCTCTTGCGCCCACAACTCTCAACTCCGCCATCGCCGCCTCCCTTCCCAGCAATGGCCGGATCCGGTTCTAAGGGCAAGTGGGAGGCTTCTACGGTCACGGAGAAGACCATGAAGAACCTCCGGAGCGCAGGCTACCTTGCTGATGATATAGTGCACCAGGTCCCCGAAAAGGACCAAGTGATCCCCGTCCCTAAGGCGGGTGAGAGGGTTGTTTTCCTCTCCCACTTTATCCGAGGGCTGGGTCCTCTCCACTCCTTTGTACGGGGTCTCTTCTTTTTCTATGGGCTATCCATGATCTAGCCCCGAACTCAATTCTCTACATATCCGCTTTCATAGTGGTATGTGAGGCATTCCTCCCCCC
>LR738711.1:254861683-254914409 GCA_902687465.1 Secale cereale | reverse complement strand
CCCCAACACTTCGTCCTGTGGCTCAAAACCTTTAATTTGAACCCGAAGGTGGTCGACGGGCAGCACGCGGAGTGCGGAGGAGCCATGGTGAGCAAGCTCTCCAACGCCACCTGGCCAAAGGGGGCCTTTGTGGAGACGAACAAGGTCTGGCAGCAGGAGTAGTTTTACATCACTGAGCACTGCGAGGCCAACTGGGCGGTGGCGCCCGCATTCAGATCTGGACCCCCGGAGAGGCTGACCTCTTGGACCGACAAGAGTCCGGATTGGGGGGTCTCATCCGGAGGTGCTAGGCCTCCAAAATCGCATCTCTGACATGATTGCCAAGGGCATCCTCCACACAAATGTGATTCAGGTAATGCTCGTCCGCCTCATCCTTCCCTACCAACGCCGAGACTCCCATTTATGGGAGTTCAATCCGGAAGGGCCCCAGCCCTTGAAGCATCTATTCGGCACAACACACGAAGACATCTGGAAGCATCTCTTCAAGGCCCAGAAGGGGTGCCCGGCGGAGACCGAGGACAGGGGCTTCAACAGCGCATTCACTGCTTCAGAGGTAATCAAAATTTCTGCCGAATACATACTCTGTCCATACTTCAATTATAACAGGAGTTAGAGTTTTTGCATTCTATCCAAGCCCGGAAGAACAAGGCAGAGTAGATCAAGTGTCCGGCTCCTTTGCCAGAAGACCCAGAGACGCCTCAGTTGATGGCGATGTTGATTCCGGCGCCGTACAAGACGCCGGAGAAGAAGGCCAAGAAGAAGGGCAAGGAGTTCAAGAGCCACCCCCGCCCTATAGATCCCGCGGACACAAGGTCTGGGGAAACCGGCTCCCACCTCTCTCCCGAAGAAGAGGAGGAGGAGGAGGAAGATGGCTCCCCCATTCAGGTAAGGGGGAGAGCGACCCCCGCTGGCGCAGGCAAGGACATGCCCAGGAAGAGGCTAAATCTTCTAGACAGTTCGGACTCAACGTCCGAACACAGCTTCTGAGTTCAGCCCAGGACTATGCCCCTGGCCGAATCGTAAGTATTTAGACGATGACTGCTTATATTCGGATAATTTTTCTTTTTGGCATCTAATGTCCTTTTGCCTTTATATAGTCCTTCGCATGACATCCCCGTGGCTTCATTGTCATCGGGGAATTCTCTATCGTCGAGGATGGTGGAGAGTGATACGCCTCCGCGGGGCTCGTTGCCCGTTTTAGGGGACACTGAGGTGTCCTCTCTACAAACTCCCCCTGCTCCAACAGGTGGGAGTGGGGGCGAAGGAGCTCCTGAGGTCAATCCCTCGGCCATCGTCACCAAGGGGGAGAAATCCCCATGGTGACCGAAGATGGGGGGGCCAGCAATCCGAGCCCCTGCCGAACATCGTTTCGGAGTCTAGTGCGGCTCCGGAATTGGAAAAACAGCCCCCGATAGTGGGGGGAGGGAGCAACTGCTCCACTGACTCCCACCGTCAATCCAGAGGCGCCGAATACTCTAGAGGAAGCACTGCAAGGTGCTTCCATCATTGAGGAACACCGTACTCTAATGAGTGCGGTCATGAAGAAGATTCAGTCTGTTAAAGGCGGACTGAACGAAGCCTTCAACAGCCTACTGACGGGCTTTGAGGTATGCGATGTAATGTTCTAAAAGAACTTTTTCATTTTATATATAAATATATAGACAGTAGCCCCTGATGCTTTGTCTGATTCTAGACAGAATCGAACGAAGGATCCTTATAACAGAGCTAACTTGTGTGCTAAGTTTGCGAATAGGCTTCGCTATTAGCGGCCTCCGTCCAGGCCACAGAGGTTTCCGAACTTAATCGGAAGCTGAAACTAGCTGACGAAGAGATCGACCGCGTCAACTAGCGTTTTGATCAAAACGCAAGGTATGAGGATTTAAAAGAATTGAAAATTTAACAAACTATGTGTGAGCGTGAGCTTATTTGTGTTTTATGTTTTGTGAAACAGTGGACGCACCTACGGTCGAGGCCCTTAAGGGCAAGCTTGCGAAGGCCAAGGAGGAGTCTAGGGCGAGCAAGGTAGCCGCTGACAAAGCGATTGCCGAACTGAAGGCCGAACAGGCCGTGCGTCAGCAGCACGAGTCTCGGGTGGCCGAAGTCGAGGACGAGCTGCGAGATACCATTCGCAAATGCGAGGCATTGGAGCAGAAGACTTCGGAACAAGTATCCGAGATCACCGCGACAGTTAATGGTGCCAAGGAGGTGCAGAGTGAGTCGCGCAGTGCTCAGGAGGAGATCAAGCAAGCGCGGCAGATAACAGCTGGTAAGACTTTTCTCTTGCAGAGCATCTTCAGAGGTCGGAGGTACCTTGGGCTGACATGATTATGGAGTTCTCCAGGCGTGTTTGCCGATCTTTCGAGGAGCATCGCCGACGCCGCCGAATACTTCCGAGCCCAGGAGGGGAACATCACGGAGAAGCTGTTCTGGTCACAGTTTCTTGTGGAAAATCATCCGGTGCCCCTCAATGACCAAATGAAGCAGCTGGTCGAGCTGCACAATATGGCGAGTGTGGCCCTGAAGGACTTGATAGTCCGACTATGGCCCGCTTATCCAATCCCAAGTAGCTACTTCAGATTGGTGAAGAAGCTCGTCGAAGCTCGTCCGCGGGTCGACACTATTGAGTGTTCGGCCTGCATAGAGGGTACATGGATGGCCTTCGCCCCCGTCAAGGTGCATTGGGGGAAGATGAAGGTCCTGGAGATAGCAACTCCTGGCCCGCGAGAGGGCAAAGATCACCGGAAAACGGAAATGTATTTTGGTGATGTCCTAGAAGGAGCCCGCCTTGTAGAGGGCCAGTGCTCAAAGGACGTAATCTTTGAATAGTTGTATTCGGAATGTAAGGACCAAGCCTGTGTGCCGATATATATAAATTTTGTGCTTCTATATTATAAGCGACATTTTCCTCCTGTGTGGCTGTTTATTTAAATTTGGAAGTTTCCAGTCGTCGGCTTCAGCCCCCATGTAAATATTTATAGGGGTGTTCGGTAATACGCGTGAACAATCTTTATCCAACGTCTTGGTCCATAGAGGAGGTGTCTGCGGAGAGAAACAGGCAATCAGACTATGCGACTTTATTGCTTTCACTTAGCCATAGGAGCTTGACTAGTGGGGCTAAGTACTAGCCCCTGGTGCGTGTAGGGCTTTCCGAACTATGGTGCCCATTTTACGCGACTGGGCGAAGACTATCCCATCGTATAACATGGAGTGGATCGCTATCGATCGTAGTATGACACTAGGTCACCAAATCACTTGACCGGCTCTCGCTTCATCATGACAGTCAGTTTTCAGATTTCTCTACTGAGGTACTTGACCGGACGAACTAGAAGTACAATCACAGTAGTTCTCCCTTTACTACCTTAGCCGAACAATGTGGAACGTAAGGTGACAAGCACAGGAGCCGGGCAACCCAACTATAGCCCAAAGACATGATTCGGAGCCGATGCATATAATGCTATCCGGGGCGCCGAACAGTTCCCTATAGGTGATCGGACTTTTGGAGGTGTGCGAGGCCGAATACAACCCCTGGTATTAAGTCCAGGTATTAAGGCACAAGCGGCAATCTGACTTGGGGAGAGAACACAGGTGGTAATAAAATAAACTCCAAGTGAATTGGAACCAAACTGCTTCTTTTATATCCCGTTTAATACGGCTAGCCGTGTGGTTACAGATAATGCCGATAATATCTTTGGCCATTTTACATGCCAACAGAAGAAAAAAAAAGAAAAAAAAGGAGAGAAAAGGTTTACACAGAGCATGAATCTAAAAAGAAATCTCAATACGGGGCCCTGCTGCATGTCTACGCCGTTTTCTCCCTTGTAATATGTCCTTGAAGAGGAATTGCGATGGCCGCCTGTAAAAAAGGAGAACGGATTCTGGAAACGAATGTTCTTCACAGCCGTAAACAATGCAGGTTCTTTTAAATGAACCTTAAAAAATAAAATGTATTTTAGAGTCTGAATAGGGTCAAGCCGGACTATGGACTATTTGTATGCGGTACGCCCCCAACGCCGCCCAAGGTATTTTAAGGGCATAATTGTGTACGCGAGGTATGTATGCTACCACCTTATGGGGCAGTCCATAGGGGCGCAACTGCTAATCGAGCTCAGGTTCCTCTGAGCTGCCGCATTGTAGTGTGGACCAGACACATTTAGCCGTGTTTGTGGTCTTGACGACTGATGAACTGCTCGACTTGAAGAAGCCGCTTTGGACCTCGGCTGCTAGGGCCACAGTGTCTTCCTCCGTACGGAGGGAGCACTCCATGTTTCCGTTGACCGTGATGACGCTGCGTGGTCCGGGCATTTTGAGCTTTAAGTAGGCATAATTCGGGACCGCATTAAAGCGGGCGAAGGCCGTTCTTCTGAGCAGTGTGTGATAGCCGCTTCGGAAAGGAGCGATGTCGAAAATTAACTCTTCGCTTAGAAAATAATCAGGAGAGCCAAATACGACCTCCAATGTTAATGAGCCCATGCAGCGGGCCTCCATGCCTGGTATGACTCCTTTAAAGGTAGTGCTGCTGGGCTTATTTCTTAACGGGTCTACCCCCATCTTGTGGACAGTGTCTTGGTATATCAGATTGAGACTGATGCCGCCGTCCATAAGGACTCGAGTAAGATGGTATTCGTCGATTATAGGATCGAGCACTAAGGCCGTCGATCCTCTGTGACGGATACTAGTTGGATGATCCCTACGATCAAAGGTGATCGGACAAGCCGACAATGGGTTGAACTTGGGGGCAACAAGCTCGACGGCGTAAATGTCCCTGAGTGTGTGCTTGCGTTCCCTCTTGGGGATATGGGTGATGTAGATCATGTTCACGGTTTTTACCTCCGGTGGAAATTTCTTCTGTCCCCCCGTGTTCGGCTGGCGAGGTTCATCCTCGTCTTCTCTTTGAGGTCCTTGCCTATCGGATTACGGGCTCCGCAAACCCAAGAAGTTCGAACACAGGGGCGTGAACGAAGATCTCTCCCACTCACATCTACCTTGCGTCTTGCCCTCGTCCAATCAAGAGATTCAAGTGAACAACAAGTAAAACACACACGAATTTACCCAGGTTCAGGCCACCCTGCGGTGTAAAACCCTACTTCCTGCTTTTGTGGATTAGCCTCGGGAGGGCTTGAGTATGAATGAGTATAGTGGTTCCTGAGCTCAGGAGGAGAGCTCAGGAGGGTCAGGAGGCAAGGGCTCTTGCTCCTTTGTGTGAGGGCGGAGTCTCTGGATCTGCTCCGAATCCCCCTCCATAGTGGAGACCCTAGCTACTTATATAGGCGGCCAGGGTCCTCTTCCCCCGAAATTTTTAGGCGGGAAGGGATCCCACAACGGTCATTTTGAGCGGGAACACAAGGACGTTCCTATCCTAACAAAAGTGGTCTTCACCTACAAAGGGATCAGGCGGTGCCGCGGTGGTGTGCTTGGTGGTGACATCCTCCCTGTCGTCCTTACGGTCTTCGGTCTTGTTACACCAATGGGGAACCTTTGTCCCGTTCCTCGGGAACCTGCGCCTGCGTTGTCTCCTTTGCACCAAAACGGCAACTACGCCGCTAGCACGCGCTGGCACCCGCTGGCGCGGTGCGTCACTGCTTGCGTCACTGCCTCCTCCTGAGGCAGGCTTGGCCTTGGATTCTCCGCCCCTCTGGAGCAACCTAGCCGAGGCCGCTCCTGAGATGGCCTTGACGTCGTTCTGCTCGCGAGGTCTAGCCCCCTCGTGAGGGTCTTGAGCAGCTGGTCAATCAGCTGGGCCATACCAGGCCGTAGTAGGAGCGCGTCGTGGCCCGCAGACAGGCAAGTCTGGGGACCCTGGTTCCCAGGACGCCGACAGTAGCCCCCGGGCCCAAGGCGCGCACGGAGTTGGCTTCAGGGCGAAGCCTTAGTCGAGGACGAAGCGCCGCGGGCCCCAAAAGGCTGCGGGCCAGGCTGGCGCGTGACGGTTGGATGGGACGTGGCGACTCCGCTCCCCACGCAGTCTCAGCAATCGTGTGAATTGACAACTCCTCGACGCAGATGACGGGGTTGTTATGGCTGTGACGCCAGCGACTGGCGGTTGGGATCCTCCGTCCTATAAATGGGACTAGGGGGAGCCCCCAAGCCATCTTCAAGCCAGCTCCGTCTGCCTCCTTGTTCGCTCCCCGCTCTTCCTCTTTCCGCGAGGTCTCCATGGCGCCACCGAGGAAGCCGTCCGCCGCGGAGAAGGGGAAGGCCCGAAGGATTTGGCTTCGCCGCCGTTGAAGAGGGGCCACGGCCGTCCCCGCAAGTATGCCTCTGCACCCGCGGCGGCTCCTCGAGGGAGCGGGCGCGGCCTTTTGGGTCCCGACGCGGTCGCCGGTGAAAGGCGCGGTGCCTCTTCTCGCGGCGAAGGTGGTCATGGCCGTGGTGGGAGAGGAGGCACGAGGCAGCAGTTGGCGGTCGTGCGTCCTACGTGCCCGCAGCTCCACTCCTTCGATGTTTCATCGGAGTTCGCGGTGTGGGCAGAGAAGCCTGGCGGCTTGTGGCTCCGGCTCCCCCGCTCGTTCGGCAACGTGCTACCAGCCGGAGGCCCCGGCGGCCTTCGGCTGCAGACCGACGGTTGCTGCAGTGGTGCGTCCTGGGTGGAGGTCGATGTTGCTCCCTCGGGCGACGTGTTCTTGGAGCGCAGCTGGCAGTCGTTTGCGCGCACGCGTGCGCCGACTGCAGGGGAGGTGTACGCTCCACTTCAGGTATGATGGCACCTCAACGCTGTTCGTAAGGGTCTTATCGGAGGAAGGGAGGCGCCTTGGGTGCTGTCCTGAGGCTGACGACAAAGAGGATGGTGGGGACAATGTCCGGAGGAGCAGTTCCTCCTCTAGAGACGAGCTTGGCCCTGGAGGGCGCCGCGGGTACCCCCCTCTGTGGCAGCAGCAGCTCCTCCAGCTGCGGCGGCTACAACGAGCCACCGTGCCACCGAGCTCGGCTCGGCGAGGGGAGGGGGTCGTTGCACCGCTATGGCTCGGTGAAGCGGGAGGAGTTGGGAGACTCCGACTGAGTGGGGGCAACGGTGCTGAGCCACAGCTTGGTGGAACTGTGGCTTGGTGGGTCGGCCTCTGCTTCTTCTTTTTCTTCATTTCCTTCGTGTGTCAAAATTTTAAGTTGCCTCGAGAAGGCGTGTAATGGACTATGACATATGTATGAAACGAGAACTTGCTATCATGTTTTTGATCTGGGTGAGATTACTTAGCTTATGTGCTGCGACGTCTTGAGGAGAAGTGCTCCTGACTCATTAGCGTCATGAGCCCTCGACGGGCCACGAGGATGGCTGAATTCGGGGGGTCCTGACCTGCGCAGCCCCCGAGTATGAGTGAGCCGCTGAGAGCTGCTGAGGGCTTGCGCTCCTGGGCTCGCTTGAGAGCGCCGAGCATGGATTAAGGCGCCAAGGCCTGAGCTGGCTCGGTAGAATAAGTCGCGCGGACTGAGAAGTCCGACGCCAGAGCCTGAGCAGGCTTGGCGAGGCGAGGTCACGGGACCATGGCAGACGAGAGCCGAGACCGACCGTGTCCCAACCCCCCGCGCGAGGCACGCGAAGGAGAGCAAGCGGCGCAGCCCCTGTTTTACAAGATGTACTTAAAACCGACGAGAGAAAATCCCAAGCAAGACTTCCAACCAAATGCAAGAAACACGAGAACTTCATAGCATGGGGTAGAGGAAGGGCTGATAGCCAAGGAAGTAGAAAAGACTAAAATCCAAGCACCAAGCCAAAAAAGGAAAAAGGTCGTGTCCGACCCCTACATTACGTCTTCTTCCAAGCGCGGAGCTAAGGACTGCCACTGGGACGTGGGTGGGAGCCCCGTCTGATGGCCCGCGGGCAACGCTCAGGAGACTCCGAGGCATGTACAGCCCCAACTCATTATTACGTGAGAGTGTCACGAGCGGACACCTTCACGGGCACAAAGCCTTGATTACGGATAGAACCTCCTGAGGTGCTCAATGTTCCAAGAATTCTGGATAGGTACCCCATCCTGCGTCTCTAGGCGCACAGCACTAGGCCTAGAGACATGGGCGATTCTGAACGGCCCTCTCACATGGGCGAGAGCTTGTGTAACCCCTCCCTGGGGAGGACCCGCCTCAGGACCAAGTCACCAACTTCAAGTGTTCTTGTGCGGACGCCGCAACAATGGTACCGCCGCAGCACCTGTTGATATCGCGATGCCCTGAGGGCAGCTCGGCGGTGGCCCTCCTCGCCGAGCACGAGGTCCATCCGCTAGGAGGCGTCCTGGCGTTCCTCGTTGAAAGCCAAGACCCGTGGGGAGCGATGCTTGACCTCGCGAGGGAGGACCGCCTCCGCCCCATAGACGAGAAAGAAAGGAGTTTCTCCCATGGGTTTGGTAGCGGTGGTTCGGATCGACCATAGCACGGACTGGAGCTCGTCGATCCAGCCCCTGCCACAAGCCTCGAGCTTCTTCTTAAAGTTGAGTGTCTTGAGGCCACACAAGACTTCCGCGTTGGCGCGTTCGGCCTAGCCGTTGCTCCTGGGGTGAGCCATCGAGGTGTAGCAGATCTGTGTTCCAAGGTTAGCACAATATGACCTGAAGAGATTGCTTGTGAACTGCAAACCATTATCCGTGATGATGCGGCTAGGAACCCCAAATCGCCTCACGAGGCCCTGGATGAACTTGACGGCCGACCCGACTGGGATCGCGCGAATAGGCTCCACCTCTGCCCACTTGGTGAATTTGTCGATGGCGACGTACAGGAAGCGGTAGCCACCCGCTGCCTGTGGAAATGGACCCAGGATGTCCAATCCCCAAACCGTGAAGGGCCAGGAGAGCGGGATCGTCTAGAGGCCCTGCGCTGGTTGGTGGATCTGCTTGGCGTGAAACTAGCATGCCTCGCAAGCCTGCACAAGCTCCATGGCGTCGTTAAGCGTCGTGGGCCAGTAGAAGCCGCCGCGGAAGGCCTTGCCCACAAGGGTTGGGGACGACAAATGGTGACCGCTGTCCCCACCGTGGATGTCAGCCAACAGCTCGCGTCCTTGTTTCCTCGAGATGCACTTTAGTGAGACGTCATTGGGGCGCCTCCTGTAGAGTTTGCCATCTTGGATGCAGTAAGCCGAGGCCTGTCGGGCCACGTGCTCCGCGTCTTCCTCCTTGTCTGGCAATGTATCGTGTTGCAGGTACATCTTGAGCTCTTGGGTCCAGCAACCCTACTCGGGCTCCGCGGCGAGTAGCAGGCGGGCTCCGGAGGTCGGTCCGCAAGGCGGAGCTCCGGCTGCATGCGCCGCAGGTAGCCCCTGCTGAGGGGACGCCGGCTCAGGAGTGGGCGGTGTTGCCGACGGCCTGAGCAGCCGCTCCTCGAAGATGCCCGGCCTCTAAGGCTCCCGCCTGGAGGCTCGTTTGGCGATGTCATATGCTTCCTTGTTCGTGCCTCTTGGCACGTGCTGCACCTCCAACCCTCGGAATCGCTTTTCCATCTTACGCACCTCCTCGAGATATGCCTCCATGTGCTCGTTCTTGGGCTTGTATTTCTTGTTGGAAAAGTTGACGAGGAGCTGCGAATCGCCTCTGATGGTGAGGCTCTTGACCCCCAGTGCAGCGGCGACCTTGAGCCCAGCAATCAGGCCCTCATACTCTGCGATGTTGTTGGATACCATCTCGCCTTGCTGGAAGCAAAGCTGCACGGCGTAGTACAACTTGTCCTGAGTGGGAGATACTAACACGACTCCAGCTCCCGCGCCAAGGTGCGAGAAGGCGCTGTCGAAGTATACCACCCATCCGTCCGGGGCTTCATCGCCGGGGGCCAGTGAGTGATCCTCGCCAGCCCCCTGCCCCGGCGCGTCGGTCCATACTGCCACAAAGTCTGCCAGAGCCGCTCCTTTGATCGCTCGCGTGGTGCTGAACTCCAACTGGAACGCCTGGAGCTCGACGTTCCACTCGGCGACCCTCCCGACGACATTCGGGCCCTAGAGCACTTTCTCGAGAGGGTATGTGATAACCCACAAGTGTAGGGGATCGCAACAGTTTTCGAGGGTAAAGTATTCAACCCAAATTTGTTGATTCGACACAAGGGGAGCCAAAGAATACTCTTAAGTATTAGCAGCTGAGTTGTCAATTCAACCACACCTGGAAACTTAGTATCTGCAGCAAGATAGTTTAGTAGCAAAGTAATATGATAGTGGCGGTAGTAGCAATAAAAGTAACGATAGTGTTTTTGTAGTTTTTGTAATAGTAGCAACGGAAAAGTAAATAAGCAACAAGCAGTATAGGAAAAGCTCGTAGGCATTGGATCGTTGATGGGAAATTATGTCGGATGCAATTCATCATGTAGAAGTTATAACCTAGGGTGACACAGAACTAGCTCCAGTTCATAAATGCAATGTAGGCATGTATTCTGAATATAGTCATACGTGCTTATGGAAAAGAACTTGCATGACATCTTTTGTCCTACCCTCCCGTGGCAGCGGGGTCCTATTGGAACCTAAGGGATATTAAGGCCTCCTTTTAATAGAGTACCGGACCAAAGCATTAACACATAGTGAATACATGAACTCCTCAAACTATGGTCATCACCGGGAGTGGTCCCGATTATTGTCACTTCGGGGTTGCCGGATCATAACACATAGTAGGTGACTATAGACTTGCAAGATAGGATCAAGAACACACATATATTCATGAAAACATAATAGGTTCAGATCTGAAATCATGGCACTCGGGCCCTAGTGACAAGCATTAAGCATAGCAAAGTCATAGCAACAACAATCTCAGAACATAGTGGATACTAGGGATCAAACCCTAACAAAACTAACTCAATTACATGATAGATCCCATCCAACCCATCACCGTCCAGCAAGCCTACGATGGAATTACTCACGCACGTCGGTGAGCATCATGAAATTGGTGATGGAGGAAGGTTGATAATGACGATGGCGACAATCTCCACACTCCGGAGCCCCGAACGGACTCCAGATCAGCCCTCCCGAGAGAGATTAGGGCTTGGCGGTGGCTCCGTCTCGTGAAACGCGATAATTCTTTCTCCCTAATTTTTTCTCCCCGAAAGTGAACATATAGGATCTAGGGGTACGTCGGTGGAGCACCAGGGGGCCCACGAGGTAGGGGGCGCGCCCTGGGCAGGGGGCGCGCCCCCCACCCTCGCAGACAGGCCGTGGGCCCCCTGGTGTGGATCTTGTTGTAGATATTTTTTATATTTTTCGAAATAATTCGCCGTTGATTTTCAGGCGATTCCGAGAACTTTTTATTCTGCAGAAAAACAACACCATGGTAGTTCTGCTGAAAACAACATCAGTCTGGGTTAGTTCCATTCAAATCATGCAAGTTAGAGTCCAAAACTAGGGCAAAAGGGTTTGGAAAAGTAGATACGTTGGAGACGTATCAACTCCCCCAAGCTTAAACCTTTGCTTGTCCTCAAGCAATTCAGTTGATAAACTGAAAGTGATAAAGAAAAACTTTGACAAACTCCGTTTGCTCTTGTTGTTGTAAATTTGTAAGCCAGCATTCAGGGTTTCAACAAGATCATGAACTAACCACATTCACAATAACTTTCAGGTCTCAAGACTACTCACATCAATGGCATAATCAACTAGCGAGCAATAATAATAAACCTCGGATGACAACACTTTCTCAAAACCATCATGATATGATATAACAAGATGGTATCTCGCTAGCCCTTTCTGAGACCGCAAAACATAAATGCAGAGCACCCTTAGAGATCAAGGACTGACTAGACATTGTAATTCATGGTAAAAGAGACCCAATCATGATCATACTCAATGCAAATTAATAGTAATACATGCAACGACAGAGGTGCTCTCCTACTGGTGCTCTTTGATAAGAGGATAATGACTCTGCATAAAAGTAAATAGATAGGCCCTTCGCAGAGGGAAGCAGGAATTTGTAGAGGTGCCAGAGCTCGATTTTTAAGTAGAGATTGAATAACATTTTGAGCAGTATACTTTCGTTGTCAACATAACAACCAAGAATCTCGATATCTCCCATGCTATGCACATTATAGGCGGTTCCCAAATAGAATGGTAAAGTTTATACTCCCCCAACCACCAACAAGCACACTCCACGGCTAACCCGAAACAACGGGTACCGTCCAAACCAGCAATAGCCCTGGGGGAGTTCTGTTTAATTATTATGATTTTGAGCATGGGACTGGGCATCCCGATTACCAGCCATTTTCTCATGAATGATGAGCGGAGTGCACTCATCGTGAGAATAACCCACCTAGCATGGAAGATATAGACATCCCTAGTTGACACATGAGCTGTTCGAGCATACAAAACAGAATTTCATTTGAAGGTTTAGAGTTTGGCACATACAAATTTACTTGGAACGGCAGGTAAATACCGCATATAGGAAGGTATGGTGGACTCATATGGAATAACTTTGGGGTTTATGGAAGTGGATGCACAAGCAGTATTCCCGCTTAGTACAGGTGAAGGCTAGAAAGAGACTGGGAAGCGACCAACTAGAGAGCAACAACAGTCATGAACATGCATTAAAATTAATCAACAATGAATGCAAGCATGAGTAGGATATAAATCACCATGAACATAAATATCGTGGAGGCTATGTTGATTTGTTTCAACTACATGCGTGAACATGTGCCAAGTCAGATCACTTAAATCATTCAAAGGAGTATACCACCCATCATACCTCATCACAACCATTTTAATATCATGTTGGCACACAAGATAGACCATTATAAACTCTCAGCTAATTAAGCATGGCATAAGCAACTATGATCTCTAATTGTCATTGCAAACATGTTTCATTCATAACAAGCTGAATCAGGAATGATGAGCCATCATATTTACAAAAATAAGAGAGGTCGAGTTCATACCAGCTTTTCTCATCTCAATTAGTTCATCATATATCATCCTTATTGCCTTTCACTCACACAACCGAACGGTGTGGATAACAATAGTAGTGCACGTGCATTGGACTAAGCTGGAATATGTAGTCATTTAATACAAGAGAGAAGACAAGGTAATATGGCTCAAGGTTAAATCAACAACAAAGCATAGGAGAGCCACTAAGCATTTTAATCATGGTCTTCTACTCTTATCCCCCAAAGAAAAGAAAAGAAACTATTTACACGGGAAAGCTCCCAACAAGCAAAAGAAGAACAGGAAATCTTTTTGGGTTTTCATTTTATCTACTACTACAAGCAAAGAAAGTAAACTGGATAGAAGCTACAACTAATATTTTTTTTGTTTTTCTTAAGGTTTTTCTAGCACACAAGAAAAAGACTAAGAAAAAGAAATCGAAAGTAAGCATGGATGGTACAGTGAAGGAGTGTGAGCACCGACAACTAGAATAAGTGTGAACATGAATGTAAGTCGGTGAGAAACACGTACTCCCCCAAGCTTAGGCTTTTGGCCTAAATTGGTTTATGGCCACGGATCGAAGCTACTCCCTCTAGCGTACTGAGATGTGTCCTCTGGGTGCCACTGGTTGGTGAGCTCATCCAGCTCCCACCCATAAACAGACTGACGGGAAGGATCAAGTGGTGGTTCTGGCTCAGGCTCTGAAGCTTGCGCCTGGCCTTGGTACTTGTAGAAGGCATCTGATGTGATGAGGAATATGCCTGTAGACAAATCAAACAAAGCTGGTGCAGGCAAGGTAACAATTTCACAGTATATTTCATCAAACCTTAATTTATAATTTAGCTGCATATTCTTGTCTTTAACAATGAAGTCATGAGCTACCATGCTCTTGTAGTCTAGATAAACAGGGGCAAGCAATTTTTCTTCCTTCTCATGATGCCTAATAGGTATTCCAAAATGTTCAGCAAGGCGAGAAGCAAAGATGCCTCCAAAGACGGGCCCCTTTGAGCGGTTCAGACTCAGTCGTTTAGCAACGACGGCACCCAAGCAAAAAGTTGTGTCTTGAAACAAAGCATGGCGTAAAATGACAATGTCAGGGGCACTAAGATTCCCGCTGTTCCCGCGACCAATTAAACATCTACTAGCAAATAAAGCAAAGTAGCGCAGAATAGGGAAGTGTATACTAGTGATTCTTGCCCCTGAAACTTGTCTAGTTTCCCCTACAGCTATCATGTCAATAAACCCTTCAATGTCTTCACGACGTGGTTCATCAAGTCTACCTCCAAAGGGTACTTTGCATATTTCACAAAAATATAAGAGTGATATCTCCTTAATCACATCATATAAGCGAAACTCCACCGTAGGTGGTGTTTTCATAGCATGAAAATGAAAACTTTGCGTGAAAATATTGGTGAGTAAGAGATACTGTTCTTTTTGGTCGTGGTGAAATTTTTAGTAACTTACAATAAAAGTTAACCAAACTCAACAAGATTGGTAGCAACAACTCCTATAAGTGCCTAGAGACTATATCATGCATTAGAACTACTTGGGACCAAGAAAATTTGACATGCAATCTCAAGAACAAGGCCATCACAGCAGCATAAATTTGCAATAAATAAAGCACTAGAACAAAAACTAATTGGACCAATGGTGGAGTCACATACCAAGGAACAATCTCCCCAAACAGTTTGGTGGATGGTGCTTTGAGCAAGGAGATCGAAAATGGCAGCAAGATGAGCTAGACCTCGGGTTTGAGTTGTTTGGTGAATTTTTTGGGAGGAAGAAGAGAACATGGGTGCAGGAATAAGTGGAGGGGGCCACGTGGGGCCCACGAGGCAGGGTGGCGCGCCCTGGACCCTCGTGGCCACGTGCTGGCTCCCCTCGCTGTGTGTTCAGTGCCATATTTCCTCAAATATTCTAGAAAAAATCATATTTCATTTTCATGGCATTTGGAGAACTTTTATTTTTGGGATAATTTTTTATTGCACGGATAAGTCTGGAAACAGACAGAAAATACTATTTTTGCTTTATTTATCTTAATTAACAGAAAGTAAAAAGAGGATACAAAAGGTTGTGCTATCTAGATTCACCTATCCCATGCTCATCAAAAGGAATCCATTAACAAGGTTGATCAGGTCTTGTTAATAAACTCTTTTTGAGTAACATGAAACCGGAGAATTTTCGAATAACACTAGGTTACCTCAATGGGGATATGTATGTCCCCAACAATAAGGATGTCATATGTCTTCTTGATAGTAGGAAGAGGAAACTCAAAACCTCCAATAGTAATAGTTGAATTTTTTCCAATATAATTGATACTGTGGACCTGAGGTTGTTTCCTCAAAAAGTGTACCGTATGCTTATTACCATTGACATGAAAAGTGACATTGCCTTTGTTGCAATCAATAACAGCCCCTGCAGTATTCAAAAAGGGTCTTCCAAGAATAATAGACATACTATCGTCCTCGGGAATATCAAGTATAACAAAGTCCGTTAGAATAGTAACATTTGCAACTACAACAGGCACATCCTCACAAATACCGGCAGGTATAGCAGTTGATTTATCAGCCATTTGCAAAGATATTTCAGTAGGTGTCAACTTACTCAAGTCAAGTCTACGATATAAAGAGAGAGGCATAACACTAACACCGGCTCCAAGATCACATAGAGCAGTTTTAACATAGTTTTTCTTAATGGAGCAAGGTATTGTAGGTACTCCTGGATCTCCTAATTTCTTAGGCATTCCACCCTTAAAAGTGTAATTGGCAAGCATGGTGGAAATTCCTACTTCAGGTATCTTTCTTTTGTTGGTAATTATATCTTTCATATACTTAGCATAAGGATTTGTTTTAAGCACATCAGTCAAATGCATACGCAAAAAGATAGGTCTAATCATTTCAGCGAAGCGCTCAAAATCCTCATCATCCTTTTTATTGGATGGTTTCGGAGGAAAAGGCATGGGTTTCTATGGGGACCCCGACTTAAGAGTCGAGATCACCGAATGCACGTGTACAGTGATCCCAGAGATCAATGCTCACTGAACACACAGAAGCTGAATAACAAGAGTCTTACATCCATACATACCGTCTTACACAAATTATGGCCATTATGGCCAAGTCTTACATAGATAAAGCCTCAAGGGCTGAATAGAAATAACTCGAATAGCGGAAGTCTTCGAAGATAAGTAGAACCCATGCCATCTGCCTTAACCCTACAGGCATTCTGACTGGGATAGCGTCCTAGTTCGCATGCTCGTCTCCATAGAATTCTTCTTCATATTCCTATTCCTCCATGCCTGGCCAATTAAATAACCAATGGCAAGCCAATGATTACTTTGAATGTAATCGCAAGCAACCCATGATTTGGTTCAAGGAAACAATGCAATTGTACAACAATGAGCAATCTAGCTACGAGCTAGAATAAATATTTTACCATCAAGTATATGCATCAATAAATTCACGTAACCCCGAAGACAGGTTACCGATATCAACATGAATAGGATTCAACTCAACGAGTCAAGTCACCACCTTGACTCAACACATACTGATACTTTCACCGATATAGTAAAAATCTGGACATAGTTTAAGTAGCACCACCCAACTGTCCATGACCGTGGACACGGCTATTCGAATAGTTTTACACTCTGCAGAGGTTGCGCACTTTACCCACAAGATCCGGGAAGCTTTCGTGTCACCCACGATCCCGCGGTACCTCAAGTACTCGGGGGAAGCACCCGGTCATTATCTTTCCCTAGACGACACTAGCATAGGGTCCACTCGTTGGTACACGGCCCTCGAGTACAAACAATAGATCATGGGACTTGCCCTAATTTCAATGCCACGCGTACACGAAGGGACCAACGGTGTGTCCGGTGCCCTGTAAAAACAATCATGGTCGTCTATCCAAGCACGACCCCGTCCCGGGAAAGACCTCAAGTCTTCCCGTCACTAGTAATGCGGGCACCATGCTAGTATCGGCCTAAGTAATCAACAATGCCCCGTCCCATAAGGGGTAGAGTGGTTGCACATGTTTGGTTGGGACGGTAGTCACACATAAATCTAATCCATCATTTCACCCATGCACAAGATCTTTATTGGCACATCACTTCTTCCTCAAGTGATGACCTAACACAACATCACCCTCGGGCATTAGGGGCACCCGATGGGGTTTCTGAAAAGAATGCAACCACGAAGGTTTCATGGCACAAACATGCATCACTAAGCATCACTACTAATCATTAGCATTGCATCGAAGCATTTAGCAAGATCATGAATAAGTCATGCATCATGTGGTGGTTCTCAACTAGGACACCATCGTAACTCTTATCATCATGCATTCGGAAACAAACGGGTTCCGAAGAACACAAGGGTATCATGGTCAAAGGGCTGCTTGCCTGGATTGGCTTGGTCTTCAAAGTCTTCAAATCCTTCCCCTCCTTCTTCTTCAGCAACCTCGTCAAATACGGTATCTAATCGTTGCAAAATAAAAATGGGAAAATAAGACCACAATAAAAATAGAAAAATCAAAGTGCTCAGAAAAATGTCAACTTATTTTTGTTAAATACTAGAGGGAAAACTAAGCTGGCAAAAATTCTTAGTTTGAGTTTTGGAGTGGCAGAATGGGGTCTAAGAATATTTGAACAGAAGTTTTAATGTTCAAATATGAATTTAAATTTGAACAGAACAGAAAAGGTCCATGGACATGTGTGAAAGTGACATCATTAAATAGGTTGGATTTTTACAAGTTTTTAGGAACTGGAATTATTTCATTTGGACATATATTTAATTCAATGAAATTATTTAAAATCCCACAAAAAAGAAAAATGAAAAAGGCTCTGTGCCACTGGGCCAGAACGGCCACAGTGCAACGGCCCAGGGCGAAAAACAGCCCACCGCACGGCGCCAGCGCGCGCCAGGGTTTTTCAAACCGGACGGGCGGGGCCCGGCGTCAGTGAGAGGAGAGAGGAGCGAGGGCGAGGGAAGGCTGACAGGCGGGGCCAGCCTGTCATCCCTAACCCTCCGGCAGAGAGCCGGCGAGCTCACCGGCGATGTTTCCGGGCACGGCGGGGCGAGCTACGGGCAGGAATGGATCCAGCGGAGAGTCGCCTTTCTGGTGGTGGTGGTGCAGGTCGCCGGAGTGGCCTGGGTCGCCGACGGCGAGGTCACGCGGCGGAGAAACTTCGGGCGGATGCTGCTCCGGTCGATTCCGGCAGCTGCAGAGAAAGGGAAGAGGGGGAACGCATCAGTGTGGTTCTGTGGTGCCAGATCGAGTGCGAGAAGAGGCTGGGGTGGCCGGTACCGAGCAGGCGACGGGGAGCCGCCGTGGCGGAGCTCGAGCTCCATCTCGAGCTCGGGCGGGTTTGGAGTGGGGCGAGTAGCTCTGAGGGAAGATTGAGAGGGGGAGAGTGTTGTTAGTGAAGAGAGGAGGGGCTCGGGGGGCCTATTTATAGGAGGACGGTGAGGTGCCGTGGACCTGTGTGCCGGCGAGCGTCTGCTCGTCGCCACAGTGCACGGGAGGCACTGGGGAAGCGTCTGCGGTGTTGCTGGACAAGTTCCAGGGCAGAGGAGAAGAAGAGGGGGAGCGGGGGATGCTTCTGGAGCTGCGCGCGTGTGAAGCCGATGACTGGAGCTCGCGGGCGGCCGGCGCGCGTGCGAGGACGTCCACTGGAGGGACAAGGAGGAGGGGACAGCGCCGGGGGGAGTTGCGGATGCCGAGGCGCATCGAACGGCGCGAGGGGGAAGCACGAGGTGGTCGGGGGCGATGGATTGGGCGAGGCTACAGTGCGGGTGCGCACTGTAGCGTGCTCTGGAGCGCGTCTTCTGCATGCCACGGCATGCCGTTGGCTAGCTGTGCGCGTCCGCCGTGTCTGGGGGGTCCAGCATGAAGTAAATAATCGGGCTGTGGCCTTGGATGCCTTGGCTGTCCAGTGAGAGAGGAGGGAAGCTTCGAGATGGTAAGAATTGGGCTGTCCAGCAAGGTAAATTGGGGTTTTCACCCTTCAATCATTGAGCTCTGGTCATGGGTATGTTACTGGAGGTAGAAGGTAACTAGGTGAGGCTGTGGTATAAAGTTGAAGCAAAAGTAAATAGTAAAAGAGGACAAGATGATGGTTTTGGTAAAATGGCAGAAGGTGTTTGATTATGTTTTGGGCAAGCAATTGATCTCCACTAGCCATGACACTTAACAGGATTAAATGGCATATGGAAATAGGGTGTTTCACCAAATTTGGGCTTGTTTGAAGAAACTAGCCAATGTAACTTTGGTGAACCCTAGAATTCAACAGAAATGGTTTCACCATGTTTAAGTCAAGCTAATCATCTCCCCTTGATGCACCACTTGGTTTAGTGTCATCATTTGGGGTTATGATCATGCCCACAAAGTTTGAAGCCCCAGGTAAAAAGTTGGTAATGTAAAGTTGTTCAAATTTGAATTTGATTAGAAATGGTTTTGGGGTACTCTGATCAAGTTACCCTTCTCCAAAGCTTGTGCCATTTGGTGTAGATGCCTTATTAGACCATTCTAGCATGTGCACAAAGTTTGAGGGCATTTGGATAAGTTTGGCAATGTAAAGTTGCTCAAACTTCAGATATGGACAGAATGGTTTTGAGGGGTTTTGATGATGTTATCTTGCTTCCCAAGGCATGGGGCTTGGCAAGATCATCAAATATGTCATATGTGACATGATAGAATTTCCCTGGAATTTTTAGAGAATATTTCCTTTGTAAATATTTCAAAAGCTTGAAATATCCAAAAAGGGTTTCTGAGGGATTAGCCCATTATTTTGAACATGACCAAGTGTTGAAACTCTTATATATGGACAATATATGTCCTATGAGTCTTCCTGAATTTTGGCAAATATTTTTTAAATACTTAAATAATTTTTTCCTATTAAAGACCATTTCAGGCCTTAAGAAAAAGCTTTTAAATAAAATAGGATAATTACTTTTAAAATTATACTTTTGTGGTTTCTGGGAGTCCTATGACTACTAGGTTTCAAATACACTTTTTGAAATAATTTTCTCACCCTAAATCAAGCACTTGAAGTGCAAACCTAATTCAGGGGTTTTTGGAATACTAATTTGTGAAAATACATTTTGGCCAAATTAATTTTATAAGAAAATACTATACTGCTTTAAACACTTGGCATGATCATTGGGCATAAGTTTTGGGTAAGGAGATGAATTCTACAAGAGGTAATAGTTGACTTTAATGAGCACTTGAAAAACACAGGAAGAAAAACTCAATTCCAAATAAAAGCCAAATGAAAATTGCTGGTCCAAATTTTCATGCTTCATTGATGCAAATGACATGTTACAAAATGCAGGGTGTGACAGACCTACCCCCTTACAAGAATATCGTCCCCGAGATTCCTAAACTAGGTCTTAAAAGAGATCGTGATATTCGGATCTGAGATAATATTCACGTTCTCAGGTTGCTTCTGCTTCCGTGTGGTTGCTCCACTGGACCTTGAAGTACTTGATGGTGCGGCTTCGCGTCCGTCGTTCTGCCTCATCCAGAATGCGAATGGGCTTCTCACGGTAGGTCAAATCAGGCTGGAGATCAATGGCTTGGTGATCAACATCCTTGTAGAGATCAGGCTTGTTCGGAACTTGGAGACATTTCCGGAGTTGTGACATGTGGAATACGTTGTGCACATCAGATAGCTCAGGTGGTAGTTCAAACTAGTAAGCCACTTCTCCTCGTCGTGCGGTGATCTCAAAGGGTCCAATGAACCTCGGTGCGAGCTTCCCTTTGACGTGGAAACGCTTGGTTCCCTTTAGAGGAGTCACCCGTAGATACACATGGTCCCCGACATGGAAGCTCATATCCCGGCGGTGAGTGTCAGCATAGCTCTTCTGCCTTGACTTGGCTGCCTTCAAACGCTCTCTGACTAGTTGGACTTGCTCTTCTGCTTCGCGGAGAAAATCCGGTCCAAAGACTAGCCCTTCTCCAGTCTCTGACCAGTTGAGGGGTGTGCGACATCTGCATCCGTACAATACCTCAAATGGTGCCATCTGAAGGCTCGACTGATAACTGTTGTTGTAGGAGAACTCGGCAAAAGGGAGGCAATCTTCCCACTTGGCTCCATAGGCCAAAACACAGGCTCGGAGCATGTCTTCGAGAATTTGATTTACTCGCTCTGTGTGACCTCCGGTCTATGGGTGGAAAGCTGTGCTGAAAGACAACTTGGTTCCGAAGGCTTCTTGGAACTTCTTCCAGAACCTTGAGGTGAACTGGGTTCCTCGATCTGACACAATCTCCTTGGGAACGCCGTGAAGGCTTACGATTCTGTCGATGTAGAGAGCTGCCAGCCGGTTGCCATCGTAAGTGGTCTTGACAGGAATGAAATGGGCCACCTTGGTCAAATGGTCGACTATGACCCAGATGGAGTCATGTCCTCTATTCGACCTTGGTAATCCAGTGATGAAGTCCATTCCGACTTTGTCCCACTTCCACTCAGGAACCTTGAGTGGTTGGAGCAATCCAGCGGGTCGCTGATATTCAGCCTTGACCCTTTGGCACACATCACATTTTGCAACATAGGTTGCAATCTCCCTTTTCATCCCGTGCCACCAGAATCTTTCCTTCAAGTCTTGATACATCTTGGTTCCTCCAGGGTGGATGGAATACGGAGTGTCGTGGGCTTCTTGCAGGATCAGATTCTTCAGCTCCATCTTGTTTGGTACGCAGATGCGGCCTTTGTACCAAACAATCCCGTGCTCGTCCTCGGAGAATCCTGGGGCCTTGCCTAGCTTCATCTTCTTCTTGATGCCTTCAATGCTTGCGTGCCCACCTTGCGCCTTCTTGACTTCATCCATCAAGGTTGGCTTGACTTCCAAATGATCCAGAAATCCAGGGGTGACCAATTCCAAACTGAATTGTTCGAGCTCCTTAAACAGGGCTGGCTGCCTCTTTTGAATTATGGCATTCAAGGAGCAAGCCTTTCTGCTTAAGGCATCGGCCACCACGTTAGCCTTCCCGGGGTGATATTGAACACTGAGGTCATAGTCTTTGATGAGTTCCAACCATCTTCGTTGCCTCATGTTCAATTCCTTTTGGGAGAATATGTACTTCAGACTTTTGTGGTCTGTGTATATCTCACACCGTTTCCCTAGGAGGTAATGACGCCATGCCTTCAAGGCATGAACCACTGCTGCTAGCTCAAGATCGTGAGTAGCGTAGTTCTCTTCATGAGGTCGTAGCTGCCTGGAGAGGTAAGCTATGACTCGGCCTTCTTGCATCAGAACGCTTCCCAATCCGGTTCGAGAGGCATCACAATATATCACGAACTCCTTGTGAATATCAGGTGTTGCCAGAACTGGGGCGGTGGTCAATCTCTTCTTGAGCTCTTGGAAGCTCTCTTTGCATTTTGGCGTCCACTCGAACTTCTTGTCCTTCTTGAGGAGCTGAGTCATTGGCCGAGCAATGCTAGAGAACCCTTCCACGAATTTGCGGTAATAGCCCGCAAGTCTGAGGAAGCTTCTGACTTCCTTGACGGTCGTTGGAGATTGCCATTGGGTCACAATTTCGATCTTCGCGGGATCAACTGACAATCCTTCTTCGGTCAAGACATGACCTAAGAATCCAACTTTATGCAGCCATAACTCACACTTACTGAATTTGGCGTATAGTTGGTGCTCCCGAAGCTTGTCTAGGACCATCCTCAAATGTTGCTCATGTTCTTCCTCCGTCTTCGAGAAGACAAGAATGTCATCGATGAAGACAACAACAAACTTGTCCAAATATTCCATGAAGACTTTATTCATGAGATAAATGAAGTAAGCTGGGGCATTGGTTAACCCGAAGGACATGACTGTGCACTCGTACAGGCCATATCTGGTTACGAATGCCGTCTTCGGAATATCTTGGGGTCTGATCTTCAGCTGGTAGTACCCAGATCTAAAGTCGATCTTGGAGAACACCTTGGCTCCGCTGAGCTGATCAAACAGGTCTTCAATCTTGGGAAGTGGATACTTATTCTTGATTGTAACCTCATTGATGGAGCGATAGTCAATGCATAAGTGGATGGTACCGTCCCTCTTTGCCACAAACAGAACAGGTGATTTCCAAGGGGAGGCACTTGGGCGGATAAATCCCTTCCTCAGCTGCTCTTCCAGTTGCTTCTTCAACTCGGCTAATTCTTCCGTTCCCATTCTATAAGGCTTCTTATAGATGGGTCCTGCCCCGGGCACGAGCTCGATGATGAACTCAATGTCACGGTCAGGGGGCATTCCCGGTAGTTCATCCGGAAAGACATCAGGATACTCGCATACCACCGGTACTTGCTCTAGCCCAACTTCAGATAGACAGTTGACTTGAACGGCTTGAGCGGAAGAGGAGTTGGGAGCGAACTTAACTTCGACTCCTTGGTCATTGGTCACAGTGACAGTCCGATTTGCACAGTCTAACAAGCCTTGGTGCTTGCTGAGCCAATTCATGCCTAGGATCACATCCAAGCCTTGTGATCTCAGGACGATAAGGTCTGCTAGGAAATCTACACCGTTAATTGTAATACTGACTCCTTTACAGCCTATCTTAGCTCTCATCTCTGCTCCGGGGGTTTGTACCACCATGGGGTTATTCAGGGGTGTAGGGGTCATGCCACTTTTTAATGCAAATCTTTGAGTGACAAATGAATGCGTGGCTCCAGAATCAAACAAGACAGTTGCAGGTGCTGAGTTGACAAGGAACGTACCCAGCACGACGTCCGGGTCTTCCTGGGCTTCTTCAGCAGTGACGTGATTCACATGCCCCTTCCCATTGTTAGGCGGGTTGCGAGGAGCTGGGTTCCTTGGTGGTATCCCGCGGCCTTGTCCTGGGTTCTGCGCATTGGGGCGTGGGGCATCGGGCTTCTTGTTGGGGCACACCCTTGAGATGTGTCCTGACTGACCACATCCAAAGCAAGTGACTTGGTTTGGATTATTGATCTTGTTGCCACCACTGTTATTGGGGTTGAATGCTGGCCTTGGGTTGGCATACTGCTGAGGCTGATAGTTGGTGCGAGGTGCAGGAGCTCTTGGTTGCTGGTAGGTTGGCTTGACCGGGGCTGACTGCCACGGGCGAGGCTTCTGGTTGCTGGAACTTCCCTTGCTGACCATCTTGCGCTTGCGAGTGTCTTCCAAAGCACGCCGCTTGTCTTCAAGCATGAGTGCTTTGTTCACCAGGTCAGGGAAGGTTGGGCAGCCGCACACGACAAGCGAGTACTGCAGAGTCTGATTGAGTCCTTCCATGAAGCGCTCCCTTTTTGCAGCATCAGTGCTAACATCTTCATGGGCATACCTTGACAGAACACTGAACTTCTGCATGTACTCCTTGACAGTGCCACTTCCTTGCTTCAGGGCTCGAAACTCACGCTTTTTGATAGCCATGATTCTGGAAGGAATGTGGGCTTTGCGCAATTCTACCTTGAAGTTGTCCCAAGTGATGTCTTGCCCAGCATGCATGACCTTGAATCCATCCCACCAAGCTCTAGCAGTCCCCCCGAGGCAGTGGGCTGCATAAGCCACCTTCTCGCGATCTTCGGTGCATCCGACTAGTTCCAGCAAGTTCTCAATGGTGCGGACCCAGTCGTCTGCATCCAGGGGTTCATCAGTCTCGATGAAAGTTGGCGGTGCATGCTTCTTGAACTCTGCCAACGTGGAACGTTGATACGTCCCAAACGTATCCATAATTTTTGCTTGTGACATGCTTGTTTTGCATCATTGTCTCATGTTTATATTAATGTTTTTTTATCTTTTTAGGCATTTATTGGACTAACCTACTAATGGTTGCAAAAGTGCACAATGTTCTTGTTTTACACTTTATTGTGTATGAATTACTTGGAAATTGACAAAAACGCAAAAGGAGTCGTATTGGAGTAGGACTCTGACTTTCCTGAAATCTGTCTGATAACGTTTTTAGAAGATGGTCAAGTTCCATCCCAAAGACGACGTCAAACGGAAAAAACCTAGTTGCGAAAGTTGTGGGGAATTTCGAGAGGATGCCTCTGGATATAAAATTCGTCCAAATCGGAGTCCGGACGGCCGAGAAAAGCCCGTTTTACTGAAGCCCAAAATCTGATGACGGGAATCCGAGAGTCTATATAAAGAGAGGAAACCTAGGTCACCAAGGGCCACGAATTTTCCTCCTCCCAGGCCGCCGTCTTGGAGGGGAGAACCAGCACCATTGCAACACCATCCACAAGGAAGAAGGGGGGCCAAGGAGCCGCTGGCCCCTAGGGCCGCCGCCGCCTCGAGGGCCGCCGCCGCCACGGCTGCCGCCGGCCGCCTCCTCCTCTCCGGGCTGCACCTCTCCATCAACACCACCATCAATCTCTTGCTCACCATGGCCATGTGTGAGTAGTCTTCTCCGGGGCTGAGGGCTTGTACGTGTAGCTATGTGGTTATCTCTCTCTCCCATGATGTGATCTTCGTTGTGATCATAGGCTATGTTAATCTAGGGTGATCCCATGATATTTCCCCTTCCTCTATGTATTGAATTGATGTACTCATTTGTCTTTATCTAGTATAATCCCCGAGACCAAGGTGACAGCGGTATATTGGACATGGATTATAAGAATATTTTCATGAGTGATTTCCTCTTTTGTGTGTTGATTGAAAATTGAGAGTCTCTTGGTGCTTGTCTTTGACTATCCTGGAGATATGTTGTGGTGATTGTGGTACTCTCTTTGGATGGCCGCGGTGACATTGGGAAATCCATAGATTGAGAACTACGAACTTTGAGGTGTGCTTTTGTAGCCCTACATAATTCTCGTCCTCTCTTGACCACAAAGGAATGACCTCCGAGTGCGTCTCCATTGCATGTTTTATGGGAAATATCATGTGATTAGACTATGTCAATGTTGTTGGGAGTTGCCACTAGTGAAAGTATGAAGCCTGGGCCTTGTTTTCATCAATTGAACACCGTTTACTTTCAGTTTTGTTACATGTTTGCTTGCTGCCATTTTTATTTCAGATTTACAAATACATCTTTTGCCATCCATATCACTTGCCATTTAACATCTCTTCGCCGAACTAGTGCACCTATACATCTGACAAGTGTATTAGGTGTGTTGGGGACACAAGAGACTTCTTGTATCTTGATTGCAGGGTTGCTTGAAAGGGGTACGTTCAACCTCCACTTCCCTGAGTTCGATAAACCTTGGGTTACTCACTTAAGGGAAATTTGCTGCTGTCCTACAAACCTCTGCTCTTGGAGGCCCAACACTGTCTACAGGAATAGAAGCGTGTAGTAGACATCAAGCTATTTCTGGCGCCGTTGCCGGGGAAGTGAGGTAAGTGAAGGTACCTTCTCTAGATCTTGCAATTAAATCTTCTTGTTTCTTGTTTTTATTTCACTAGTTTTGCTTAATGGAAAATAACAAAAATATGAGAGAGCTTTATAAGCTCTACCTTGAACTTGGACATGATGTGTTTGAAGAGAAAATTAAAAAACCTTTGGAACTTTATTATTTGCATAACAATCATGATGGTGGTGATGTTATTAGTATGTTTTTTTAATATCAATATTGCTAATGACATGGAAAGCTCTAAGCTTGGGGATGACACGTTTGATGAACATGATATTTTTAGTCCCCCAACTTTTGTAGAGAAAATTTACTTTGATGATACTTTGCTTCCTATATATGATGATTACAATGATAAATGTGAGCTTTTTAGTCCACCTACTATTGAGGATAAAATTTATTATGATTATGATATGCCTCCTAAATATGATGATTACCATGATGGTTATGATTGCTTTACTCTCACTATTCCTAATAAGAAAGATTATGCTTATGTGGAGAGTAAGAGTACCTTTTTGCATGTGGATCATGGTAACAATGCTTTATGTGATGCTTATATTGTTGAGTTTATTCGTGATCCCACAGAAAATTATTATGAGAAGGGAACATATGCTTATAGATATTTCAATATTATCAAGTTCCCTCTCTTTATGTTGAAGGTTTTGAAGCTGCACTTGTTTTGTCTTCCTATGCTTATTGCTTTGTGCTTCAATGAATTATTCTATTGCAATATTCCTATGCATAGGAAGCATGTTAGGCTTAAATGTGTTTGGTATTTGCTCCTTGATGCTCTCTTTTGTTCTTCAACTCTTATTCCTATGAGAGCATCATTAAAGTCTTAAGCCTATCTTTATGGCTATAAAGAAAGAGCTCTAGGGAGACAACCCTTGTTATCTTTGCTTTCAGTTTGTTCTTTCAGTTTTTAGTGGTCTTGATGTTTGTTACTACTATAGCAACATCGTTGTATCTTTTCTTTTCAGCTTTGTGCCAAGTTTAGCCTCCGATTGCAAGAAAGTTCAAAAGTTGTGACATGCTGTCCAGAAAACAGATTCTGTCCTTGGACAGAAAAATTCGAATAAAATCACCAGATCATATTTTTGATCTGAATGTTTTTGACAGCGTGCTCTATACAATTGGCTTTCGAGCGTCTGTTCTGAGTTTTTTGATTTGAGTTGCAGAAGTGCCCCGAAAAAATTATTTACTACCTGCTGGTCTGTTTTTCACAGATTCTGTCCTGTTTTGCCTTTTCTTCGTTTTGCAAACCTTGAGCTTGCTTTTTCTTTGCAAAAACCTTTTGGCAATCTTGAGAAACAGTAGCTCTTCAAGATTATCTTTATTTCCAGTAGGGAAAAATTATTTTATTGTGGGTACTAACCTCGCTAATCAGATTATGATGAGTTATATATGATGGGATTTTTCAAGCGTGCGAGGGAAGATGATAAAAGAAGACTCAGGAGGGTCAAACGCTCAAGCTTGGGGATGCCCCCGTGCACCCCCAAAAAATATTCAAGAAGACTCAAGCGTCTAAGCTTGGGGATGCCCCCATGCATCCCCTTCTCCATCAACAATTATCAGTTCGTCTTTCGTTCCACTATAATTATCACTTCATGTGTTATGTGCTATGCTTGGAGCGTCTTGCTCTTAGTTTCCTTTTTAGTTTTCTTTAGCTTTGCTTGCTGGTCATAAATAAGTTGCATCTGATCATTCTTGTTTGGGAGAGAGACACGCTCCGCTTTTTCATGAAACACTCATGTTCTTCACTTATATCTTTTTGAGTGTTTTAGCTACCTTGTTATATGCTTCTAGCTCTTGTTTTTCTTTCATATCATGTTCAGAGCTATTAGTTCTTTTATAGAAAGTACTCTCTTGCTTCACTTATATCTATTTGGAGAGTTGATTGGTTTGAATTGCTAAATAATATGTTGGATCTGAAAAATGCCAAGTGTGGCCGTGGTGCAAAGAATAAAAAGCTTGCATAGTTTTGAAGATCATTGAGTAACTTGATCCCTATCAATTGTTCTGAGAAATTAAGTAGTTATGCCTAAACATGTAGATCATTTAATAAAGTCTTATTAGTGAAGAAATACCTTTGAAGTTTGCAATTGTTTAGTTTTTCACCATTGGTAGTTTTAAAGTTCTTGTTCTCTTTTTAGAAGTAAGATGGTTGACAAGGAAGATAGTGTAGAAGTCTTACAATTATGCTGAAAGGATGTTATAATTCTCTTGTACCGGTTAACATGTGCTTGCTAAAAACTTGCTAAACCAAAAACTCTGTACTGAGCAGGAATGCTGCTCGTGCATCCAAATTCCATAGCCAAAATTCTGCCATATGTGTCCACCATACCTACCTATGCATGGTATTTAATAGCCATTCTAAGTAAATTTCTCATGTGCTACCTTTAAAACCTTCAAAATTTATCATTATTTGTGTCTCTGTTTTAGCTCATGAGGAAGTGGTAGATAGTTCATTATTACTTGTGTTGGACAGAACGACCCCTGACGTGCATGAATAATGTGCATGTCCTTAATTTTGCAAAAAAAGCTGGCAAAAGGGTATGCCCAACCCACTTTACATGTCATCAATATCAATATCAAAAACCTCCTTCACACATCGTACCTGAGAAATCAGACAAACTTTGGCTAGTGATAAACAAAGGAGAAAGGGGAGTGTTATCATTCCTCTATGGGAGCCGCTCTTAAGTTCTGTTTGGCATGAGTAGTAGTGCATTGTTTATTACCATTCGTTGACATAAGCATACATCTCTCAAAATTGCTTTTATATCTCTATGTTTTCAAAAATAAAAAGCTCTAGCACATGAGTAATCCCTGCTTCCCTCTGTGAAGGGCCTATATTTACTTTTAAATGTTGAGTCAGTTTTCCTTTGTTCTAATCTTCTTCCTCCACCATAAGAAAGCATCTAGTGTTAACCCTGGGTTCAAGTTGATTATGTTCAAAATTTCTGCTTTGTTATATATAATCCTTGTGCATTGAACTTATCCATGAGATAAAATGTTGAAAAGTGGAAAGCATTGCTGAAACTTTATCTTCCTTTTGTGTTAACTAGAATGCTTTTGATGAGAGAACTCCTTTGGGGCTAACAGTTGTGCTTAACTTTATAGTTTCATGTCTTCAATTGTACTATTCATGAAAAGAATTTACTTATATGATCACTTGGTTATTCATTGTTTACTTGCTTTCAACTATAGACAATTGTTTTGGTTCACTTTATTTCAATTCATGTGCTTTACTATATTACTTGATCAAGATTGTGTTAGTAGCATGTCACCTCAAAAATTATCTATGTTATCATTCTATCTACTTGAGGACGAGTAGGAATTAAGCTTGGGGATGTTGATACGTCCCAAACGTATCCATAATTTTTGCTTGTGACATGCTTGTTTTGCATCATTGTCTCATGTTTATATTAAAGTTTTCTATCTTTTTAGGCATTTATTGTACTAACCTAATAATGGTTGCAAAAGTGCACAATGTTCTTATTTTACACTTTATTATGTAGGAATTACTTGGAAATTGACAAAAACGCAAAAGGAGTCATATTGGAGTAGGACTCTGACTTTCCTGAAATCTGTCTGAGAACGTTTTTAGAAGATGGTCACGTTCCGGCCCGAAGACAGCGTCAAACGGAAAAATCCTAGTTGCGAAAGTTGTGGGGAATTTTGAGAGGATGCTTCTGGATATAAAATTCGTCCAAATCGGAGTCCGGACGGCTGAGAAAAGCCCGTTTTACTGAAGCCCAAAATCTGATGACGGGAATCCGAGAGTCTATATAAAGAGAGGAAACCTAGGTCACCAAGGGCCACGCATTTTCCTCCTCCCAGGCCGCCGTCTTGGAGGGGAGGACTAGAACAATTGCAGCACCATCCACAAGGAAGAAGGAGGGCCAAGGAGCCGCTGCACCATAGGGCCGCCGCCGCCCCGAGGTCCGCCGCCGCCCCGGAGGGCTGCCGCCGCCGCCACGGCTGCCGCCGGCCGCCTCCTCCTCTCCGGGCTGCACCTCTCCATCAACACCACCATCAATCTCTTGCTCACCATGGCCATGTGTGAGTAGTCTTCTCCGGGGCTGAGGGCTTGTACGTTTAGCTATGTGGTTATCTCTCTCTCCCATGATGTGATCTTCGTTGTGATCATAGGCTATGTTAATCTAGGGTGATCCCATGATATTTCCTCTTCCTCTATGTATTGAATTGATGTACTCACTTGTCTTTATCTAGTATAATCCCTGAGACCAAGGTGACATCGGTCTATTGGACATGGATTAGAAGAATATTTTCATGAGTGATTTCCTCTTTTGTGTGTTGATTGAAGATTGAGAGTCTCTTGGTGCTTGTCTTTGACTATCCTGGAGATATGTTGTGGTGATTGTGGTACTCTCTTTGGATGGCCGCGGTGACATTGGGAAATCCATAGATTGAGAACTACGAACTTTAAGGTGTGCTTTTGTAGCCCTACATAATTCTCGTCCTCTCTTGACCACAAAGAATGACCTCCGAGTGCGTCTCCATTGCATGTTTTATGGGAAATATCATGTGATTAGACTATGTCAATGTTGTTGGGAGTTGCCACTAGTGAAAGTATGAAGCCTAGGCCTTGTTTTCATCAATTGAACACCGTTTACTTTCAGTTTTGTTACATGTTTGCTTGCTGCCATTTTTATTTCAGATTTACAAATACATCTTTTGCCATCCATATCACTTGCCATTTAACATCTCTTCGCCGAACTAGTGCACCTATACATCTGACAAGTGTATTAGGTGTGTTGGGGACACAAGAGACTTCTTGTATCTTGATTGCAGGGTTGCTTGAAAGGGGTACGTTCAACCTCCACTTCCCCGAGTTCGATAAACCTTTGGGTTACTCACTTAAGGGAAATTTGCTGCTGTCCTACAAACCTCTGCTCTTGGAGGCCCAACACTGTCTACAGGAATAGAAGCGTGTAGTAGACATCAAACGTCCATTGCCATTCCCCGCCGATTGGCGGTTGTTGGTGATAGCTTGAGCAATCAACTAAAGGGCTGCGGTGTTGGCTTGGCGTTCCTCTCGGAAAGCTTGGAGAAGCTGAGCCATGTCCATGTTCGGAGGAGGTGGTGGTGGTGGAGCTTGGTCGTTGGTTTGGTCGCGGCCTGCCTCTGATTGAGCGGATGCTCCGGCTTCAGGCTGCTGGGTAGAGGTACCAGTACGAGTTACAACAGGCATCCTGTTGGAGCGGTAAAAGGTCTCATGACTTGGAAGAGGGAAAGCAATATAGATGGGTGCCTAGTAAGGGGGTGGTTGTGACACTAATCAAATCATGCAAGGGCCGAAAGGGCCAAACACATTCATTAAAGTCCAAATGGGTGATGTAGTCGTTTACATATTTCCCGAAGGGAGAACACGACATACATCCAAGCACAACAAAAGGAAACACTAGATGGTTTCATACGAACCATACAAGGACTCGACTGCGCATAGGGGTTACACGACCTATCCTACCGTAGAGGTCACGAACTGGCATATCCGAGTTGTGAATAATGCCTAAGCGGAGGAATGCTCGTTCGCGTATTCTAGCTCTTCTGGGTCTTCCTCCTTGTCTTCATCTGTCTGGGCCCCCTTGTCACTTGAGGGTGTGGGGGAGTGGAGGAGTTGGATACGATGGTGCTTCATCGGTGGTGCAGGGAAAAGTTTGCGATATTCCCTTGCTGTCATACGGCGTCGCCGAGGTGGTTCTTAATCCTTGGAAGATACATCTCCTGAGGTCCTTCCGCCTCAGTACGCGATAGCGGACTGTCCGGGAGGTGCTCCTTCCTTCTTGATCCTATCTGTCTTCTCTTATGCTCGACGAAGAAGTGCCTTGGTCTTGTGAAGTTCTTCTCGGAGCTTCATCGATTCCGAGGCCAAATCTTGTGCCAAGCTGTCGGCACATAGACTGAAGTAGGTATGGAATCGAAGTGGAACTCCTTCCTTCAGTGGAGGGGCTAGTGTGCTGCTCTCATCTTCACCTTCCTTCCGGTAAGGCAAGAAGCGGGTTGTCATCTTGGCTGCCATCTCCGGAAGAAGCTCGCAGAGACGGGCCAGTGCCTTGAGTGCAGCAGCCTCGACAGCTAGAGGCAGTGTTGCCATCTAGGGTCCCTCGAAGAACCAACTTGTGGGAGGATCGTTTGCCTTCACGATCACTTCCACATGGTACTCCACCTCAGTGTCCCTAACCCAATGCTCAAGGTAGGTGAGGATGGGTGCTCGATGGAACTGGCACTCCTGGAGGCTATCCTCGAGAAGCAAGGGAAACCCAGTGGTCGGGTGCTCTTCAGGTACAGTGGCCATCTACAAAGGGTGAATAGGAGAGGTTAATAAGCTGATGATATCTCAGGTTGGTAAGGTTTAGAAAAGAAGAGAGGTTCAGAAGGTTTTTGAAAAGGGGTCTCATCTAACTAATGCCCATGCTAACTAAGGCTTCCTACAGTCAGGATGGCTCTGATGCCAGCTCTTTGGGGACCCCGACTTAAGAGTCGAGATCACCGAATGCACGTGTACAGTGATCCCAGAGATCAATGCTCACTGAACACACAGAAGCTGAATAACAAGAGTCTTACATCCATACATACCGTCTTACACAAATTATGGCCATTATGGCCAAGTCTTACATAGATAAAGCCTCAAGGGCTGAATAGCAAATAACTCGAATAGCGGAAGTCTTCGAAGATAAGTAGAACCCGTGCCATCTGCCTTAACCCTACAGGCATTCTGACTGGGATAGCGTCCTAGTTCACATGCTCGTCTCCATAGAATTCTTCTTCATATTCCTGTTCCTCCATGCCTGGCCAATTAAATAACCAGTGGCAAGCCAATGAGTACTTTGAATGTACTCGCAAGCAACCCATGATTTGGTTCAAGGTAACAATGCAATTGTACAACAATGAGCAATCTAGATACGAGCTAGAATAAATATTCTACCATCAAGTATATGCATCAATAAATTCACGTAACCCCGAAGACAGGTTACCGATATCAACATGAATAGGATTCAACTCAACGAGTCAAGTCACCACCTTGACTCAACACATACTCATACTTTCACCGATATAGTAAAATTCTGGACATAGTTTAAGTAGCACCACCCAACTGTCCATGACCGTGGACACGGCTATTCGAATAGTTTTACACTCTGCAGAGGTTGCGCACTTTACCCACAAGATCCGGGAAGCTTTTGTGTCACCCACGATCCCACAGTACCTCAAGTACTCGGGGGAAGCACCCGGTCATTATCTTTCCCTAGACGACACTAGCATAGGGTCCACTCGTTGGTACACGGCCCTCGAGTACAAACAATAGATCATGGGACTTGCCCTAATTTCAATGCCACGCGTACACGAAGGGACCAACGGTGTGTCCGGTGCCCTGTAAAAACAGGCATGGCCGTCTATCCAAGCACGACCCCGTCCCGGGAAAGACCTCAAGTCTTCCCATCACTAGTAATGCGGGCACCATGCTAGTATCGGCCTAAGTAATCAATAATGCCCCGTCCCATAAGGGGTAGAGTGGTTGCACATGTTTAGTTGGGACGGTAGTCACACATAAATCTAATCCATCATTTCACCCATGCACAAGATCTTTATTGGCACATCACTTCTTCCTCAAGTGATGACCTAACACAACATCACCCTCGGGCATTAGGGGCACCCGATGTTTTTTTTGAAAAGAATGCAACCACGAAGGTTTCATGGCACAAACATGCATCACTACTAATCATTAGCATTGCATCTAAGCATTTAGCAAGATCATGAATAAGTCATGCATCATGTGGTGGTTCTCAACTAGGTCACCACCGTAACTCTTATCATCATGCATTCGGAAACAAACGGGTTCCGAAGAACACAAGGGTATCATGGTCAAAGGGCTGCTTGCCTGGATTGGCTTGGTCTTCAAAGTCTTCAAATCCTTCCCCTCCTTCTTCTTCAGCAACCTCGTCAAATACGGTATCTAATCGTCGCAAAATAACAACGGGAAAATAAGACCACAATAAAAACAGAAAAATCAAAGTGCTCAGAAAAATGTCAACTTATTTTTGTTAAATACTAGAGGCAAAACTAAGATGGCAAAAATTCTTAGTTTGAGTTTTGGAGTTGCAGAATGGGGTCTAAGAATATTTGAACAGAAGTTTTAATGTTCAAATATGAATTTAAATTTGAATAGAACAGAAAAGGTCCATGGACATGTGTGAAAGTGACATCATTAAATAGGTTGGATTTTTACAAGTTTTTAGGAACTGGAATTATTTCATTTGGACATATATTTAATTCTGTGAAATTAATTGAAATCCCAGAGAAAAGAAAAATGAAAAAGGCTCTGTGCCACTGGGCCAGAACGGCCACAGTGCAACGGCCCAGGGCGAAAAACAGCCCACCGCACGTCGCCAGCGCGCGCCAGGGTTTTTCAAACCTGACGGGCGGGGACCGGCATCAGTGAGAGGAGAGAGGAGCGAGGGCGAGGAGAGGCTGACAGGCGGGGCCCGCCTGTCATCCCTAACCCTCCGGCAGAGAGCCGGCGAGCTCACCGGTGACGTTTCCGGGCACGGCGGGGCGAGCTACGGGTAGGAATGGATCCAGCAGAGAGTCGCCGTTCTGGTGGTGGTGGTGCGGGTCGCCGGAGTGGCCTGGGTCGCCAACGGCGAGGTCACGCGGCGGAGAAACTTCGGGCGGATGCTGCTCCGGTCGATTCCGGCAGCTGCAGAGAGAGGGAAGAGGGGGAAACACATCAGTGTGGTTCTGTGGTGCCAGATCGAGTGCGAGAAGAGGCTGGGGTGGCCTGTACCGAGCAGGCGACGGGGAGCCGCCGCGGCGGAGCTCGAGCTCGATCTCGAGCTCGGGCGGGTTTGGAGTGGGGCGAGTAGCTCTTAGGGAAGATTGAGAGGGGGAGAATGCTGTTGGTGAAGAGAGGAGGGGCTCAAGGGGCCTATTTATAGGAGGACGGCGAGGTGCCGTGGACCTGTGCGCCGTCGAGCCTTTGCTCGTCGCCACAGTGCACGGGAGGCGCTGGGGAAGCATCTGCGGTGTTGCTAGACGATTTCCAGTGCAGAGGAGAGGAAGAGGGGGAGCGGGGGATGCTTCTGGAGCTGCGCGCGTGTGAAGCCGACGACTGGAGCTCGCGGGCGGCCGGCGCGCGTGCGTGGACGTCCACTGGAGGGAGAAGGAGGAGGGGGACAGCGCCGGGGGGAGTTCCGGACGCCGAGGCGCATCGAACGGCGTGAGGGGGAAGCACGAGGTGGTCGGGGGCGATGGATTGGGCGAGGCTACAGTGCGGGTGCGCACTGTAGCGTGCTCTGGAGCGCGTCTTCTGCATGCCACGGCATGTCGTTGGCTAGCTGGGCGCGTCCGCCGTGTCTGGGGGGTCCAGCATGAAGTAAATATTCGGGATGTGGCCTTGGATGCCTTGGTTGTCCAGTGAGAGAGGAGGGAAGCTGGGAGATGGTAAGAATTAGGCTGTTCAGCAAGGTAAATTGGGGTTTTCACCCTTCAATCATTGAACTCTGATCATGGGGATGTTACTGGAGGTAGAAGGTAACTAGGTGAGGCTGTGGTAGAAAGTTGAAGCAAAAGTAAATAGTAAAAGAGGTCAAGATGATGGTTTTGGTAAAATGGCACAAGGTGTTTGATTATGTTTTGGGCAAGCAATTGATCTCCACTAGCCATGACACTTAACAGGATTAAATGGCATATGGAAATAGGGTGTTTCACCAAATTTGGGCTTGTTTGAAGAAACTAGCCAATGTAACTTTGGTGAACCCTAGAATTCAACAGAAATGGTTTCACCATGCTTAAGACAAGCTAATCATCTCCCCTTGATGCACCACTTGGTGTATTGTCATAATTTGGGGTTATGATCATGCCCACAAAGTTTGAAGCCCCAGGTAAAAAGTTGGTAATGTAAAGTTGTTCAAATTTGAATTTGAACAGAAATGGTTTTGGGGTACTCTGATCAAGTTACCCTTCTCCAAAGCTTGTGCTATTTGGTCTAGATGCCTTATTAGACCATTCTAGCATGTGCACCAAGTTTGAGGGCATTTGGATAAGTTTGGCAATGTAAAGTTGCTCAAACTTCAAATATGGACATAATGGTTTTGAGGGGTTTTGATGATGTTATCTTGCTTCCCAAGGCATGGGGCTTGGCAATATCATCAAATATGTCATATGTGACATGATAGAATTTCCATGGAATTTTAAGAGAATATTTCCTTTGTAAATATTTCAAAAGCTTGAAATATCCAAAAAGGGTTTTTGAGGGATTAGCCCATTATTTTGAACATGACCAAGTGTTGAACTCTTATATATGGACAATATATGTCCTATGAGTCTTCCTGAATTTTGGCAAATATTTTTGAAATACTTAAATAATTTTTTCCTATTAAAGACCATTTCTGGTCTTAAGAAAAAGCTTTTAAATAAAATAGGAAAATAACTTTTAAAATTATACTTTTGTGGTTTCTGGGAGTCCTATGACTACTAGGTTTCAAATACACTTTTTGAAATAATTTTCTCACCCTAAATCAAGCACTTGAAGTGCAAACCTCAATTCAGGGGTTTTTGGAATACTAATTTGTGAAAATACATTTTGGCCAAATTAATTTTATAAGAAAATACTATAGTGCTTTAAACACTTGGCATGATCATTGGGCATAAGTTTTGGGTAAGGAGATGAATTCTACAAGAGGTAATAGTTGACTTTAATGAGCACTTGAAAAACACAGGAAGAAAAACTCAATTCCAAATAAAAGCCAAATGATGCCAAAAAAATTGCTGGTCCAAATTTTCATGCTTCATTGATGCAAATGACAAGTTACAAAATGCAGGGTGTGACAGTTTCTGAACCCATGGTTCTCTTTCCCTACCGTGCTTCAGAGCAACAAAGTCTCTCTTATCATAACGTTGATTCTTTGATTGTGGGTTATCAAGATCAACAACAGGTTCAATCTCTACATCATTATCATTGCTAGGTTGAGCATCATCATGAACATCATCATTAATATTATCACTAGGTTCATGTTCATTACCAGATTGTGTCTCAGCATCAGAAACAGATATATCATTGGGATTCTCAGGTGTGTCAGCTACAGGTTCACTAGAAGCATGCAAAGTTCTATCATTTTTCTTTTTCTTCTTCTTAGAAGAACTAGGTGCATCTAAATTAGCTCTATGAGAATCTTGCTCAATTCTCTTAGGGTGGCCTTCAGGATACAGAGGTTCCTGAGCCATTTTACCACCTCTAGTTGCAACTCTAACAGCATAGTCATTATTCTTACTATTTAATTCACTGAGCAAATCATTATGAGCCTTAAGTACTTGTTCTACTTGAGTGGTGACCATAGAAGCATGTATACTAATGAGTTTCAGTTCACCTTTAGCTCTAGACAAATAATCACTCAAGCGTTCAATCATATAAGCACTGTGTTGTAATTGTCTACCAACATAAGCATTGAAGTTTTCTTGTTTCACAATGAAATTGTCAAACTCATCTAAGCATTGGCTAGCAGACTTATAACGAGGAATATCACCTTCATCAAATCTATAAAGAGAATTTACCTTTACTACCTGTGTCCGGTTATCAAGGCCATGTATTTCTTCAATAGGAGGTAAATTCTTAACATCTTCAGCTTTAATACCTTTTTCTTTCATAGATTTCTTTGCCTCTTGCATATCTTCGGGACTGAGAAATAGAACACCTCTTTTCTTCGGAGTTGGCTTAGGGGCTAGTTCAGGAAGTGTCCAATTATTTTCATTGGCCAACATATTATTCAATAATAATTCAGCTTGTTCAACTGTTCTTTCCCTGAAAACACAACCAACACAACTATCCAGGTGGTCTCTGGAAGCATCGGTTAGTCCATTATAAAAGACATCAAGTATATCATGCATCTCAAGAGGATGATCAGGCAAAGTATTAAGTAACTGGAGAAGCCTCCCCCAAGCTTGTGGGAGAGTCTCTTCTTCAATTTGCACAAAGTTATATATTTCACGTAAGGCAGCTTGTTTATTATGAGCAGGAAAATATTTAGCAGAGAAGTAATACATCATATCCTGGGGACTACGCACACAACCAGGATCAAGAAAATAAACCAAGTCTTAGCATCACCCTTTAACGAGAACGGAAATAGCTTAAGGATATAGTAGTAATGAATCTTTTCATCGTTGGTAAACAGGGTGGCTATATCATTCAACTTAGTAAGATGTGCCACAATAGTTTGACACTCATAGCCATGGAAAGGATCAGATTCAACCAAAGTAATTAACTCAGGATCAACAGAGAATTCATAATCCTTATCAGTGACACAGATAGGTGAAGTAGCAAAGGCAGGGTCATGTTTCATTCTAGCATTCAAGGACTTTTCTTTCAGCTTAGCTAATAACTTCTTAAGATCATATCTATCATTGCAAGAAAGAAAGTATCTAGCAGTTTCTTCATCCATAACATAACCCTCAGGCACAACAGACAATTCATATCTATTGGGAGTAGTTTCATCATCGCTTTCATAAATATCATCAGTTTCAACATTTGCATTCTCCCTAACCTTAGCAATTTGTTCATCTAGAAATTCACCTAGTGGCACAGTATCACGCATAGAAGTAGTTTCATCATACATAGCAGAAGTGGCATCATCAAGAACATACGACATATCAGATTCAATAGCAGGAGTAGGTGTCGCAAGTTTACTCATAACAGAAGGAGAATCAAGTGCAGAGCTAGATGGCAGTTCCTTACCTCCCCTCGTAGTTGAGGGTAAGATCTTGGTTTTTGAGTCCTTCAAATTCTTCATAGTAATCAATAGATATAAATCCCAAGTGACTTAAAGAATAGAGCTATGCTCCTCGGCAACGGCGCCAGAAAATGGTCTTGATAACCCACAAGTGTAGGGGATCGCAACAGTTTTCGAGGGTAAAGTATTCAACCCAAATCTGTTGATTCGACACAAGGGGAGCCAAAGAATACTCTTAAGTATTAGCAGCTGAGTTGTCAATTCAACCACACCTGGAAACTTAGTATCTGCAGCAAGATAGTTTAGTAGCAAAGTAATATGATAGTGGCGGTAGCAGCAATAAAAGTAACGATAGTGTTTTTGTAGTTTTTGTAATAGTAGCAACGGAAAAGTAAATAAGCAACAAGCGGTATAGGAAAAGCTCGTAGGCATTGGATCGGTGATGGGAAATTATGTCGGATGCAATTCATCATGTAGAAGTTATAACCTAGGGTGACACAGAACTAGCTCCAGTTCATCAATGCAATGTAGGCATGTATTCCGAATATAGTCATACGTGCTTATGGAAAAGAACTTGCATGACATCTTTTGTCGTACACTCCCGTGGCAGCGGGGTCCTATTGGAAACTAAGGGATATTAAGGCCTCCTTTTAATAGAGTATCGTACCAAAGCATTAACACATAGTGAATACATGAACTCCTCAAACTATGGTCATCACCGGGAGTGGTCCCGATTATTGTCACTTCGGGGTTGCCGGATCATAACATATAGTAGGTGACTATAGACTTGCAAGATAGGATCAAGAACACACATATATTCATGAAAACATAATAGGTTCAGATCTGAAATCATGGCACTCGGGCCCTAGTGACAAGCATTAAGCATAGCGAAGTCATAGCAAAATCAATCTCAGAACATAGTGGATACTAGGGATCAAAACCTAACAAAACTAACTCGATTACATGATAGATCCCATCCAACCCATCATCGTCCAGCAAGCCTACGATGGAATTACTCACGCACGGCAGTGAGCATCATGGAATTGGTGATGGAGGAAGATTGATGATGATGATGGCGACGATCTCCACTCTCCGGAGCCCCGAACGGACTCCAGATTAGCCCTCTCGAGAGAGATTAGGGCTTGGCGGCGGCTTAGTCTCGTGAAACGCGATAATTCTTTCTTCCTGATTTTTTTCTCCCCGAAAGTGAAGATATAGGATCTGGGGGTACGTCGGTGGAGCACCAGGGGGGCCACGAGGTAGGGGGCGCGCCTTGGGCAGGGGGCACGCCCCCCACCCTCGTGGACAGGTCGTGGGCCCCCTGGTGTGGATCTTCTTGCAGATATTTTTTATATATTCCGAAATAATT
The DNA here is from genome assembly GCA_902687465.1 of Secale cereale. NCBI lineage: Eukaryota > Viridiplantae > Streptophyta > Magnoliopsida > Poales > Poaceae > Secale > Secale cereale. Next base: position 254,874,216 of record LR738711.1, on the reverse strand, counting down.
CTCCGTTGATTTTCAGGCGATTCCGAGAACTTTTTATTCTGCACAAAAAAACACCATCGCAGTTCTGCTGAAAATAGCATCAATCCGGGTTAGTTCCATTCAAATCATGCAAGTTAGAGTCCAAAACAAGGGCAAAAGGGTTTGGAAAAGTAGATACGTTGGAGACGTATCAGTATGACAAGACAACCTTGATAGGGTGGCCCTGGAAGTAATGGCGCAGCTTCCTGGAGACGACAAGGAGCGCTAGGAGCAGCTTTTGAGGCATCGGGTAGCGCGAGCACGCGTCGCGCAGTACGGTGTGATGAAGTACATTGGGTGCTCCACGAGGGTCGGCGCCACGGATCCTCAGGCGCTTCAGGAATCTTGGGTGCTTCTTGCTGGACGGCGGGGCCGCTAGTAACCGGGGTCGAATCTACCTCCGGATCTTCGTCAGGGGGCGACGGGCGTCCTGAGGATGCCAAATTGCCATGTGGCCTCGCGCTTCGGGGCCTCTTCTCGCGTTCCACCACTAGTGCTGCACTAGCGGAGTGAGGCGTCGCGGCGAGATAGAGAGTCATAGGTTCCAGGGGTCATGGTGCTACCATAACCGGCGAGCTGGTGAGGTATTCCTTGAGATCCTGGAAGGCAGCATCGGCCTCCGGAGTCCACTCAAAGGGCCCCTTCTTCTTCATGAGCTTGAAGAATGAGAGGGCGCGTTCACCAAGCTTAGAGATGAAGCGCCCCAGGGACGTTACGCATCCCGCAAGCTTCTGCATCTCCTTCAGGTTTGTGGGCGGCTTCATTCTTTCGATGGCCTTGATCTTCTCCGGATTAGTTTCAATGCCCCGGTGTGAAACCAGGAACCCTAGCAACTTGCCAGAGGGTACACCAAACACGCACTTCTCAGGGTTGAGGCACAGCTTCACCTTGCGCAGGTTGGCAAACGTTTCTTCTAGGTCCTGGATGAGAGTCCTGGCCTCTCTGGTGTTGACCACGATGTCGTTGACGTAGGCCTCCGCGTTCCTCCCGAGCTGAGGGCCGAGGGTGATGTGCATCAGGCGTTGGAAGGTGGCGCCCGTGTTTCTCAGCCCGAAAGGCATGCAGGTGTAGCAGTAGACCCCGCAAGGGGTCAGGAACACCGTTTTCTCCACATCCTCCACCGCCATCTTAATTTAGTGGTAGCCCGAGAAGGCATCGAGGAAGCAGAGCAGGTCGCACTCCACCGTTGAATCAACGATCTGGTCGATGCGCGGGAGAGGGAACGGGTCCTGAGGGCAGAATTTGTTGAGGCTCATGAAGTCGACGCACATGCGCTCCTTGCCTCCTTTCTTCAGGGCTATGACGGGGTTGGCCAACCACTCCGGGTGCCGTACCTCCCGTACGACGCATGCTTCCTCTAGCTTCCAAACCTCCTGAACGATGAAGGCCTGCTTCTCCGGGGCATGTATGCGTGCTTTTTGCTTGGTAGGGCGTGCGTTGGGGCACACCGTAAGGTGATGCTCGATGACGTGCCTAGGCACCCTGACCAAATCAGCGGCTTTCCAAGCAAACACATCCTTGTTAGCCCTGAGGAAGCTAACCAACGCTGCCTCTTGCTCAGGGTCCATGCCCGTGGCGACGGTGAAGGTGGCTCCTGAGCCCTCCTCGACAGCGGGCACCTGTTTCGTCTCGGCCGGGTCCTGAGAGAAGAGCTGCTTCTTCTTGGCAGGCGCGGCTTCCTGCGTCTCCGGAGGCCCCTTCGCATCTGAATAAGCTGCGGTGGCAGCCCTGTAAGCGCGCCCGAGGACCTGAAGGGCAGCCTTGGGGTCCCCTTTGATGGTGATGATGCCGTTTCTCCCGGGCATCTTGACGGTGTTGTAGCCCGGGTGAGTCGCCGCCATGAATTTCGCCAAGGCTGGGAAGCCGAGGACGGTGTTGTAGGGCAGGTGGATGGGCGCAACGCCGAAGTCGATGAGCTCAGTCCGGTAGTTAGCGGGTGTGCCGAAGGTGACCGGGAGGCGGATCTGGCCGAGCGGGACTGCCTGTAGGACACAGGCAGATGACCGAAGGCCTCGGGGGAGAGGATGTTGAGCCCGGCGCCACAGTCGATGAGGGTCCTCGTGACGGCCACCCCGCAGATGGTGGGAGTGCATACCGTGGGGAGGACGTTCGTGCCAGCTGCAACTGTGGCACGGTCGCCCGGGCCGAAGGTGACGACGTGCTCCCGCGCGCCCTGTGCCCGTGGGGCCTCCTGCGGCTGGGCGGGGGCGCCGATCCGCCGAAAGTGTGGCTTGATGTGTCGGGCCGACGCCGGTGATTGGGATCCTCCGAGGATGCAGGCGACCCCGCGGCAGGGCAGCCCCCCGCCTGTGGTGCCCCGCAGCTCGTCGACGTGGGCCATACGAGCGTCGAGCTCCTCCGTGGGTGGCCAGTGCCCGGGCAGCCTCTGCGCCACTAAGAGCGCCGCCGGCGAGGCCACAGGGAGCGGAAGTGGCGGAGCAGGCCGCTTCCAGGTGGCCAGGCCGGCGAAAGCGTCGTCGGGGAAGGAGGCGGAGCGCCCATGGGTGGCGTGGTCTGCCGGTGCCGCTCGGACGACGGGGATAGCGCCAGCCTCCACGCGGGTGCGGCAGGCCATGGTCATCATGGCGGCACAGAGCAGGAGAGGGGAGGTGAGGTCGTCAGAGAGGCGAGATTTTGACACGCCCCCTACCTGGCGCACCAAATGTCGGATTACGGGCTCCGCAAACCCAAGAAGTTCGAACACAGGGGGCGTGAATGAAGATCTCTCCCACTCACACCTGCCTAGCGTCTCGCCCTCGTCCAATCAAGAGATTCAGCGAACAACAAGTAAAACACACACGAATTTACCCAGGTTCAGGCCACCCTGCGGTGTAAAACCCTACTTCCTGCTTTTGTGGATTAGCCTTGGGGGGGCTTGAGCAGTGGTTTCTGAGCTCAGGAGGAGACCTCAGAGGGTCAGGAGGCAAGGGCTCTTGCTCCTTTGTGCGAGGGCGGAGTCTCTGGATCTGATCCGAATCCCCCTCCATAGTGGAGACCCTAGCTACTTATATAGGCAGCCAGGGTCCTCTTCCCACAAAATGTTTAGGCGGGAAGGGATCCCACAAGGGCCATTTTGAGCGGGAACACAAGGACGTTCCTATCCTGAAAAAAGCGGTCTTCGCCTGCAAAGGGATTAGGCGGTGACGCGGAGGTGGGCTCGGTGGTGACATCCTCCCTGTCGTCCTTGCGGTCTTCGGTCTTGTTACGCCAATGGGGAAACCTTTGCCCGCTCCTCGGGAACCTGTGCCTGCGCTGTCTCCTTTGCACCAAAACGGCAACTGCGCCGCTGGCACCCGCTGGTGTGGTGCGTCACTGCTCGCGTCACTGCCTCCTCCTGAGGCAGGCTTGGCCTTGGATTCTCCGCCCCTCCGGAGCAACCTAGCTGAGGCCGCTCCTGAGGGGGTCTTGACGTTGTTCTCCTCGCAAGGTCTAGGCCCCTCGCGAGGGTCTTGAGCAGCTGGTCGATCAGTTGGGCCGTACCAGGCCTAGTAGGAGTGCGTCGCGGCCTGCAGACAGGCAAGTCTGGGGACCATGGTTCCTAGGACGCCGACATTGCCCCTTGTGTTCGGTGTTTAGCTTGCCGGTCTGCTTAAAGACCCAACAATTTCGGTTGGTATGATTTGCAGGTTTATTAGGGGTGCCATGAATCTGGCAAGGCCTTTCTAGTATTTTGTCCAAACTAGATGGACTATCTTTGTTGCCTTTGAATGGCTTCTTCCATTGAACAGGCCTGGAGCCACTGAATCCGACGTTCACTGCCGTGTCGTCTGTAATTCCAGTATTGTTTCAACGCTTGTTTTTATTGCGCCATGGCTTGCCATTGCCATCCCTGACTTCAGAGGTGCCAGGGTCGCTGGTGCTGTTGCTGCTACGAGCCAGCCAGCTATCCTCGCCCGCGCAAAAGCGGGTCATCGGTGTGATTAGGGCTTCCATTGTCCTCGGCTTTTCTTGACCGAGGTGTCTAGCCAGCCACTCGTCCCGGACACTGTGTTTGAAGGCTGCTAAGGCCTCGGCGTCGGGGCAATCAACAATTTGGTTCTTTTTAGTTAAGAACATATTCCAAAGCTTGCGGGCTGACTCCTCGGGTTGCTGGATTGTATGACTTAGATCATCAGCATTGGGGGGCCGGACATAAGTCCCCTAAAAGTGGGCTCGAAAAGCGTCGTCAAGTTCTTCCCAGCTTCCTATGGAGTTCTTTGGGAGGCTGTTTAGCTAGTGCCGGGCTGGCCCTTTCAGCTTGAGAGGTAAGTATTTGATGGCGTGGAGGTCATCTCCACGAGCCATGTGGATGTGAAGAATGAAGTCTTCTATCCATACAGGGGGGTCCGTTGTTCCATCATATGCCTCGATGTTTACGGGTTTAAACCCTTCTGGAAATTCGTGGTCCATCACCTCGTCGGTGAAGCACAGGGGGTGTGCAGCGCCCCTATATTTTGCGATATCGTGGCGTAGTTCGGACGGTATTTGTGTTCGGTGTTGACTCCGAACTGTATTGTGACCGACCTGTTTGGCTTGATAGCCGTCATCCCGTGTGTGAGCACGTTCCCTTGATCCATATGTTGATCTGGCCTGGCCAGCCTTTTTATTCAGGTCCTGATGTAGATAGTACTTATGGCCCTGAGCCGTTGTATCCCTTCCTTTATGGTGAGGAGGTGCGGGCTTGTATACGGCGTTGCTAGCCGCTTTGTCTCGTCCACGGGGTGGTCGTTCTGGTTGGTTGGACTAATCATACTTCGGCGGAATTGGCGCAAGGGCGTCGTCATCGAATTGGGGCAGAAGCTTACGCTTGGGATAGCTCTTTGTCTGGCGCTCACGGCCGTACCTTTCTTTAGCATCTAGCACTTCGTTCCATCCATCATTGAGCGTATCATGTTCGTCTCTAAGCCGCTGCTGCTGCTTCTTCAGGCTCCTTGCCGTGGCAATGAGCTGTTGTTGAAAACATTTTTGTTCGAGCGGTTCTTCTCGGATGATGAAATCGTCGTCTCCTAGGCTGACGTCCTCTTCGGAGACAAGTTGATAACTGCTGTCTTCGGCATCGTTGTGGTCGACCAGCGGTTCGGGATTATGTTCGCCATCTTCCTGTTCGTCCTGCTCCACCGATGGCTCCACGGGGTCATCGGATTGCTCTGGTCGTCATCGTCTTCGGTGATGGTGTTACTCTCTTTTCCTTTGCGGGATCGAGATCGACACTTCAAACGCTGACGTTTGGGAGGTTCATCGATAGGCTTATCCTGTTCTAGATTGGTATCACCGTCGCCTTCCTTCTCATTGGGTGTGTCCACCATGTATACATCGTATGTAGAAGTGGCCGTCCATCACTCGGTTGCAGGCGGGCTTGCACTCAGATCGGCTTCGACATCGTGGTCCATCCCATCGATGTCTTCGGAAGTGTAATCTAATAGTTCGGTTAGACCCTCGACCACGGCTACCAAGTGGGTGGTGGGTGGGAAGCAAAATTCCCTATCCTCAGCCCCTAGTTTGAAATGGGCATAGTTTGGCTGTGAGTTCTCTGCTAGGGAGAGAAGTTTTAGTAAGTCCAGCGCTTCGTCTAAGGGCGAGTGCTGGACATGTGTTCAGACATCTGCGGGACTGAGTTCGGTGACAACCGGTCGATCGAGCCCAAAGGGCGTAGATCCTGAAAGTTCGAAACTCGTAATCGGAGGCGATTCGGGAGCTCCAGCGGCGGGGGGAATCTCGCTTAAGGCTGGGTCTATGTGCGGCACAAGTGTCGCTAAGTCTGTGGTCTCCGTGGCGGGGTTGATCTTCCCATCCTCGGATGAAGCGATCTGCTCCGGATCTAAGGCCGGAGCTATTGTGGGTGTTGTCCCCTGGACGGGGTCTGATGACAGATCTAAGTTATGTTCATCGTGGTGGCAGGGAGGAGCCACCATGGGTGCGAGTCCATTGAAGATCAAGTCTCCACGGACATCAGCAACATAGTTTAAGCTTCCAAATCCGATCAGATAACTAGGGGCGTAGCTTTCAACCTGCTCGAGGTGGCCTTCCGTGTTGGCACGAAGCACGAAGCCGCCAAACACAAAAAGCTGGCCGGAGAGAAAAATTCCCTCAGCGGTGGCACCGTCGTTGATGACGAAGCGAGCCATTGTTCCCTCTGTCGACGACATAGTGGAACTCACAATGAAAGCACCAATGTCGGCGTCAAAACAGGTTTATCTCGGGTAGAGGGTCCCGAACTATGCGTTTGAGGATTGATGGTAACAGGAGACTGGGACACAATGTTTTTACCCAGGTTCAGGCCCTCTCGATCAGGGTAATACCCTACTTCCTGCTTGATTGATCTTGATGGATATGGGTTACAAGAGTTGATCTACCTTGAGATCATAATGGCTAAACCCTAAAAGTCTAGCCTATGTGATTGTTATGATCTTGTCTCTACGGACTAAACCCTTCGGATTATATATGCACCGGAGGGACCTACGGTTGTACATGACCATCATGCAGAGGAAGGAAAGTATTACACCCGGACTCTAAACTTGCTATTTTACACATATGGGAGTCCTATCCGGATACGGGAGATAGTCTTCAGTAATGATCTTCACGGCCCACCAGTCCGGCCCATAACGAGCGATCCGGCCACCTGAGGACCCCTTAATCCAGGACTCCCTCAGTGGTGATGGAGCGGTCAAGCACACACGCGGTGGCGAGGTGCAGGTCGTTGCGGACCCATTCCGGCGCCACGTTGGACTTGCCCAGGTAGTCAGATGCATGCGTGGCAGGGATTCGGACACCCGCAAAGTTCCCCGCCCCCCATTTCGTCCCGGGTTTGCGGGAAAAAGTGCGTTCAGACAAGAGACGGACCGATCCAGTCCCATATTGATGAGAAAACACATCCAAACCATGTTGTTCAGATGGTTACTATTAGAAGGGAGAGAGAGAGAGATTAGTGCAGAATATGATAGATTCTATGTTTATTGCTTGAGCCTCATGGGCATATATATAGGAGTACATGATCTACTTGGAGTACAAGACAAGCCAGAATATTCCTAGTGTATCCTATGTTTCCAAAACAATCACGATACTTAACATCCGCCCGCAGTCAGAACGGTAGCGACGCGGACAGTGAGACTGCAGAAGAATCCAAAGGCAAACATATAGACACCCCTCAATAGTCGTCACAATCGATGCATCACGGAAGGCATGACTAGAGTGGAAACCGACGAGGTTGCTCAAGCAAGGCGGTAGCCCTTTGTGTCGTTCGTCGACGGAGCTGAGAGTGTAGGGTGGTGTAGCCATTGTCGAGGTAGTCGTGCGAAGAACGCAGTGGTCGATGTTGAGTTGGGGTAGCCGGTGTCGAGAAAGTCGTCGTGGGGCCACGGGCGCAAGGAGGCGCCGAGTTAGTCATGGGCGCATCGGTGTTGAATTAGTGGTGCGTCAGAAAGAAGACGATGTTGACGAGGTGTCGCGTCGGGTTTGCCAAACCCGGGGACACGTCGTTGTTGCCAGCACCGGGCATGCGTACACGGACGGAGACAAAGTTGACGAAGCACCGACCACGCTTGCCAGGCCCGGTGACATGTCGTGGATGAACGCACGCATCAGTGTTGTCAACACCGGGCATGCGTAGATGAGAGACCTGCACGAGTTGTACGCCATGTAGAGGAGGCGGAAGGCCAGCAGAGAAGAAGACTCGATGATGGTTGTGGCGCCAGTCGACGTGGGGACGAAGTCACCAACGGTGGTCGGAGTAGATGAAGTGGTCACGGTAGATGATGGTGACACTGGTGATGGGTTGGTGCTTGGACGAACACGAAGGGGGTGGACGGGCAGTGACGATGGCTACGGAGGTAGCGGCGGTGACCTGACGGTGGCAGTGGCCGCTAGGTTAGTAGCGCGGCGGCGGTGCTCGACGTAGACAAAGAACCCGACAACGTGACGAAGACCGACGCGGACGATGGAGTTCTCACGCCAAGGGAGGCGGCACGGCGCATACCACGAGAGGTCGACGTGCGGGGACGGTGGTGGACCGCGGGTCGCGGCGCGACGGCCCGAAGGGGCGACACAGCGACGGCAGGCAGGTCGTGGCGATGGCGGAAGACCTCAAGGAGGTTGCGGGGACCGCGAGCCGCGGCGCTACAGCCCAAAGGAGCGGTGCGGCGGCTGGTGTGGGACGGTGCAACCACGGGGACAGCCTCGGGCGGCTGCGTGCATCGCGTGCCACGCTCGCTCCGGCCCGACGGGGCGATGCAGTGGCGGCGCGAGGGTCATTTGCACCCACTGGGACAAACTAGACCGGATGACCTCAGGGCGGTGGTGGACCGCGAGCCGTGGCACTACTGCCCGAAGGGGCGACGCAGCGGTGACGCGAATCGGTGCAGTCGCGGGGGAGAATCACGGGGCGGCAACGCTGCGGCCCGACGAGGCGACGCAGCGGCAGCCTAATGCTCGATCAGTGTAGATGTGCGTTTTACTCAGGACAGTCTTCTTGGGACCTGCAGAGGAGCACACTACCGTCGGGCCAAGTCAGTCGCGGAGCATAGATGAGGCGGCGAGCGGCGGCGAGCGGGTGATCAAGCCAATCGCCGTCGAGGTCGGGGACACCACTCGGTGGAGACGAGGTGGCAGCGAAGTGCGAGATGAAGCCGATGATGACGGACGGCGTGGCACGTCGTGCAGACGAGCATGTCAGCACAGACGCCCGGGCTGCCAAAGCAGCGTCAGCGCCCGGGCAGCGAGGCCCGAGCAACCAGCGTAGTAGTGGCGATCGAGCTGAGGCAGCCGACGAGACTGACGCAGCCGAGGACAAGGCCGACGAGGCAGACCGCATGGCCGCCATGTACACACGGCGGAGGCGGGTGGCGTGGATCGATGGGCGGGTCGGCGCATGAACGGTGGCTATGATTGGCCAACGCATGGCGCGAGTCCGCCGGGTCAGGGCGATGCAGGTGTCCCGGTCGGATCAGGGCAGTGATGGCCGGCGTAGATCGACGGGCGGGCCGGCGCGCGAACGACAGCCGTGAGGGGCAGCCTGTCGCGTGAAGCCGCCGGGTCGGTGAAGAAGCCAGTCGGCACGCCGGTGTCGGAGTAGAGGCGCATAGGGATCGACGACGACGTCGGGTGATGCAAACCGATCAAGTATAAATCGGAAGACCAGAAAGAAAATGCTGACCAAGGAGACCGGCGAGAGAGAGAAAATCCGGATCAAAGGATCGGGAAAAAGACTCTCTAGGGCAGCCGGTCAACAAGACCGGCGGACAAACCCTAGGTACGGGTGGCCCGACCTCCGGTGGTCGTCATGGAGGTCGACCGCCCCGGGGGCGGCGCGCGGGTGGAAGCGTTGGGCAGCGGCTAGGGTTTGGATCGGTTAGGCTGATACCATGTTAGAAGGGGGAGAGGGGATTAGTGGGATAGTTGTTGTATTGGTTGAGCGCCGTGGGCATCTATATAGGAGTAGAATGATCAACTTGGAGTACAAGACAAGCCAGAATAATCCTAGTCTATCTCGTCTTACCTAATAATCAATATACTCAACGTCCCCCCGCAGTCACAACGTTAGCGACACAAATGGTGACACCGGAGAAGAATCCAAAGGCAAGGCGACAAACAACCCGCACAGTCGTAACGGTCGATGCATCACAGAAGTCGTGGCTGGAGTGGAAACCGACGAGGTTGCTCAAACAAGGTGGTAGCCCTTTGTGCCGATGTCGATGTAGCCGAGAGCGTAGGATGGTGTAGCCATGGTCGAGGTAGCCGTGCGAAGAACGCCATGGTCGATGTCGATTCGGGGTAGCATGTGTCTAAGAAGTCGCCGAGGAGCCGCGGGCGCAAGGAGGCATCGAGTCAGTCATGGGCGCAGTGGTGTCGAAGTAGTGGTACACCGGGAAGAAGACGTTGTTGACAACGCATCACGTCGGGTTTGCCAAACTCGGGGACACATCGTAGACGAAGGCACGCATCGATGTTGCCAGCACCGGGCATGCGTAGAAGGACGAAGACGAAGTTGACGAAGCGTCGATCAGGCTTGCCAAGTACGGGGACACGTCATGGATGAAGGCATGCATCGGTGTTGCCAGCACTAGGCATGCGTAGACGAGAGACCTGCACGAGCCGTACGCCATATCGAAGAAGTCAAAAAGGCCAGCAAAGAAGGACTCGACGACGGTTGCGGCGCAAATCGGCACGGGGCCGATGTCGCCGATGGTGGTCAGAGTAGACGAAGTGGTCGAGGAAGAAGACGGCGGCACTAGCGATGGGCTGGTGCTTGACAAAGAAGAAGGGGGTGGACGGACGGCGGCGGCAGCTACAGGGGTAGCCGCAGCGGCGGCCGCAACTAGGTTAGGAGCGTGGTGGCAGTGCTCGAAGTAGGCGAAGAACCCAACAGCATGACAAAGACCGGCGCGGGCGGTGGCGTTCCCGCGCCAAGGGAGGCGGCGCGACGCATACCATGAGAGGTCGAGGCGCGGGGACGGCGGTGGACCGCGGGCCGCGGCGCTACGGCCCTAAGGGGCGACGCAGCGGCGGCGGGCAGGTCGGGGCGATTGCGGAAGACCTCGTGGTGGTTGCAGGAACGGCAAGCCGCGACACTACAGCCCGAAGGGGCGGTGCGGCGGCTGGGCACGGGACGGTGCAACCACGGGGACAGCCTCGGGCGGCGGCGTGGATCCCGTGCCATGCTCGCTACGGCCCGACAGGGCGACACAGCGGCGGCACGAGGATCGGCGCAGCCACGAGGACGCCCTGGAGCGGACGCCTCGGGGCGGAAGTGGACCGCGGGCCGCGGCACTACGGCCCGAAGGGGCGACATAGCGGTGACGCGGATCGGTGCAGCTGCGGAGAGAACCAGGGGGCGACGACTCTGTGGCCTGATGGGGCGACGCAGCGGCAGCCCGATGATCGATCAGTGGAGGGGCACGCTGAACGATGATGCTCTTCACGGGTCCTATGGAGGCGCGCGCAACCGACGGGCCAGGACGGTCACCCTGCATAGATGAGGCGGATCGCGGCGGCGATCGGGTGATCAAGCCGATCGCGCATGAGGTCGAGGACGTCGCTCGGTGGAGGCGGTGTGGCGGCGAAGTCCGAGATGAAGCCGACGACGCCGGCCGTTAGAGCGGCCGTACAGGCGCGACGTAGATCAACAGGTGGGCCGGCGCACAGGGCGGCTGTGATGGGCCGCCACATGGCGTGAGGCCACCGAATCGGAAAGATGCAGGTGTCCAGGTCGGAGCAGGGCGGTGATGGCGCAGGGCGACGGGCGGGCTGATGCGCGGACGGTGGCTGGCCCTGACGGGCCGCCGCGGCGCGCAGGGCCGCTGGGTCGGAGGAGCGGCCGACTGGTTGCGCTGGGTTCGAAGTAGAGGCGCGCATGGGTCGATGGCAGCAGTGGGCGACGCAACCCGATCTTCTTATATCGGAAAACCAAAAAGAAAAATGCCGATCAAGGTGACCAGCGGGAAAGAGAAAACCCGGAGTAACGGCTCGGCAAAAAGACTCTCTAGAGAAGCCAGTCAACACGAGGGAGGACAAACCCTAGGTATGTGTGGCGCGGCCCCTGGCGGCGGTCATGGACGCCAACCACCCCGGGGGCGGCGCGTAGGGGGGAAGCGGCGGGGACGAGGTTTGGTGGAATAGTTATTGTATTGCTTGAGCGTCGTGGGCATATATAGGAGTAGAACTATCAATTTGGAGTACAAGACAAGGCAGAACTAATCCTAATCTATCTCGTCTCCTAACAATTCGAAAGTGGGCTGCAATTTAATTGCGCCAGCCGGAATCTGAACTCAAGACCTCTTGGCTCAGAAACCATGTAGAAATGCATGCTCTAGCCAATGTAACCAAAAGACCGATCTCGTAGAAGAGACTAGACGGCACATTATACGTCAACTGTTACGGAAGGTTTAATGGTCCGAGTTGAAGATGCCCTTACATTAGCAAATGTTTCCTGAATGGGATTAGAGCATCTCCAACAACCGCCCAACGCGCCGCACGCTAAAAACTACTTTGTCGCGCGTCCTTCGCCTGGTTTTTCGCGGACGGCAGCTTTGGCTCCAACAGCCGCGCTAAAATGCAGCGCGCGCGACTGGCCGGGGCATTGCATATATTGCATTTTGGACACAAAATGAATTTTAAACATTCAAAATGCAATGAACATGACATATAAATTTCACACAAACAAGTTGATGAATAAAAGTTCATGCCCACAAGTTCAAAATCATGCCCACAAGTTTAAAATCATGCCCACAAGTTCATCCAACCAAGTTCATGACACAAACGAAAGACACATCAAGCCTCGTCCTCGTCTTCGTCCTCATCTTCGGGAGACGATTCTTCGTCCTCCGAAGATGATTCTTCCTCCTCATCATCATTGTCGCGCACCGCATCACGTGAAGCTCGGACGGTGTTGGCAAGATCTTCAACGGCATCTTCATGGGAAGGTGTGTGAGGCACACCGGAAGACAATCCGCCCATGGCAGCCGGAGGTGGACCCATGCCTCCCGTGAGAGAAGCAAAACTCATGCCTCCCATGATGGCCATAGCGCGCGCGGGGGGGGGGGGGG
>LR738711.1:254725962-254856328 GCA_902687465.1 Secale cereale | reverse complement strand
TTTGTTTCTCACAGGTTTTGTTTGTTTGTGTCATATTTTTGGCTGGACTTTTTCTCTTTTTCTCTTTCTTTCTTTTCTTTGGTTTTTTATTGGGTTTCATTGTTCTTGTTAACAAAATTCTACTTTTCTTTGCTCTTTCTTTTGTTTTTCTTTGTTTCTTTCCCGGTTTCCACCGGTTTTACATTTCGTTTCTCCATTTAAATTTGCTACTTTCTTTGTTTTTAATGGTTCCTTTTGCTTTTCTTCCACGGTTTTTTTTCATTGGTTTTCTTATTTGTTTCTTTCTGGACTTTCTCTATTTCTAATCTTTTGCCTTGGTTTCTTCAGTTTTTTATTTGGTTTACTATTTTTTTCTTTGTTTCTTTGTCGATTTTCATCGATTTTTTTGTTCAACACATGTCAATGTTTATCAGCACACACTCAACATTTTTAGTATAAATCACAAATATACTGTATATACACATTTAAATTTTTAATGCACATGATTAAATTTGTTTTAAATCTTATATTTTTATGTCTACTTTCTTCATACATGTTGTACAATTTTGGTTTATATCGAATACATTTTTCTAATAAAATATTTAGGATTTCTAAAATTCAGGATTACATTTTCTTAATACCGGGTCACTAATTTTAATACACGGTGAACATTTTTAATGACAATATTTTTTTAACACAAGATATATATTTTTTGTATACATCAGGAACATTTTTATATGCATGCTTAATAATTTTGTTCTACAGAATCAACTTTTTAAATATATGTTTTAATATCTTTTCTAATGTATGTTGTGACATTTTTTGTTTACATTAGTGAAAACCAAAAACAAAGAAAGTGAAAACCGGAAACCGCGCGTGGTCGCCTTCCCGCGAAGGCGGAGCGCTACGGAAAAGTGTTCTGAGCCCCAACGATGTGAGACTTATCACGCGGGGTATGGACCCGACCTCTACGGTGATACTTACGTCTTAACTAGTGATTTCTTGCTTTCCTCACATGATTCAGACATGCCGATTCTCCGATCCATGGAGTCCCTGTAGTTGCCAATCATTTTCCCTAACCTAGGCGCCACGTGTAGGCGACTAGGCAGGCGATCCTCTACCTCCGGTCTACACGGGCCAGGGCTGGTCCCCTCTTCCTCCGACTGCTGCTCTGATGGAAAGGGGGAAGGGGACCCCGTTCCTTCGCTCTGTAGTTTTGGTTTTGTAGGCCGTGGTGCATCGTTGGGGTGGTGGGAGCGGCGCCCGGAAGACGAAATCGGCCTCAGCTCCACTCCCACACAAACGTTGTCCTTCATGGCGGCGTCTCGGAGTTGACGGCATCGTGTGTTTACCGATCCTTTAGATCGGCGGCGTTAGTGTTCATGGATGGCGTCGACGAGGTGACAGCGGCGACCCCTTCAGGTGTGTCTCGCCTTCTGCTCTGTCCCCGTTGTTGCGTTGTCTCCGATATCATGGAGGACCAGGGAGGTTTTATCGTTCGAGAGTACGCGCTGACGGTTGTGTACGCAGGTGACAATTGGAAGAAGGTGTATCATGTGTTGGCTTGCTGGTTGGAGGCTGGCAGTTCTGATTTCCTCCTCCGACGTTGTAGTCGTGCGGGGGTGTCATTACTGAAGTTCGATGATGTGTCCCGGGACATGCTGCCTTGGTCTGATTTTTCAGCGGCAATGGTTTTGCTTCACGCAAACTACTTTGGAGGTCCGTAGAGATGTTGATCAACGATGAAAACCGCATCCAGCTCGAGTGAAGTGATGATTTGTCTCATTTTTCTCGTTGGGGAGATACATGCGTTGGTCTTTTGCGTAGGATTATTCTATCTTTTTTGTCATGTAATACCAGTGTTTACGTGGCTTGTAACTGATTTTTTTATCGCCCCCATCCAAGCAGCCGCCTCCTCCTCCTAAAAAACTGCTAGGGTGTGTGCCTTCTGCCGGCTCCTTGCAGGTCCGCCTCGTCTACGATGGCCCTAGGGCCATGGGGCATGGTGGATCCTGGCAAGGGCCAGCGGGAGGGCTCCGTTTTTAGTCATTTTTGAGATTTGTTAGGGTTTGTGTCGTGCTCTGGAAGGCGAGACGACGGCGGCTCCCTGGAGATGGAATAAATGTCTCCCGGCCTAGCCCCCGTTCCGGTGGTGCGTCTAGCATCGTTGGTGGACGTGTGGAGGTGTGTCTCTGGCGGATCTATCCTTGGTGGATTTGCTCGGATCTGGTTGTTGTTCATCTATATTCGTGTGTCTTCGAGTTGAATCCTTTCGATCTACGTTATTCTTTATCGGCGGCGGTTGTTGTTCTGGTGTGCTAGTCCTATAGGGGCTTAGCACGACGACTTCTCAACTGTCTACTACAACAAAATACAAATTGTGTTTGACTCCAGCGAGGGAGGGACGATGACGGCGCATGCCTCCGTCTCGCTTCAATGCTTATAGTCGTCGCTAGATGGTCTCTATGGATTTGCATATAATTTTATTATTTTTGATGTTCATTGTACTGTCATGATTAAATATGAATAGATCAGAAATTTTCTTGCAAAAAAATTCATTTTATTTACGAGACGGATATTGTCATGAAAAAAAATCTCCTTGCCGAGCGGAAAGTCCCGACAATGACGCACGATACGATACTACGCGCGGGCCGCCGTGCAGGGATCTCCCCCGCGGGCCGCGGCAGCACCATCATCAGCTAGCCGGGACGAATCGATGCTTTTGTTCGTAGAAGTTCTCACGGGCGCATCACGCACAAGGCGGATCTGAACTTCGGAAGGTTCAACTCGCCGGGCTAGGTTGCACCGGGAAGAACGTACGTAAGGGCCACAGTAAGCAACCCACACCTCTCCCATTTAGTCGCCTGGTCAAGGAGACGGGACATGCAAATTCTTCGTGCCATGAACTGGGAAAAGAGAGAAGAACAGGATCCTCCGTGCCGGTGTCGGCCCGGGTCCTAAAGGCCAGGCCAATTTTTGCATGGGTCTTGTCTATGGCGTGTTTACCTCTGAGATCGTGCATCGCCCTCGGCATTCGATTCCTCCAGTCGGTCGAGCCGTGCCAACTTGATCCCGTATATCGAAGGATCCGAACTGAACCTTGCTATACAAACGACATAATTCAGACGATTCCCGAACGACAATGAAAATCTGGCCGCACATCCAAGTCTGCAGCGAAGCAACGGCCATTGGATTTGTAGTCGTCCATGCATCGTCCACGTTTTGTCGTTCATAGAGCAGTTTCGTCAGGGAAAGAACCTTGCTATACAAACGACAAAAAACAGACGATTCCCGAACGACAATGAAAATCTGGCCGCACATCCAAGTCTGCAGCGAAGCAACGGCCACTGGATTTGTAGTCGTCCATGCATCGTCCACGTTTTGTTGTTCATAGAGCAGTTTCGTCAGGAAAATTGCAAGGAACTACCACACTTCGGCACGTTGTAACGGATCGTATAAAAAATGTTGCTACAAGAAAACTTTTTTCGAAAGTAATCCCACGCGCCCGTCCCGCCAGGATTCGAACCTGCACCGTGTCGTTCGACGAGGAAGCTCGTTGCCACTGCGATGCTGCTCCTTTTCGCACGCGTAACCTTATTTATACTTTGTGCCATTCGTTCTTTTTACAAAGTAGAAAATCGCGCAACCGTCCGCCGGAATCGATCCGGCCGAGTCGTTCGCCGTGCGCGCTTGCTGCCTCTGCCACACGCCATCCTATGTGTCAACTAGTACGTGTATACGTCTTTAAACTCTGAGCCGTTCCGGTTTTTATACGATACTGAAATATATTATATGTTCATTCGTGTCATACAATTAAAAAAATGTTCGCCGCGTCGTTTAATATGTATATTGAATATTTTTTAATATACAATGATCTTATTTAAATATACGATATCATATTATAAAAACTTTATCTTATATATATTGAACATTTTATAATATACAATGTCTATATATATGTGTGTGTGTGTATGATTTTTATCAATATACGTTACGCACACTACGTTCGATCTGAAGAACAAACCTACTGGTCCCTGCATTGTTTTTGGGTTGACGTTCAAATTTTTTAAAATTACTCTGAAAGGTAAATAAAGTGTTTGTGCATTTAGAAACATGTTCATAACATTTTTGGGAAAAGTTGAACGCGTATTTAAAAATTGTAAATTTATTTTATAAAATATTCGTCATCCATTATAAAATTTATTTCGATTACACAATAATTTTTAGTACATGTTATAAAAATTTGAGTAACTGTGCAGAAAAAAAATACAACAAATATACTCGGTAACTGTGAGTTGGCCATATAATTTGTTTAGTTGTGTATTTGAAAAATATAGTGAGGATGCATAGTAATTGTGCATGCGTGTGGTTCTGACTTCTGAGTGAAGACACATAAAGTTTTCTGAACATTTGTTTGTTTTACTCACATATTTTTTTAAATGCGCTGGCCTCACTGGGCCGTGGTTAGGCCATCCTACATCCGATGCAACGCTGCTTGTCTAGTTCCAGTGGATCGGATCGGGGACGAGGCACACGGGCAGTGGGGTTTGAATCCAGCGATGGTTCCGACGACCGCGCCGCCGCGCCGCCCTTAGCCCTCGTCGCCTAACACCAGCCCCTGCTCCGGCGAGCCAGGCGCTGCTCCGCTGCACCGGCGAGTCAGCCGCTGCTCCGCTGCTCCGGCGAGCCAGCCGCTGCTCCGCTGCTCCGGCGAGCCAACGTCTGGGCACCGGCGAGCAAGCGACGGGGCTCTGGCGAGCCAGTGATGGGGCTCCGGCGAGGGGAGGCCGGCAAGGTCGAGGCAGCGGGGCTTTTGAGTGATTAGATTTACAACGAAGGTGTTTTCTGCAAAAAAATATGCTAGGTTGGCTCCTGACACACGGGTCTCAGCGGTCAGATATACCGTCAATACGCGTTTATACGTGGCTTAGACCGTTTTGCAACACTTACACTGTGAGATGGTACTGACATGAAAAAAAATGACTAGTGATACTGATCCGTTACGACGTGCCAAAGTATGGTAATTCCTTGCAATTAACTTCTAATATTGTCACTTCGCAACGTCCGAGGAAGAAAAGCAGTCCGGTGCAGCCCAAGTTGGCGGCACCACGCCGTTGCTCTCGCCCGCAGCTTCCCGTACAGAGACACATGGACAGCGCCTTTAGTTCGGCCAACGTAGCGGAATCCTTATCTGGCTGCTATCAGCTATTTGGGCATCTCCAGCGAACTACCTCCTAGCCATTGGATCAAATTCATGGATCTTAAAGCGGTGCAAATGGACACGTTAGAAAATCAGACTCGTTCGGTGGGAGGGAGGCCACAGCGCAGACACGTATACCCACCCACACCTCTTCCATCTCAGAGTATCTACAACCGAGCGCCTCAAACCGATCTCAAACGTCTGGGTGAGTGGACCGGTCAAAAAAAAATCGACCCACCAAGACGCCTCAAAACTGGTCTCATACGCTCGGACTGTCCGATGCCCCCATATCCAGCTCAAATGTGTGGCGGATATGGGAAGGCCCGGGCGCCCGGGCGCGTTCGCCACGTCAGTTCGGCTCACCACTGACCCCACGACATTCCCTTGAAAACCCCAATTCGCCCCCTCCTCTCCCCTATTCGATTTGGATCAAATCCTACGACGCCGACGACATGTCGAGCTCTGGCAGCCGCTCCGACAATGACCTCAACGTCGGTGAGTAGATGAACCTCTGTATTGCGTTGGAGCGGTTCTAGGTGGATACGGGAGGCAACACCAGATCTACCATCTCTTCTCTCCCGCTCCGGCACATCGTTGTCACTAGAGCTGGCGCCTCTCGGCTCGCATGCAGCTTCGCATCGCCCCCATGTCGTCCCCTGCCCCCGATGGCCGCTGCTCCACAAGGGCAGCGGTGGGTGCTAGTGTCCGCCCCTCCGGGCCGAACGCGCATGCCGGAACATAAGGCGCACACCACCCGCCGCGAGAGGCATAAGCAGTACGTGCGCTGTCAGCGTTCTGGGAACGGGGGTACCCATACTTGCCTGCCTGCGGCCCAGAGCGTGGCTCGCAAGGCGGCCTAGTACGGCCCAGCACCTTCAGCAACACTCAAGACCCTCGCGAGGGGCCAAGCCTCACGAGGCGAACGACACAAGGCATCCCCTGCGGCGGCCTCGCTAGGCCGTCTCATGAGAATCGGAGATATCAAGGCGAGGGGCACCTCGCGAGGTCCTCGTGACATGAGCAATGATGATCGATGCTAGGCGGGCGCCAGCGGGCGCAGAGTGCCAGTTTCCTCTTTGGTGCTAAAAGGAGCAGGTGCAGGCAAGGAGTCCCGAGGCGTCAGGCAAATGTTTCCATATCGGTGCAAAGAGACCAAGACCAGCAGGACGGAGGTCATCGCGGAGCCCACAGCAGCGTCACCACCAGAGCCTTTGGCAGCGAAGACCACCTTTTGTCAGGATAGCTTGTACCAGCTACCCCCCTTCAAATTTGGCCGTCGTGGGATCCCTTCCCGCTCAATATTTGGGAAGAGGACCCGGGCCACTATAAATAGGACCTAGCCACCATCATAGAGGGGATCGGATCATCGAGACCTCTCACACACCACAAGCTCACCCGAGCCCAAGAACACCTCTCTCTAGGAGGCAGTTCATCCATGTACTAGTTCTTCCTCTGCGTACAAGGCAATCCATCACACCACACTAGATTGGGGTGTTACACCACAACGGTTGCCCGAACCAATATAAATCTTGTGTCTCTTGTTCATCGGATCTGACGAGTTAGGCTTAGGGTGTTGAGTAGACGAGCTAGGGCGGCCCCAGAGTTCAAACCTTAAGGGTTTTGCCGGAACCCAACATCCAACATTTGGCGCGCCAGGTATGGGTGCGCTGGATCTGTTCTTCCGTCGTCCGCGCCGTCACCGCTCCACATCCCGATGGCCGATGATCAGGGGCCTCATGCCAACCGCTGGGCGACCTGGCCTGCGCGGACGGCGCCGCCCGACCATGGAGACCTCAACCCTGCGCTCAAGATTGCCCCAGCACCACCCAGCGTCGTCGGCCATGGGCTGCGCAGGCCGGCGGCCACCGTCTCGGCGTCCTGGCGCGCTCGCTCCACGGCTCGCTCTGCAAACCACGCCGCGGCGACGGCACCTTACACCCGATGGGAGCAGGCGAACATGAGGGCTGCGCTCATCGTGGCACGGGAACTGTTACGATGCAGGCTGGCCGAGAGCGGCCGCGACGTGCTGCTGGAACGCGTCGCTGAGCTACTGGGATGCGCTTGCGGAGGCACACCGCCGTTCTGCTCCTCACCCCCGCCCCAGGTTGCAGGTGGGGCGCTGGTGAGGTCCCGACCGGCGTTGCCACCCTCTGGAACGGTTGGAAGACCCGGTGATACCAGCACGCGTGTTGCTGCCCTCCTTACGACTGCAGCAACCTCATCACCGACGAGAGTAGACGCTGGCGGCCCTTCGAGAGGGTACGACGGGGTTCAACCCAGCGGGCGTCAAAACCAGATGTTGCAACCGGGGGCTCAAGGCGTGGGGCACGGGGGCTGCGCCCTTGGTGGGACTGCCGACGAAGCCTACGTGCCCCGCATGGTGGACCTGGTGTACGTGTTCGGGGAGGGCCCCAGTGCTTTCCACGGGCCAGGATGGAACAGCGAGGCTCACGAGGAAGAAGATTACTGTGGGTCACCCGGGGACACCGTGGACCCCTTCAGCGATGACGATAGAGCACCGCAGGTATCGCAGCAGCAGGCGTACGCTAACCATGGACTGCAGGTGAACCAGACCACGGTGACGGTCGACGACACGAGAGCGACCGCTCCGCCCTCAACCGGAGCGGAACGCTGGGGACTGCGCGTAGAAGGCCTAGAGCCGCGGCCTCCCACGCGGCGCGAGGAGCAGGGAAGTATGCGAAAGTAGGTCCTCTGTCAGGGCGAGCCTCGCCAAGCTCCCCCCGGCAGAGGGCCCGTGGTCGCCGAGGGCGCCGCTGGCGTCGCCTTTCTGCCTCCTTGGTCCTGTCCTGGTTTCCAGTCGCCCCAACGGAGGTCGAGGGTGGCGCAAGGCGGGGCCCTCATCTGGCGATATGAAGTAAGGCTCAGGCCTATGAAGATCTCCGCCCGTGACACTCTAACGTAATAATGAGTGGGGTTGTACACACCTTGGAGTCTCCGGAGAGCCGCCCTCGGGCCTCGGGGGCTCCCTCCCACGTCCTATTGGCAGCACTTAGCTCCGCGCTGGTGAGAAGACTGAAGACTAGATAGGAGTCGAACGTGGCTATTTGCTTTCCTTCCCTTCCTCTTTATAATTGGATTCGCCGTGTCTTTCGAGTTGAATTTGAAGTCTCGCTTGTTGCCAAAACGGGGGGAAGTTTTCTTTGATTTATGCTGGATTTCGCCACTTCTCGCTGTCTCGAAAATCTTACCCCGGGGCCTCAGGCCCGGGGGCTAGAAGGCCAATCCCACTTGGCATGCCACTACAACCTCAGCAGGACCCTCTCGGGGCAATAGTCTACGCGCCGCAGTTATGCCGCGTAGGCATCCTGCCACGGCCAATGGAACGCCATTGGCCCTGTTCCCCGGAGCAGGGCCAAGCATTGCCCAGGAAGCCTACAGCGCGGACCGACAGTAGCCCACCTCAGGAGGGAGGCGGTCCCACGGCCTCATAACCTTCACAAAGACAGGAAGGATCTAGATAAGGCACTACAACAACTAAGGCTTGAGGACACACGCGTCAGGTTCGGATTCAATCACCAAACAAAAAGGGAAGCAAATGGAATACTAATTTACACACATAGGGGGCTTCCCTCGTCAAAATGCTCTCATACCCCATGGGGCCCTTTGCAAGTTTACGTGTGCAGGATCATGTCAGAAGAATACGAGCTCAATCGGACATATCACTCGCCAAGCCGTCCAAGCCACCCTCATATGCACCGCCAATGCTATCGTTGGGCACGTCTCAAGCGTCTTCGTCCGCGCCTCCTTCATCCACCATGATCACGGCATCATCATCGTCGGTGGCGAAGGCTTGGACTAGGGCATCCATGTGGTCGTCCACCCAGTGCGCCAGGTTGTCTCGGACAGCCCCGGGCACAGGGGCGATGGCAGCATCGAAGTCAAAGTCGGGGTCCATGCTCTGGATGTAGCTGAAGACCCGGGAGAACGCATGACCCAGGAGGCCCCGACTTTTCTCCTAAACAAGGCTGCGGGCCCTCACGGCCCGGTTCTCCAGGCGCGTCACGATCTTGGTGAAGAAAACGAGATGACCGACGTAGTCATCCACGTGGGGGTCAGGGGCGTTCTCTTCACAGATGGCTCCCAGCACCCGGTTCGCCCTCGACCGAAGGGTCCGCAGCATGGGGCCATGCTCATGCCGCAGCACGAGTCGACGGTCATCCTCGTCCTCGCGCTGTCGTGCAAGGACCGGCGCCTCATCAACCTGTCTCCGGAGCGAGGCCAGCTCTGCCTGCGCGGAGGCCACCTCGACCTGGGCAGAAGACTGGGCTGCCGTGGCGGCCCTCTCATGCAGCTCTACTTCTCTCAGCCTCGTCCTAAGGGCAGCAGTCCTCCCGTTGGCCTCCGCTCGCTGGAACTTCAACTTCAAGTTATACCCCTCGGCGAGGTCCGCGCGGGCCTTCGCCACCTTTCGATCGATTTCCTCCTGGACCCTGGACTCGCGAGCGGAGACGGCACCCTCAGCCAGGGTCACGTGGCGCTCTCTCGTCTCCAGCCGCTCAAGCTCCCGGCTGCGCTCCGTGGCCTCCAGCATCAGCGCCTCCTCGCGCCTCAAGACCTCCACCTCCTCGAGGGGCATCCCCCGCATCGACGCCAAGGCGGCCCTACGCACCTCGACGCAGTCTTCCAAGTCGGCATTCAAGACCTGAAGCTCCAGGAGGCGCCTCTCCGCGGCCTCACGACGGGCGTCGGCGTCCTGGGCCTCCTCCATGGCTTGGGCGCAGGCCTCTTGCGAGGAGGCAAGGGACGCGTCTTCCTTCGCGCTGGCGCTCTCATGCTGGAGGCGCCTGAGGTTGATGGCCACCCTTAGCCGGCGCCACTCGTCCAACAGTTGAAGACCTTCAGCCTCAAGACAAGCGTCAGCCCCGTCAAGCTCCTTCCCAAGTTGGCCCAACGCGTACGCCGCCTCCCGGAGAAGCTCGCGGCGGGCAGCCCCGCGCTTGCGCACCGACTCGAGCAGGAGACCAGGGCCATGCTCGACACCAGGAGCAGTGGAAGAAGTCTGAGGAGACCCGTCTCCCCTCGGAGGCGGAACCGGGATCTCTTCCGCCCCAGGTGTCTCTTGGGCCTCGGCCGAGGCCTGGAGGGGCTGGGACCCACCGCCTGAAGAAAACGCTAGAGCCGAAGTGGCCTCGGTGCATTCAACGACCATGGGGGGAGCCCTTGGCACACTCCCCATCCCCCGGGCAGGGTCGCGGCGAAGGAACGACAAGAATGCAGGGTCGAGGCGCCAAGCTGGTGAACTCGCCTTGTGGGTGGCCTCACGGCCAGGGAGGCGCATCGATCGAGGGCGTCCCGGGCAGGCGAAAGGCTCGGGGCCGCAGGGGCCCGCTCCTTGGTGGGTGTCGTAGTCTTGGCAGGCGAGGCCCTGAGGAACCACAGTCAGGAAGGAAGGCCACACACAAGAGGTCACAAGGGCAAGCTACTCACTCCTTTATGGCGATGAACTTCCTCAGCTTCAGCGGTCAGGGAGCAGCGTCGCCATCGCCAGGGACCCTCCCCCTCTTGCGGAGAACTTTGAAATTCAGATGGAGCCGGCCGAAGCCCCGGAAGCGGTCGGCAACGTCGGGCGCAACCAGGGCGCCCCTCAGCGAGGCGCCCTCCAAGGCACCAGCACCCCCCTCAGGACGACGCGAAGAGCCCATGGAGGCTTCGGCCTCAGGAGCATCCGGGGGCACTTGCACTCCAACCACTCCTTCCGGGCGACTCCCTTGGACTCCGGAGGGCGGCGCTTCAAGAACTTCAGGAGGTGCCGGAGAAGGGGCAGTAGTACCACATGCACTCGGCAGCAGTTGTCCCCCAGCACCCTCCTCTGGGGCGACCGCTTCAACAGCAGCGAGCGAGGGAGCCACACAGACTGGGTTCTCACGAGACCCAACAAGCCCCGGCGGATGAATCCCCCATTCGTTGAAAGAGGGCATCGGCCTCACAAACTCCATCTTGTTCGAACAACAATACAAGAGACAGCCCTCCTGCGGTAGGCGTGCCGGCGACGGATCACCTGTCAGGATCTTGAGCACTGTGTGCCGTGCCTCGGAAGGAAGAGCGGGTGCCTGAAGCTTCATATGGTCCCCGTGGCCGAATAAGGCCCACATCGGCCGAGAATAGCTGGAGTGGAGCGATGCGGCACCAGAAAAACTCCCTCACCACCATCGGCGCCGTCACCCCAAGCCTCCGCAGCCTGGTGAATCGGAACCAAACAGGAGCTAGCTTCGGACTAGCAAGCCTCACATGGCCCCAGCCAGAGCTCGGAGTGGCCGGGCTCCAGGGCGGAAGCAGCAGGGGGCTGCGCACCCCGACGTCGACGAACACCCACTGCTTCCTGAAGCCGCCAACGATCGGCTCAAGGTCAAAGTCTATGCCCACACCGGCCGTCGCCGCGATGGTTTGGAAGGACACGCACCCAGAGCATTGGAGTGCGTCCGTCATATGGAGCGAGAAGAAGTGGCAGAACAAGGCCACGGAGGGAGCAATGCCCACCATGGCCTCGTAGACGAAGGAGAAAATAGCAAGGAGGATGATGGACTGAGGGTCAAGATGCAGCGTGCTGATTTGATAGTGCGATAGCACCGCGTTGAAGAAGTCACAGAAGGGAGGAATCAGGCCAGCCCAAAAGGCGTGAAGATGAAGGGGGACCTCGATGGCGGGCCTGTCGATCGCGGCGCGAGAAGCAGGCCTGGCCACCGTCGCCCCACTCGTTGGAGATGGCGGCGAGCGCCGGGCGAACCTTCTTCATCATCTCTTCATTAATCACCACTGACCGCTCGGTGGAGGGCATGAAGACAGGCAGCAAAGAAGCCGAGGCGCTGGGCTCCGCTCCCTCTTCTGTCTCTCTACCAGAAGCCATGGTGGCGGAGGGGTTTGGTGTTGGATCAATCCGAGGAAGGAGATTCAAGAGATGAAGAAAACCATCGGGCGCGCCACTGACAGAGGAAGCAGCGTTGAGCAGGTAACAGTGGCCGCCCGGCCGGGCGAAAATCGAGGCTATATGGCGAAGTGAAGACACCCACGTCCCATCAATCGCCATACGTCAGTCAGGGCTTTGGGGCCCGCGGCGCTTCGCACTTGGCCATTGGCTTCACCGTGAAGCCAAGCCCGAGCGCACCTTGGGCCCGGGGGCTACTGTCGGCATTCTGGGAATGGGGGTACCCAGACTTGCCTGCCTGCGGCCAAGAGCATGGCTCGCAAGGCGGCCTAGTACGGCCCAGCACCTTCAGCAACACTCAAGACCCTCGTGAGGGGCCAAGCCTCGCGAGGCGGATGACACAAGGCATCCCCTGGGGCGGCCTCGCCAGGCCAGCTCGTGAGGATCGGAGATATCAAGGCGAGGGGCACCTCGCGAGGTCCTCATGACATGAGCAGTGACGACCGATGCTAGACGGGTGCTAGCAGGCGCAGAGTGCCAGTTTCCTCTTTGGTTCTAAAGGAGCAGGTGCAGACGAGGAGTCCCGAGGCGTCATGCAAAGGTTTCCATATCGGTGCAACGAGACCAAGACCAGCAGGACGGCATGACGGAGGTCATCGCGGAGCCCATGGCGGAGTCACCACCAGAGCCTTTGGCAGTGAAGACCACCTTTTGTCGGGATAGCTTGTACCAGCTGTCCCCCTTCAAATTTGGCCGTTGTGGGATCCCTTGCCGCTCAATATTTGGGAGGCCACTATAAATAGGACCTAGCCACCATCATAGAGGGGATCGGATCATCGAGACCTCACACACACCACAAGCTCACCCGAGCCCAAGAACACCTCTCTCTAGGAGGCAGTTCATCCATGTACTAGTTCTTCCTCTGCCTACAAGGCAATCCACCGCACCACACATGATTAGGGTGTTACACCACAACAATGGCCCGAACCAGGATAAATCTGGTGTCTCTTGTTCATCGGGTCTAACGAGCTAGGCTTAGGGCTGTTGAGTAGACGAGCTAGGACGGAAGGAGAGATATTCGTGCGCACCCTAGAGTTTGAACCTTAAGGGTTTTGCCTGAACCCAACATCCGCCATGCGCCGCCGCCTCTCGCCGCGTCCCTCCCTTGCCCGATGCCCCTTGTAGCAAGCTGGTTGCTGGCGGAGCCTGGCAAGGATGAATGGCTCCTCGCTTGGGTATACTATCGGTCGCTGAAGATGACGGAAACATACGCTCGCCGCCTACAGAGGAAGAACGGGAAGGCGCTCCGGCTTGCCATTGAGCAGTCGGAGCACAAGGCGGCGGAGGCAGCTCGGTGGCCAAACTTAAGCGGCACCAAGACAGGGCCGTCCGCAGGATGAAGGGGCTCATCATCCTCTCTGACTCCTCGTCCTCCAACGGCGATGACAACGGCTCCACCTTTTCCCCCGACAATCAAGATCCACCACCACCCGCGAACGCTTACAGCTACACCGGTGACTGGAAGGGGAATGGCCCGGCGAGGAAGTGGCGAAGACCCTCATTCAACGCTTCTTTCGTTTATTAGTGGTTTAAGTTAAAAACTTGTCCGTCGATGAACTATGGTTCTCTTTTGCATGATGTAAGGTGGGTTTATGTGCATTTGGTTGTCCGTTTGATGCCGATCTTGTTATCCGTTGTTTGATCACATAGAGTAATTCATCATGTTGGACGCGTAATATGGATATACGGTGCCAAATATGAGATACACAATGCTGAATTGATTATTTAAGGCGTGATCGATCACTACGTGGATGCGCCCAGACACCTCCATGGCGTTCGAAAACCCGAATTAACTGTCCATGGATGTGACTCATGCTATCCCTTCATTTTCTCATCATTGGACAACACATAGAGTGAGGACAGAGGACAACAGAGGAATATGGGTGAGGGCTCGGTGAGGGGTTGCATGATTTGGGCGAAACATGGCCAGGATAAACTAGACGAAGGGGCGTGACTTAACGAATTGGGCGATGTGACCCGTAACTAGTAACTACATCAGGTGATCGCAAGAAAAAGTAAATTTTCCGGCTAAGAGCAACTACAGTCGTATTTGGCAAATCTGACTTCCTATGCACCCGTGGACGCGTTTGAACACATCCTATAAAGCATCTAGACGACCCCTTATTTGGACTGCCGCACATTCACACATCTCAAATGTGGATCCTCAAATCCATGCAAACCATGCACGTCAATCAACGATATAAATCATCAGCAATTAGCAGTTCAAAATAATAATAATAAAGCAAATAGTTCAACAATCTGAACATGCCAAAATAAAATCAATGTCCGAGCGTGACGGATCAGTCGCTGGCCGGATCATTCGCCGGACGTCATCCATGTCGTGTGCTTCTCCGCCATCCTTGCCTCCAGTTTGACATACTCCACCTGCATATTGGGCACTTTCTTCGCTGCTACCATAGCTGCCCGCGCCGCCTCATAGTCCCTACGCTCGTTGATCTCTTTTCTCTTCACCACAAACCACTTCTTGGCATGCTCATCCAAGAAGCTTTGGTCCGCCAACATGATCTCCGCACCCTCCGCATCCCGTAGGATTTGCAACCTCTCCTTCTCAAGATCAATCTCTCCAAAAATCTTGGCCTTCTCGAGATCTGATTCGATCGCCGCCCCTTGCTTCTCCAACTAGGTATTCCCCCCCCATTAATTTTGAGCTTCTTCTCTGCCCTCTTTCAATCCCAATCAATCCTCTTCTTTTGTGCATCCAACATGAGCTTGTACCTCTTCTCTTTCTTGTTCTCCCTCATCGAAAAATGCCCATCCATGTGGAGGACATTTTGTGTCGCGGTGTTGTGGGAGGCCCTTGCCTTCTCCCAGATGTTCCTCATGACTTGTCGATTATCCTTTGACATGTTGGCTCTTAAATTCTCCACGACAACATCTTCATCTTCTTCGTCCAACCCAATTGATTGGTGGGGGCTTGAGCCATCATTCCTCTTCTTGTCGGCCTTAAAATCGGCCGTATGTTGTTTCCACTTTGGTCGGCCATTCAATATGATTCAACAATGGCTAAACGCAAATGACTTCTTCTCCATTTCGTGATACATAGTGGCCACCACCGCAATCTAGCAAACAAAATATTTATGAGCATGAACGCAAAACAAACAAGCATATGCAAATCATGACAAGATGAAGTAGCTTATCTGATATGTCATTCCCATCCCACTTTGAGGGCGGCCGGTCACGTGTGAGTAGTACGATGTACTTGTTTACTTCTCCTTAAATGATCCCTCATCAACGTTGGGAAGATGCCACATTTGGTTGAGGACGACACTATGAGGCTCCACTATTCCTTTTGCTCACGATATTGCTTCGAAATCTTCTCCCAATACTTGTTCCCCTTTTACTCGGTGTCGCATATTTGATCCATTGTGGTGGCCAACCAATATTTGACCAACAAGATATCCTCAAAAGTCGAGAATGCCGGACCTCTTACCTTTGCCGTCTTTGTCTTCTTCTTCTTACTCGGATTGGGATCTAAAGTTGTCCCAACTTCAACTGAAGGGCAATTTGGATCCCCAATTCATACTCTGTTTGAGTCGGACCTTGTTTTTCATTAATCATATCCGACATGAATAACTCTTAAATGATCATGGTTTGCAAGAATCCATCATGTCCGAAATGAACTACGGTCTATGCAAAACATTGAACATGGCATATGCAAATTTGATCGGGCGGGAGCAACAAATGTTGGGGAATGTAGTATTTCAAAATTTTCCTACGATCACGCATGATCTATTTAGGAGAAGCATAGCAACGAGCCGGAGAGTGTGTCCATGTACTCTCATAGACCGAAAGCGGAAGCGTTTAGTAATGCGGTTGATGTAGTCGAACGTCTTCGCGATCCAAGCGATCAAGCACCGAACACACGACACCTCCGCGATCTGCACACGTTCAGCTCGGTAACGTCCCTCGAACTCTTGATCCAGTTGAGGCCGAAGGAGAGTTTCGTCAGCACGACGGCATGGTGACGGTGTTGATGAAGTTACCGACGCAGGGCTTTGCCTAAGCACTGCGACAAATATGACCGAGGTGTGTAACAGTGGAGGGGGCACCGCACATGACTAAAATAATTGTCAACTTATGTGTTCTAGGGTACCCTTGCCCCCGTATATAAAGGAGCAAGGGAAGGCCGGTCGGCCCCTATAGGCGCGCCCCAAGAGGGGGAGTCCTATATCAATCTTTATATCTCGACCATTCTGAGACTCCTAGTCATGTCCGTGGTCTCATCCGGGACTCCGAACAACCTTCGGTACATCAAAACACATAAACTCATAATACTGATCGTCATCGAACGTTAATCGTGCGGACTGTCGTGGAAGTGTCACGGCAGATGTCCTAAGGTAAGGACTTGATTGCGGAGCCATAGCGACGTGGTTAACTTAAAGGGGTTAAAAACAAGACAAAGGACACAGGGAGTTTATACTGGTTCGGCCCTTTGCGGTGAGGGTAAAGCCTAATCCAGTTTGAGGTGGAATTGCTGGGGTGTCGATTGCTAGGGTGCGGATGCGCTTGCCTAGCCCTCGATCTGTTGTTTCTTGCCCTAAGCCGCTGTCGGGTCGTCCCCTTATATACACAGATTGACGCCCTGCGGCCTACGGAGTCCCGGCCAGCTCATACAATCGTGTCCGTCCCGGTGACTCTTATTACATGCCTTACAACACAAGTGACATATATGGCGGTTGGTACTTATAGGCTTTAAGCCGCCACAGGCCTTTTGCCCTTAACTAAACTGCCATCTTTAACGTGCTTCTGGGCTGGGCCCATGAACCGCCGTTGGGTAACCCGGCCCCTCCTGGGCGGGTCATATGAAATACTTATATCCCTAACATTAGGCCTCAGGTTGATTTGAACTTGTTCATGTCAATCTTTCTTCATCTTCTTGCGAGAGACTGTAATCCATCGTGACATCCGCTTTTGAAATGATAGTGATCTACAATGACATCAGTTTTTGAAATAACGGTTACCCTCCATGACGTCACCTGTTGCTGGCCTTTGATTTGTCCAGATTCTAACAAAACTTTCCGCATTGATAGGATCCCGACAATCGAGGCGCCTGTACCATCACTTTCTTGTTTACTTGCCTCCTCGATTTTCGCGCGTGACCCTCATCCATCTTGCTTAGAAATAGGACCAGGAGCCTTTTCCATTCTCCCCTCGCTTCTTCCGTCTCGTCTTCTTCCTCGCGACTCTATGTCTCTGAGCTTCACCGGCGCCGCCGACCTCTGCTTCGCCTTCATCAGCTTCTGCAGCATCCGCCTGACGCCGTCGGGCTTCTTCCGTGCACCGCTGCCGCTCATCCGACCAGGTATGTTCTTCTTGTTCTTTCATCTTAGATCTGTTAGGGTTCCTATGAAGTTCGTCGCCGTTCCTCTTCCTTCCGCCATTATAGCTTCTCTTCTGACCTTGGTATTTCTTTATGCGCTGATGCTGTTCATATCTCCTTATAAAACATCATGATATCTCATCTCTGGTAGAGTAGATTCATCCTCAGAAACTGTATGACCTTGAACTTTAGGTTTGCCTGTTCGTCATTTTAATCTTGATTTTCGTACAGCTGTAGATCCAAAATTACTGCCGCAACCTGCAAAAACTATTTTTCCGAGACTTAGTAAAATTTTCTTTTCTGAATACTCGCATGTGTCATGGCGGCTTAATTTTCCGACTTATAATTGTTCTTGTGCCATTAGGCCCCATTTAAGCCGCCATGCTGAACTTGCAGTATAACATTTGTTTCTGGTTTTAACAAACTGATTCTGAACCGACAATAATCTTTCCTTCTTTAGGTCTGCTTGTTCACAATGCCACCAAAGACAATCACCACGTGCAACTAGGTCCCTTCAATTATTACTGAAGCCACACTGGCTGACTTTGTCAAAGTCGCATATCTGCCAAATGCTCCAGTTATGCCTTATCGTGCTCCTAACCCGGGTGAAGAGAGACATGCACCCACAGATGATGAAGTTATTGTTTTCACTGACCATATGAACCGAGGTTTCTCACCGCCCGGCTTTAAATTCTTCAGGGATATTCTGCACTTTTTCTAGCTCCATCCCCAAGACATCGGACCCAATTCCGTGTCAAATATCTGCAACTTTCATGTTTTTTGTGAATGACGGATTACGGGCTCCGCAAACCCAAAGAAGTTCGAACACAGGGGCGTGAACAAAGATCTCTCCCGCTCACATCTACCTAGCGCCACGCCCTCGCCCGGTGGTGAGATTCAACAAGCAACAAGTAAAAAGCACACACGAGTTTACCCAGGTTCAGGCCACCTGGCGGTGTAAAACCCTACGTCCTGCTTGAGTGGATTAGCCTTAGGAGGGCTTGATTATGAACAAGTACAGTGGTTCTTGAGCTCAGGAGGAGAGCTCAAGAGGGTCAGGAGGCAAGTGTTCTTGCTCCTTGAAGAGAAGGTGGGGTGTTCGAGATGAGGTTAATCCAGCTCCTCCATAGTGGAAACCCTAGCTACTTATATAGGCGGCCAGGGTCCTCTTCCCCCGAAATGTTTGGGCGGGAAGGGATCCCACAACGGCCATTTTGAGCGGGAACACAAGGACGTTCCTATCCTGATAAAAGCGGTATTCGCTTGCAAAGAAATCAGACGATGATGCAGTGGTGGGCTCGATGGTGACATCCTCCATGTCATCCTTGCGGTCTTCGGTCTTGTTGCATCGAAGGGGAAACCTTTGTCTCGCCCCTCGGGAACTAGCGCCTGCGTTGTCTCCTTTGCACCAAAACGGCAACTGCGCCGCTGGCACGCGCTGGCACCCACTGGCGCGATGCATCACTGCTCGCGTCACTGCCTCCTCCTGAGGCAGGCTTGGCCTTGAGTTCTCCGCCCCTCCGGAGCAGCCTAGCAGAGGACGCTCCTGAGAGGGTCTTGGTGTCGTTCTCCTCGCGAGGGTCTTCAGCAGCTGGTCGATTAGCTAGGCCGTACCAGGCCGTAGTAGGAGCGTGTCGCGGGCCGCATGCAGGCAAGTCTGGGTACCCTAGTCATAGTAGCCCCCGGGCCCAAGGCGCGCACGGAGTTGGCTTCGGGGCGAAGCCTTAGTCGAGGATGAAGCGCTGCGGGCCCCAAAAGACTGCGGGCCAGGCTGGCGCGTGACGGTTGGATGGGACATGGGCGACTCCGCTCCTCACGCAGTCTTGGTGACCGTGCGACTTGACGTCTCCTTAGCGCGGACGATAGGGTCATCATGGCCGTGCACGAGTGGCTGACGATTGATCTTCTCCGCCTATAAACAGGGGGTGAAGCGTCACCCCCGTTCACTTGACTATTGAAGATCAAACCCCAGCTCCTCTTTCTTCGTCGAGGGTTTTTCGATGGCGCCGATACGTAGGTTCTCGGCTGCACAGAAAGGGAAGGCTCCGATGGTGGAGCCCGAGCAGCTCCCGCCGAAGAATATGCGCCGTGACTCCCCAAGGGTGCCCCTGAGGCTGGCGGACGCCCGTACGTGGTGCACGCGGGCGCCGCCAGGATTCCCGCCTCGCCTGGGTGCCCCGGCGACAGGCATCCGAGGCGCGGGCGGCGGCGACAGGGGCGGTGCGGTCAGCCGCCCGGAGAGGCGAGTGATTTCACGCCTACCGTCGCCGTCCCACATTGAAGATGATGTTCGTGAGTTTGTCGTGTGGGCGGTAGCCCCTCCGCACTTTTGGATCCTCTTTCCCCCATTCTTGGAGAAGGTGCTCCCGGCTCATGGACGGGTAACAATGCAACTGTGGCACGAAGGGTGCCATTTCCCCCCTTCATACACCGACGTGGAGGTGATCTCCTCCAGCAGGGTCTACATGACCTGGGGTTGGGGCGTGGTGCGCCGCGCCTGCGCCCCTACCGGGAGGCACATTCTTCATTTCACGCTGGACGGGCTGGCCATGTTGACCTTCAAGGTCTTCGGGGCGGACGGCGGACGGCTGGCGTGTAGCGCGGAGGATGAGCCCGCCGACGACCATCTCCCATGCTGCTAGGGCGACGAGGCTCGGGGCGAAGCGTCCGCCGTCGGCTTTGCCTCCGACTCCTCCAGCAGTAGCTATGCTTCTCTTGAGATGGCCTTGAGCTCCGACGAGAGCTATGAGCCGCCGAGTCGCCGCTCTCGCCGCCGGAGGGGAGCAGCGTCCTCCAGCCGCCATCACCGCTGAAGGAGCCCGGGCCGTCTCCCTCCGGGAGCGGCCTTCTTTTGCTTGGTCCCTGCGAGGCAACCATGGATGGCCCCATGAGGGCATGTAAATCTTTTGCGACACTCTTGATGTTATCCGATGTCATGAACTTATGTTCCTCATGAGATCCTTCGCTAGAGCAAGATTTTCCCTTTCTTCCGTCCACGCGGTAGCTTAGGGCCCTATGCCTGCGGAACCCAGTCCCTAGGCAGGCTTCAGCCGTCACTGGTATGCCAGGTCACGATGCCGTGGTCAAGGCCAGGAGGTGAGCGGCCTAGGGTCTGGTAAGAGCCCCCGAGGCACGATGATCGGGAGGTCCCCCATTGCGTGCAGGTAGCGACCGCGAGAGTCGGCGAGAGGGGCCTTCGTGCTCCAGCGAATTCACAATTACAGTGGGTGGAGGCATAGGTACAGGAGTGAATGTGGGTGTTGAACACTTGTCTTAGTGATCCCCTGCGATCGGGCGGCAGTGACGCTTGATCGCGCCCTGTCCTGCCAACTACTGATGGCCACGGGGCCGCGCCTGCCGCGTTCCCCACAAGGCGAAACTCTGCGCTCTCGGGACCTGCCCCCTAAGGTGCCTAGGCCGCCGCTGGTATGCCGGGTCGTGATGCCACGCATAAGGCCAGGGGGTAAGGGCTCAGGGGCCAGTTGGGGCCCTGAGGTGCGATGCTCAGGAGCTCCCCCTTCTTCGCCCAAGTTGCCTTCGCGAGGGGGTGGCAACAGCCGCTCCCGAGGCCGCCGAGCCGGGCCGGGTGCTGAACTTCCGGAGACGTGCCTGCGCGTCAGTCATAGTCTTGGGAAGGTGGCTGCTCCCGAAGTCCTGTCCTGGGTTCCCCTTCGTAAAGGTGGAGGCACCAAGGACCTAGTGAGGTGACGTGCGCGGAGCTGGTCGCGAGCCAGAGCTCGGTTCCTTGGATTTTTCAGCGCTGCAGGGACGGACCCGAGCACAGATGCCATGCGAGTGACCTTGTAGCTGAGTGAGTGTATTTGACAGGGAACATGCGGGAGCCAGGCGCTGATCATGTAGCATATGGGTAATGCGAAAAAGGGAACATCTAGCTTGATTTATGCGCAAAAGAGACAGCTCTGGGGGTGAGCCCCCAGCAGCTCGAGGACTGCTGTGGGGGTGAGCCCCCGACAGCTCGAGGATGATGCAACCCGGGGGGTGCCCTCGATTGAGTACCTCAGACATCACCTGATACTTGTCGTCGAAAGAAGAGTTGGGGTAGTTGAAGACGCAAGTCGGGTCGCTCCTGAGGATTGCCGGGCTCCTCAGGCCCAAGTGCTCCGGAGGCCCTTAGTGGTCACGGGGGTCCGGCTCCTGTTCTGTCAGGACCGCCTACCACTGAGCCTCCTAAGCCCCCAAAGCCTACCGCGTGAGGTACTGGAACGTGGCAGCTGCGTTGCGGAAGCCGAAGAGCGGGCGAATGTAACTACAGGGGAGAGTCCTCCTCCAGCCGACAGCTATAGGCCAGAAGGGCTCCAGAGAAGCGACTCGGTTGAGGCCTGCGATGTCGACGCAGACACGGAATTGGTTGCTTGGGTTGCGGGTAGGTGAGCTTGGTGCCGTGCGGTTGAGCCCACCGCGTATGAGCCTTGCGTACTGAAGTTCCTCGGTAGCCTGGTCGATGAAGTCCTGAGCCCCCAGCGTTGTATGGCTCACACTGGGCTCACAAAAACGTGCGTCGAGACACGCCTGCAGGTGGTGCCCAAACACCTCCCTCGTGACGCTGGTCAGACCAGAGGCACTCCAGAGGAGAGCCCCGAGCCCATCCTGAGAGGGGCACCAGGCGCGCCTCCCTATGCAAGGGTGGAGGGCGCCTCGTTAGTAGGCGCGGGACCCGAGGCGGTGCCATCAGGAGCCCCTGCGTCCTGAGGTCCGTTTGCGGGCATGTGCTTCTTCTTCTTGGGGGCGGTTTGCAGGGCGAAGGCGGCTCCATCTCCGTCAGAGCTCTCGACCGCAGCAGTCTGGTAGGCATGCTCTAGGGAACGCATTGCTTCCTTCTCGTCGCAGGCATCATGATGACCCCGCCACTCCCGGGCATCTTGAGGGCGTTGTAGCCGTGATGGGTCGCCCCCATGAACTTGGCGAGGGTCGGATACCCTAGGATGGCGTTGTACGGGAGGTGAATGTTGGCGACATCGAAGTCGATGAGCTCGGTGTGATAGTTGTCACGATCGCAAAAGGTGACGGGGAGGCGGACCTGCCCCTTCGGGAGTGTGGAGCCATCTGTGACTCCGTAGAATGGCTTGGTTGGGTGCAGCTGATCGTCGGGGACTTGGAGCATCTTGAAGGTCTGGACGGAGAGGACATTGAGCCCTGCTCCACCGTCGATGAGGGTCTTGGTCACGAGGACGTTGCTGATGGTCGGAGTGTAGAGCATCGGGAGAGTGCCTGGGGCTGCGGTGCACTTGAGCTTGTCCTTCGGGTCGAAGGCGATGACCTGCTTGCTCCACCTGAGGTTGCGCGCGGTGTTAGGCCTGGGGAGCGCCCCGTTCACCTCACGAGCGAACTTCTTGAAGATGCGATGGGAAGCCGGAGCGTGGGTTCCTCCCAGGATGCATGCAACCACGCGTGGCTCCTGAAATCCCCCTGCTCCGTCTCCCTGGCGGTCGTCGTCGTTCCTTCTTGGCGGTGGTGGCAGCGAAGGCAGGCCCGCGTTGCCCTGAGGGCGACCCTCACGAGGCTGGTCGCGCCAGGGGGCGTCACGAGGCTACTCTTGCCAGCGGTCTTCACGAGGTTGGTCACGCCATCCTTGGTGCGAGTTCCTGCCGTCCCAGCGTCCTGCACCACGGCCCCCTCTGCAGCCGTAGCCGCGGTTGTCGCGCTCAG
This sequence comes from Secale cereale, assembly GCA_902687465.1. Taxonomy (NCBI): domain Eukaryota; kingdom Viridiplantae; phylum Streptophyta; class Magnoliopsida; order Poales; family Poaceae; genus Secale; species Secale cereale. Next base: position 254,833,198 of record LR738711.1, on the reverse strand, counting down.
GACGCTACCCGACGCGCCCGTCACGCATCGCCCTGAGTTCTTCACAACGTTGGTGTTGTGGCTGTGAACATCGTGGAAGACGCAGTACAGACGGTTGTCTCTGGGGGGGTCGTTGTAGCCGCAGCCACGCTTCACTTCTGGCTCCGCAGCCAGCACGGCGGGTCCCTTGCGCTTTGCTTCCTTGGCCTTGGCCTTCTTGTCGTCAGCCTCCGCTTTAGGCAGCTCCAGGAGAGAGAAGCTGCCTTCCTCTGCCCTGGCGCACTTCACCGCGAGGTTGAACATATCGAGGGCCATGCACATGTCCTCGTGGATGGCGAGCTCCTCCTTCATCCTGACATCGCGGACACCGTCGGAGAACACCGAGATGATGGCCTCATCCGAGACCCTCGGGATCTTGAGGCGCACGGTGTTGAAATGCTGGATGTACTTCTACAGGGTCTCCCCAGGTTGCTGCTTCACGTGGCGCAGATCCGCGGCCGCCGGGGCTCGATCGTGGGTACCTTGGAAGTTGGCGACGAAACGCTCACGAAGCTCCCCCTAGGAGGAGATGGATCCCGCGGGAAGGTTCAGGAGCCAGGAGTGAGCGCCGTCCTTGAGGGCCATGGGGAACCAGTTCGCCATGACCTGCTTAGTACCGTTGGACGCCTCAATGCTTATCTCGTAGAGCTGGAGGAACTCTGCAGGGTCGGCGGTGCCATCGTAGCATGGAGGCAGATCCGGCTTGAACTTGCCGGGCCAGACGAGGCACAACAGCTCTGGAGCTAGGGTGCGGCATCCAGCCATGCTCATGATTGCAGGCGCCCCTTGCGCCTGCGGTGCTAGTTCCTGGGGTACAGGCGCCACCACCTCCTGTGGTGCGGGGTTGTGGTGCTGCAGAACGGGGAGCCCACGAGCTTCTGCCTGGGGACGCGGGACCACCTGGCAGCTCTCCTCGTCACGCGCAGGGGCCCCGCGGGGCTGCTCGCGCCGTGGAGCCTCGCGTCTGAGCCCCTGGCCAGCGCCGTGCAGTGGAGGTGGAGCCGGGATGCCGTGGTCCATGTTCCCCGCCATGAGCGACGGAGTACGGGAGGAGTGAGTCGGTGCAGGTACCTCCTCGACGGCGTTGACGAGCTCGGTGATGCGGTGGAGCCACTCGTTGTAGAGGTTGTCCGTTGGACGGTAGCGTAGGAGCTTCCGCGCCATCAGTAGCGCATGCTGCTAGTAGACCGGCCTGCGGCGGATCAGCGAGGACGATGCCGCGGCCGGCGAGGGTGATGGTGTCGTCGTGCGGCCATCGCGCCGCACGGACAGCGGCAACGACAAGCCCCCTACTCGTGGACGGCCGGGTCGGTGGCAGCGTTGGTGGCCGGCGAGTTGGGGCGGAGCTATGCACCGTTGCCCGCGGGCGCCGTCTGAGCGATGTTGGTGGCGCGGCGGGCAGCACGCGCTCGGCGTGTGTCCACCATGGCGGTGAAGCGAGGTCGACGAACGAGAGCGGGATGAGGTCGTCGCAGATGCGAGATTTCGACATGCCCCTTACCTGGCGCGCCAAATGTCGGATTACGAGCTACGCAAACCCAAAGAAGTTCGAACACAGGGGTGTGAACAAAGATCTCTCCCGCTCACGTCTACCTAGCGCCACGCCCTCGCCCGGTGGTGAGATTCAAGCAAGCAACAAGTAAAAGCACACACGAGTTTACCCAGGTTCACGCAACCTTGCGGTGTAAAACCCTACGTCCTGCTTGAGTGGATTAGCCTTAGGATGGCTTGAGTATGAACAAGTACAATGGTTCTTGAGCTCAGGAGGAGAGCTCAAGAGGGTCAGGAGGAAAGTGTTCTTGCTCCTTGAAGCGAAGGTGGGGTGTTCGAGATGACCTCAATCCAGCTCCTCCACAGTGGAAACCCTAGCTACTTATATAGGCGGCGAGGGTCCTCTTCCCCTGAAATGTTTAGGCAGGAAGGGATCCCACAACGACCATTTTGAGCGGGAACACAAGGACGTTCCTATCTTGACAAAAGCGGTCTTCGCCTGCAAAGAGATCAGACGATGACGCAGTGGTGGGCTCGGTGGTGACATCCTCCCTGTCGTCCTTGCGGTCTTCGGTCTTGTTGCATCGAAGGGGAAACCTTTGTCTCACCCCTCGGGAACCTGCGCCTGCGTTGTCTTTTTTGCACCAAAACGGCAACTGCACCACTTGCACGCGCTGGCACCCGCTGGCGCGGTGTGCCACTGCTCGCGTCACTGCCTCCTCCTGAGGCAGGCTGGGCCTTGAGTTCTCCGCCCCTCTGGAGCAGCCTAGCTGAGGCCGCTCTTGAGAGGGTCTTGGTGTCATTTTCCTCGCGAGGCTTAGCCCCCATCGCGAGGGTCTTGAGCAGCTGGTCGATCAGCTGGGCTATACCAGGCCATAGTAGGAGCGCGTGGCGGGCCGCATGCAGGCAAGTCTGGGTACCCTGGTTCCCTGGACGCCGATAGTGAAGTATATCTTCAAGAGGAGCCCAGCATCTTGCTTTCTAGGGAGTTCTTTTATTTAAACCGCCAGAACAAATTTACCAATGGCCCTAGCTTGGAGCTTGGGGCTGTCTCCATCCAAAGAAGGAGATACTCTATTTTTCCTTATGCCTGTCTGCCAAGTCATCCGAAAGATTGGAATAAAACTTGGTTTTATTGTAAAGACACTTCTCCGGCTAACGAGCATCCATTGCCGAGTCTCCGTATTCAACGTTTAGACACCAATCACCCTCTTGCCGAAAAGCTCACTCATGTCTACTACACAACCTTCTTCTTGTAGACGTTGTAGGGCCTCCAAGTGCAGAGGTTTGTAGGACAGTAGCAAAATTCCCTCAAGTGGATGACCTAAGGTTTATCAATCCACGGGAGGCGCAGGATGAAGATGGTCTCTCTCAAATAACCCTGCAACCAAATAACAAAGAGTGTCTTGTGTCCCCAACACACCCAATACAATGGTAAATTGTATAGGTGCACTAGTTCGGCGAAGAGATGGTGATACAAGTGCAATATGGATGGTAGATATAGGTTTTTGTAATCTGAAAATATAAAAACAACAAGGTAACTAAAGATAAAAGTGAGCATAAACGATATTGCAATGATAGGAAACAAGACCTAGGCTTCATACTTTCACTAGTGAAAGTTCTCTCAACATTAATAACATAACCGGATCATATAACTATCCCTCAACATGCAACAATGAGTCACTCCAAAGTAACTAATGGCGGAGAGCAAATGAAGAGATTATGGTAGGGTATGAAACCACCTCAAAGTTATTCTTTCTGATCGATCTATTCAAAAGTCCGTAGTAAAATAACAGGAAGCTATTCTTTCCGTTCGATTTATCATAGAGTTCGTACTAGAATAAAACCTTAAGACACAAATCAACCAAAACCCTAATGTCACCTAAATACTCCATTGTCACCTCAAGTATTCATGGGCATGATTATACCATATGCATCACACATTCTCAGATTCATCTATTCAACCAACACAAAGAACTTCAAAGAGTGCCCCAAAGTTTTTACCGGAGAGTCAACACGAAAACGTGTGCCAACCCCTATGCATAGATTCCCAAGGTCACGGATCCTGCAAGTTGATCACCAAAACATATATCAAGTGAATCAATAGAATAGCCCATTGTCACCACATGTATCCCACGCAAGACATACATAAAGTGTTCTCAAATCCTTAAAGACTCAATCCGATAAGATAACTTCAAAGGGAAAACTCAATTCATCACAAGAGAGTAGAGGGGGAGAAACATCATAAGATCCAACTATAATAGCAAAGCTCGCGATACATCAAGATCGTGCCATCTCAAGAACACGAGAGAGAGAGATCAAACACATAGCTACTGGTACATACCCTCAGCTCCGAGGGTGGACCACTCCCTCCCCGTCATGGAGAGCGCCGGGATGACGAAGATGGCCACCGGAGAGGGACCCCCCCTCCGGCAGGGGGCCATAACGGGTCTAGATTGGTTTTCGGTGGCAACAGAGGCTTTCAGCGGCGGAACTCCCGACCTAGGTTATTTTCCGGAGGTTTCTGTATATATAGAGGGGTGTTGGAGTCGGGGGCAAGTAAAGGAGGTCTCTGGGCTGTCCACGAGGCAGGGGGGCACGCCTAGTAAGGGGGGCACCCCCTACCCTCATGGGCAGCCCGTGGATCTTCTAGCCCCCTCCGGCACTTTCTGGGCTTCTTCTGGTCCAAAAACAGCCTCCGTTGAATTTTAGGTCAATTGTGGTCCGTTTGATATTCCTTTTCTGCGATACCCTAAAACAGGAGAAAATCAGAAACTGGCACTGGGCTCTGGGTTAATAGGTTAGTCCCAAAAATCATATAAAAGTGTATATAAAATCCCATAAAACATCCTAAAAGGATAATATAATAGCATGGAACAATCACAAATTATAGATAAGTTGGAGACGTATCAAGCATCCCCAGGCTTAATTCCTGCTCGTCCTCGAGTAGGTAAATGATAAAAACAATTTTTTTGATGTGGAATGCTACCTAACATAATTCTCAATGTAATTTCTTTATTGTGGCATGAATGTTCAGATCCGAAAGATTCAAGACAAAAGTCTATATTGACATAAGAAGAATAATACTTCAAGCATACTAACAAAACAATCATGTCTTCTCAAAATAACATGGCTAAAGAAAGTTATCCCTACAAAATCATATAGTCTGGCTATGCCCCCTTTTCATCACAGAAAATATTCATATCATGCACAACCCCGGTTTCAGCCAAGCACTTGTTTTCATACTCAATTTTTTCAAACCTTTCAACTTTCACACAATACATGAGCGTGAGCCATGGACATAGCACTATAGGTGGAATAGAGTGGTGGTTGTGGAGAAGACAAAAAGAGGAAGGTAGTCTCACATCAACTAGGCGTATCAATGGGCTATGGAGATGCCCATCAATAGATATCAATGTGATTGAGTAGGGATTGCCATGCAACGGATGCACTAGAGCTATAAATGTATGAAAGCTCAACAAAAGAAACTAAGTGGGTGTGCATCCAACTTGCTTGCTCACGAAGACCTAGGGAATTTGAGGAAGCCCATCGTTGGAATATACAAGCCAAGTTCTATAATGAAAATTCCCACTAGTATATGAAAGTGACTAAACATGAGACTCTCTATCATGAAGATCATGGTGCTACTTTGAAGCACAAGTGTGGAAAAAAGATAGTAGCATTGTCCCTTTTTTTGGTGGGGCATTCTCTTTTTTTGGCCTTTCCTCACATGGGACAATGCTCTAATAATGAAGATCATCACACTTTCATTGATTTACAACTCTATATTAAAACTCGATAGTAGAACAAAGTATGCCTGTATATGAATACCTCCGGCGGTGTACCGGGATGTGCAATGAATCAAGGGTGACATGTATGAAAAATTATGCATGGTGGCTTTGCCACAAATACGATGTCAACTACATGATCATGCATGACAATATGACAATATGAAGCGTGTCATATAAACGGAACAATGGAAAGTTGCATGGCAATATATCTCGGAATGGCTATGGAAATGCCATGATAGGTAGGTATGGTGGCTCTTTTGAGGAAGGTATATGGTGGGTGTATGCTACCGGCGAAAGTTGCGCGGTACAAGAGAGGCTAGCAATGGTGGAAGGGTGAGAGTGCGTATAATAAATGGACTCAACATTAGTCATAAAGAACTCATATACTTATTGCAAAAATTTACGAGTCATCAAAACAAAGCAATCAACGCATGCTCCTAGTGGGAAGGTTGGTAGGAGTTAACCATCGCGCGCCCCCGATCTCCACACAAAGGATGACACTCTACAAATACCTCATGCTCTAACTTCGTCACATAGCGGTTCACCATACATGCATGCTACGGGAATCACAAACTTTAACACAACTACTTCTCAAATTCATAATAACTCCACTAGCATGACTCTAATATCACTATCCTCATATCTCAAAACAATCATCAAGTATCAAGCTTCTCATCATATTCAATGCACTCTGTATGAAAGCTTTTACTACATTCATCTTGGATGCCTATCATATTAGGACTAGTTTCATAACCAAAGCACATTACCATGCTGTTCTAAAAAGACTCTCAATATAATATAAGTGAAGCATGCAAGTTCATCTGTTTCTTCAAAATAAAACCACCGCCGTGCTCTAAAAAGATATAAGTGAAGCACTAGAGCAAACAAAAGACTACTCCAAAAGATATAAGTGAAGATCAATGAGTAGTTGAATAATTATGTAACTATGTGAAGACTCTCTAACATTTAATAATTTTAGATCTTGAGATATTATTCAAACAACAAGCAAAACAAAATAAAATAGATTGACGCTCCAAGCAAAACACATATCATGTGGTGAATAAAAATATAGCATCAAGTAAAGTTACCGATAGACGAAGACGAAAGAGTGGATGCCATCCGGGGCATCCCCAAGCTTAGGCTCTTGGTTGTCCTTAAATATCACCTTGGGTTGCCTTGGGCGTCCCCAAGCTTTGGCTCTTGCCACTTCTTATTCCATAGTCCATCGAATCTTTACCCAAAACTTGAAAACTTGACAACACAAAACTTAGCCAAAAATCTCGTGAGCTCCGTTAGTATAAGGAAACAAACCAACACTCAAAGGTACTATAATGAACTCATTATTTGTTTATATTGGTGTTAAACCTACTGTATTCCAACTTCTCTATGATTCATATCCTCCAATACTACTCATAGATGCATCAAAATAAGCAAACAACACACGAAGAATAGAATCTGTCAAAAACAGAACAGTCTGTAGTAATCTGTAACTTTCGAATACTTCTATAACTCCAAAAAAATTGAAATAAATTGGTAAACGTGGGGAATTTTTCTATCAATCATCTGCAAAAATAATCAACTAAATAGCACTCTCCAGTAAAATCTGGTGACTAATCTCGTGAGCACTAAAGTTTCTGTTTTTTACAGCATGATCATATAAACTTCACAGAAGTCTTCTCAAAGGTTCTACTTGGCACAAACACTAATTAAAGCAAAAAACCACATCTAAACAGAAGCTAGAGGCAATATTTATTCCTAAACAGAAGCAAAAACAAAGAAAATAAAATTGGGTTGCCTCCCAACAAGCGCTATTGTTTAACGCCCCTAGCTAGGCATGCTGATTTCAATGATGCTCACATGAAAGATAAGAATTGAAACATAAAGAGAGCATCATGAAGAATATGACTAGCACATTTAAGCCTATCCCACTTCCTATGCATAGGGATTTTGTAAGCAAACAACTTATGAGAACAATAATCAACTAGCATAGGAAGGGAAAACGAGCATAACTCCAGGATTTTAAGCACATAAAGAGGAAATTTGATATTATTGCAATATGTAGAAGCATACGATCCTCTCTCATAATAATTTTCAGTAGCATCATGAATGAATTCAACCATATAACCAGCACATAAAGCATTCTTTTCATGATCTACTTGCATAGAAATTTTACTACTCTCTACATAAGCAAAATTCTTCTCATTCATAGTAGTGGGAGCAAACTCAACAAAATAACTATCATGTGAAGCATAATCCAATTGAAAATTAAAATCACGATGACAAGTTTCATGGTTATAATTATTCTTAATAGCATACAAGTCATCACAATAATCATCATAGATAACAACTTTGTTCTCATAATCAATTGGAACCTCTTCCGACATAGTGGATTCATCACTAAATAAAGTCATGACCTCTCCAAATCTACTTTCGTAAATATAGTAATCATAAATAGGAGGCATGCTTTCATCATAATATATTTGCTCATCAAAACTTGGGGGACAAAATATGTCATCTTCATCAAACATAGCATCCCCAAGCTTGTGGCTTTGCATATCATTAGCATCATGGGTATTCAAAGAATTCATACTAACAACATTGCAATCATGCTCATCATGCACATATTTTTTGCCAAGCATTCTATGTAATTCTTCTTCTAGTACTTGAGCACAATTTTCCTTCCCATCATTTTCACGAAAGATATTAAAAAGATGAAGCATATGAGGTAACCTTAATTCCATTTTTGTAGTTTTCTTTTATAGACTAAACTAGTGATAAAACAAGAAACTAAAAGATTCGATTGCAAGATCTAAAGATATATCTTCAAGCACTCACCTCCCCGGCAACGGCGCCAAAAAAGAGCTTGATGTCTACTACACAACCTTCTTCTTGTAGACGTTGTTCGGCCTCCAAGTGCAGTACTTTGTAGGACAGTAGCAAATTTCCCTCAAGTGGATGACCTAAGGTTTACAAATCCGCGGGAGGCGTAGGATGAAGATGGTTTCTCTCAAACAACCCTACAACCAAATAACAAAGAGTCTCTTGTGTCCCCAACACACCCAAGACAATGGTAAATTGTATAGGTGCACTAGTTCGGCGAAGAGATGGTGATACAGGTGCAATATGGATGGTAGATATAGGTTTTTGTAATCTGAAAAATATAAAAACAGCAAGGTAACTAAAGATAAAAGTGAGCATAAACAGTATTGCAATAATAGGAAACAAGTCCTAGGGTTCATACTTTCACTAGTGCAAGTTCTCTCAACAATAATAACATAACTGGATCATATAACTATCCCTCAACATGCAACAATGAGTCACTCCAAAGTAAATAATGGCGGAGATCAAATGAAGAGATTATGGTAGGGTACGAAACCACGTCAAAGTTATTCTTTCTGATCGATCTATTCAAGAGTCCGTAGTAAAATAACACAAAGCTATTCTTTCCGTTCGATCTATCATAGAGTTCGTACTAGAATAACACCTTAAGACACAAATCAACCAAAACCCTAATGTCACCTAGATACTCCATTGTCACCTCAAGTATCCGTGGGCATGATTATACGATATGCATCACACAATCTCAGATTCATCTATTCAACCAACACAAAGAACTTCAAAGAGTACCCCAAAGTTTCTACCGGAGAGTCAAGAAGAAAATGTGTGCCAACCCATATGCATAGATTCCCATGGTCACGGAACCCGCAAGTTGATCACCAAAACATACATCACGTGAATCAATAGAATACCCCATTGTCACCACAGGTATCCCACACAAGACATACATCAAGTGTTCTCAAATCCTTAAAGACTCAATCTGATAAGATAACTTCAAAGGGAAAACTAAATTCATCACAAGAGAGTAGAGGGGGAGAAACATCATAAGATCCAACTATAATAGCAAAGCTCGCGATACATCAAGATCGTGCCATCTCAAGAACACGAGAGAGAGAGATCAAACACATAGCTACCGGTACATACCCTCAGCCCCGAGGGTGGACTACTCCCTCCTCGTCATGGAGAGCGCCGGGATGATGAAGATGGCCACCGGAGAGGGATCCCCCTCCAGCAGGGTGCCAGAACGGGTCTAGATTGGTTTTCGGTGACAATAGAGGCTTTCGGCGGCGAAACTCCTGATCTAGGTTATTTTCTAGAGGTTTATGTATATATAGAGGGTGTTGGAGTCGGGGGCAAGTAAAGGAGGTCTCCGGGCTGTCCACGAGGTAGGGAGCGCGCCCAGAGGGGGGGGGGCGCCCCCTACCCTCGTGGGCAGCCCGTGGATCTTCTGACCCCCTTCCGGCACTTTCTGGGCTTCTTTTGGTCCAAAAACAACCTCTGTTGAATTTCAGGTCAATTGGGCTCCGTTTGATATTCCTTTTCTGCGATACCCTAAAACAGGAGAAAAACAGAAACTGGCACTAGGCTCTGGGTTAATAGGTTAATCCCAAAAATCATATAAAGTGTATATAAAAGCCCATAAAACATCCTAAAAGGATAATATAATAGCATGGAACAATAAAAAATTATAGATATGTTGGAGACGTATCACTCACTGCTGCAGAACGCAAGTCAATTGCCCCCACTCTTTCAAAGGTAAAGGCCCTACTGGGAAACGGATTAATTGGAATTGACTTAGCCCGGTGCTGACTCGTTTGGCAAATTATTCCTCTGAGCCACATGTCCGGTTTAATGTGTGAGTATACTGGAGAAAAGAAAGACCCTTCGCGTCATAGCTCTCAGGATCTGGAGGAGGATGTCATCGCAAATATGACAAAAACTGTTTTAAATGAATCCTTGGCTCACTGCAGCAAAGTGGGCCTGTTACCTTTCTGCAAATCTAACCCGGCACCAGAGGTAAGTCTTAACCTTAACTGTTGCCATTTTATAATTACAGTTCCCTTGACAATCTTGAATTTGCCACCTCTCATAGGCTAAGTCGGCCTTTTGGAAGAAATCTTATGATCATGAAGCTGCCAAGAGAGCCAGAGCCGCCAAGAAAGCCGCCAAAAGAGCTGTTAAGAAGACCAAGAAGAAAACCAGTGCTCCCAAACTGTTTGAAATAAACTACGGCACTGAGTCGGAGGTAGTCCTTGACTCTCTTGGTTCTTACTTCAACTATCTTATTGACACTGATTATTGCCAGGATGACACGGAGGCCAGTCAGGCCGCAGATGAAGAGGTAATTACTATTTCCTCCGGCTCAGAATCCTTGCCAAGACAAAAAGTTTGATGGATTATCCGGAAAGTAAGATTTTCACACCCTTCAGCTCATTTGGATCCTCACTTTCTTTTGAAGCAACAGCAACACGAGAGTCGGCGTCGGACTCGAAACTCCGGAGAAGAGGAATTGTCCTCCGACTTACCCAATACCCCGACTCGTCGAAAACGCAAGAATGAGGTATTTCCATTCATAAACTCTCATTATCCTCTAACGGGTCTGATACAACAACCACTGAACTTGTCCGATTAAAATTAACAGGAAACCTCTCGTTCATCCTCTGGCGACTCATCTCAAAGTCAACTTCCGGCCCCTGGGTAAATGACTTCTTCCTTGTTCAACTTATCCTTAAATCTTTATAACCTTGCAGCGACTTACTTTAATTCTTGTAGAGGTCAAGCCAAACCTGTCAAGAGGGCCAGGGCAAATAAGCCGGTAGCTGACCCCAAGGTCATTGAGCCGGCGCTGCAGGCGTCGGCAACAGATGTTCATAGGGCAACCAAGGAGACCACCCATGACGCTCCTCCTGAGATATCTGATGCCGCCACTGATCCTGCCAAGGTTGATTCTGCACCTGCTGAACCGCCTGTCCCATCTGAGCCGACAGAAGACCGGCCTGAAGACGTTACATTTATTGGTACTAGTTTCAGAGAGCCGAGCAACCCAACTGTGTTAGCCAAACACACCGCCAAGCAAGAATTTGTTGAAAAGCGATGAGTGAGGTTTGACACGTCTCAGTATGCACAGCTGAGTACTAGCGAAGTCTTTTCTGGTTTTCTCAATCAGGTCCACAGCAACCGCGATCTTGAAATTGATATGGTGAAGCAGATGCACCAGAAATTTGAGGTAACATTCTTGACCAATTTCTAACTATCCTTCCAGCCCCCAAGTCTAGTGGATATGATAAAAGTGAATATGCTGTAGACTTAGAACAATTGTCACCTTTTAAATCGGCATACCTCTTAACGAAAAATCCATCCTTGAGGAACATTGCATGTGTAGCCCCCAAGGGCCGGCTTAATCAGGTTGAATGAGCCGGTCCTTATTATTATTGCATAGAACTTGCCTGCACACCATCCATGAGCCGGTGGTAATAACCATGTTGCCGCCGGGCTAATATAATTAACTGATAATACAAAAGCGATGTACATTAGCCCCCAAGTGCCAAGTGCTGGTGCTTGCAAAGTGCTTGGGACTTTTATGTTCATGAACTATTAATTTCAGAAAAAATTCCGCATCCATTAGCCCCTAAGGGTCAAGTGCTCTTGCTTGCAAAGTGCTTGAGACTTTAATAACATGAATCCGGCTAAAAAAAGAACAACTTCAGCCTCCATTAGCCCCCAAGTGCCAAGTGTTGTTTCTTGCAAAAGGCATGGGACTTCAATCTTTGTTAAACCGGTAATCAATCCATCTCATGTTCACTTTGCCTGTTCAGGAAACCACTGCTGAATTACAAACACAGTTAGAGGATGCCAAGAAATGGCTTAAGCACCAAGAATCGGAAACTTAGAAAGCTGAATCAAATTTTTAATTTAGCTTGTCTGAAGCAAATTATTTGAAGATAAACTTAAGTCCGAGGAATCTGCATGGGCTAAAGAAAAGGCTGCCTTAGTGCAACGAGCTGAACAAGCCGAAATGTCTCTTGAAGCGGTGACAACTGAGCTCACCGGCTTAAAACATCGTGTCTCAGAAATGACTGCGGCCATCTTTGGTAAGCCACCGTGTTTTAACTTGGAAAATAAAATCTTGGGGTAACTTAACCCGTTACTGATCAACTTAATGGTCATGTAGGTAGGAGAAGAAATATTCTTGGCAGAGATCCACTTGTAAATATAAAAGCCGTCTACACCCTTGTGGAACAACTGTATACTAGAGCGCAGCGTGCCCTGGCTATTGTCTCTTCATCCAGCCAAGCACCAACGTTGTTTGTGGATATCTTACGAAGACTCTCCGTTCTGCCTGCCAGAATAGACGAGATCAAGCGGTCACCTGCAAGAGCCGGTGCTGTAACGGCCTTGAGCCGGGCTAAGGCGTGGCTTCCAGAGCTAGATCCATCCGACTTGTCTACCGGGCACCCAAGTTTGAAAGAAGACGGCTCGGCTTTTGACCATAAAGACTTCGTTGCGTGTGTCAAGGACATCCGCCCACTGGCCAGTTTGATTGCGAATGAAACGAACTTGTCTAAATATCAGCCGACTTATGATATGGAGAACCAGATCGAAGATGTCCACTTCATCTTATAAAGTGATGGATCTGATTCCTCCAATTAGTAAGCATACCTTTGCCCGTGAAATTGATCCCTCTGATCTTATTGATGAGGCGGCTAAATTTGAAGCTCTGGCTGGCTTGGATTGGTTGGCGTAGAATTTTCAAACAGAGGAGGACGAGGAACCGGCTGTCGGCGTCCTGGGAACCAGGGTACCCAGACTTGCCTGTCTGCGGGCCATGACGCGCTCCTACAAGCGGCCTGGTACGGACCAGCTGATCGACTAGCTACTCAAGACCCTCGCGAGGGGCCAGGCCTCGCGAGGAGAACAACGCCGAGACCCCTCGGGAGCGGCCTCGGCAAGGTGTTTCGGAGGAGCGGAGAATCCAAGGCCAAGCCTGCCTCATGAGGAGATAGTGAGGTCAGCAGTGACGCACCGCGCCAACGAGTGCCAGCGTCCGCCAGCGACACAGTTGCCATTTCGGTGCAAAGGAGACAGCGCAGCCGTTGGTTCCCAAGGAGCGGGGCAAAGGTTTCCTCTTTGGTGCAGCGAGACCGAAGACCGCAAGGACGATAAGGAGGATGTCACCGTCGAGCCCACCATCGTGTCACCGGCTGATCCTTTTGAAGGCGGAGACTGATTTTGTCAGGGTAGGAACATCCTTGTGTTCCCGCTCAAATATAGCCATTGTGGAATCCCTTGCCGTCTAAACATTTCCGGGGAAGAGGACTGTGGCCGCCTATATAAGTAGCTAGGATTCCCATTGAGAGGGAAGAGACTCACACACACTCGACCACCGCACAAGGAGCAAGAACACTAGCCTCCTGACCCTCTTGGGCTCGCTTCTGGAGCTCAGGAACCCTTGTACCAGTTCATACTCTAGCTCACCCGGAGCCAATCCACCTAAGCAGGAAGTAGGGTATTACACCTCTCAGTGGCCCCAACCTGGATAAACTCTTGTGTGTTTGTTCGTTGTTTGCTTGAATCCTTCCACCGAGATGAGAGCGAGGCGCTAGGTAGACGTGAGTGGGAGAGATCTTCGTTCACGCCCCTGTGTTCAAACTTAACGGGTTTTGCGGAGCCCTGAATCCGACATTTGGCGCGCCAAGTAGGGGGCGTGTCGAAATCTCGCCTCTCCGACCCTGCTCCACAGCCATGGTGGACACACGCCGAGCTCGCGCCGCCCGCCGCGCTGCGAATGTCGCTCAGACGGTGCCCGCGGGCAACGGCACACCGCTCCGCCCCAACTCATCGGTCGCCAACGCCACCACCGACCCGACTGTCCACGAGCAGCAGGACTCCTCGCTGCCGCTGTCCGTGCGGCGGGATGGCTGCACGGCAACACCTTCACCCTCGCCGGCCGCAGCATCGTCCTCGCTGGTCCGCCGCGGGCAGGTCTACCAGTAGCCCGCGCTACTCATGGCGCGGGAGCTCTTGCGCTACCGCCCGGCAGAAGATCTCTATGAAGAGTGGCTCCATCGCATCACTGAGCTCGTCAACGCAGCTGGGGAAGCGCCTGCACCAACGCACTCTTCGCGTCCTCTATCGCCACCGGCGGGGAACCACGGCCGTGGGGTCCCGGCTCCGCCTCACCCTCACCCCGCCGGCTAGGAGGGCCAGCGTGAGGCCCCTCGACGTGAACAACCCCGCAGAGCCCACGCCCACGACGAGGAGAGTTGCCAGGTGATCCCGCACCCACATACAAGGGCTCGTGCCCCCTGGCCCACAACGCCCAGACCGCGCGCCACAGGAGGTGGTGGCGCCAGCACCTCAAGAACCAGCGTCGCAGGTGCACAGGGCGCCTGTAATCATGAGCGTACGCGGGTGTGGCGCCCTAGCTCCCGAGCTGCGGCGCCTCGTCTGGCCCGGCAAGTTCAAGCCGGACCTGCCTCCACGCTACGACGACACCATCGACCCCACGGAGTTCCTCCAACTCTACGAGCTGAGCATCGAGGCGGCCAACGGCACTGAGCAGGTCATGGCGAACTGGTTCCCCATGGCTGTGAAGGACGACGCGCGCTCCTGGCTCCTGAACCTCCCGGTGGGATCCATCTCCTCCTGGGGAGAGCTTCGCCGCCAACTTCCAAGGCACCCGCGACTGAGACCCGGCAGCTGCTGACCTGTGTCGCGTGAAGCAGCAGCCAGGAGAAACCATGCAAAAGTACATCCAACGCTTCAACACCATGCGCCTCCGTATCCCCAGGGTCTCAGACGAGGCCATCATCTCTGCGTTCTCTGATGGCGTCCGCGACGTCAGGATGAGAGAGGAGCTCGCCATCCACGAAGACCTGTGCACAGCCCTCGAGATGTTCAAGCTCGCGTCAAAGTGCGCCAGGGCGGAGGAAGGCCGCCTCTCCCTTCAGGAGCTGCCTGAGGTGGAGGCAGACGACAAGAAGACCAAGGCCAAGGAGTCGAAGCGCAAGGGACCCGCCGTGCTGGCTGCTGAGCCAGAAGTGAAGCGTGGCTGCGGCTATGATGACCTCCCCAGAGACAACCGACCGTACTGCGTCTTCCACAACGTCCATAGCCACAACACCAACGATTGCCCGGAGCTCAGGGTGATGCACGGCGGGCGCGTCGGGCAGCACCCTGAGCGCGACAACCGCGGCTACGGCCGTGGAGGAGGCCGAGGAGGAGGACGTTGGGACGGCAGGAACTCGTGCCAAGGGTGGCGTGAGCAGCCTTGTGAAGACCACTAGCAGGAGCAGCCTCGCGACGCCCAGTGGCGTGACCAGCCTCGTGAGGGTCGCCCTCAGGGCCACGGAGGCCTGCCTCCGCTGCCACCACCGCCAATCAGGAACGACGACAACCGCCAGGGAGACGGGACATGGGGCTTTTAGGAACCGCGTGCAGTCGCATGCATTCTCGGAGGATCTCATGCCCCGGCTTCTCACCGCATCTTCAAGCAGTTCGCCCGTGAGGTGAACACGGCGCTTCCTAGGCCTGACGCCGCGCGCAACCTCAGATGGACCAAGCAAGTCATCGCCTTCGACCCCAAAGACCAGCTCAAGTGCATCGTGGCCCCAGGCGCACTCCCGATGCTCTACACCCCAACCATCAGCAATGTCCTCGTGACCAAGACCCTCATCGATGGTGGGGCAAGGCTCAACGTCCTCTCCATCTAGACCTTCGAGACACTCCAGGTTCCCTATGATCAGCTCCACCCCACCAAGCCATTCTACGGAGTCACAGATGGCTCCACGCTCCCGATGGGGCAAGTCCGCCTCCTCGTCACCTTTGGAGACCACGACAACTACCACACCGAGCTCATCGATTTCGACGTCGCCAACATCCACCTCCTGTACAACACCATCCTGGGGTATCCTTCCCTTGCCAAGTTCATGGCGGCGACCCATCACGGCTAAAACGTCCTCAAGATGCCCGGAAGCGGCGGAGTCATCACGATCGCCTCCGACGAGAAGGAAGCGATGCGTTCCCTGGAGCGTGCCTACCAGACCGCGGCAGTTGAATACCCCAGCGAGGATGAAGCCATGCTCGCCCTGCAGGCCGCCCCCAAGAAGACGAAGAACCTACCCGTCAACGGACCTCAGGACACGGGGGCTCCCGACGACCTGGCCTCAAGACTCGCGCCTGCTGATGAGGCGCCTTCCACCCTCACATAGGGAGGCGCGCTCGGCGCCCCTCTCGTGACGGGCTCAGGGGCTCTCCTCTGGAGTGTCCCTGAGCTGACCCGTGCCCCGAGGGAGGTGTTCGAGCACCACTTGCAAGCGTATCTTGATGCGCATTTTTGTGAGCCCAGCGCAAGCCATCCAGCGCTAGGGGCTCAGGACTTCGTCGACCAAGTTACAGAGGAACTTCAGTACGCACGACTCATCCGTGGTGGGCGTAACCGCACAACCCCAAGTGCACCTGCTCGCAGCCCGAGCGACTGCTTCCGCGTCAGCATCGACATCGCGGGTCCCAACCGAGCCGCTTCTCAGGAACCCTTCTGGCCGAAGGCTGTCAGCCGGAGGAGGGCCCTCCCCTGCAGCTACGTCCGCATGCTCTTCGGCTTCCGCAACGCAGCTACCACATTCCAGCATCTCGCGCAGCAGGCCTTGGGGGCTCGAGAGGCTCAGTAGCAGGCGGTCCGGACGGAGTGGGAGCCGGACCCGAGCGACCACTGAGAGCCTCAGGAGCCCCTGAGCCTCAGGAGCCCGACGATCCTCGGGAGCAACCCACACAGCTCGCGTCTTCAGCTACCCCAACTCTCCTTCAATAAGTATCAGGTGACACTTCAGGTATCTAAACGAGGGCGCCTCTCGGGCTGCATCATCCTCGGGCCGATGGGGGCTGTCCCCCGCGGCTGTCTCCCTTTTTGCATGATCAAGGCCAGATATTTCTTTCCATTCGCATTATCTATATGCTTGGCGTCCTCACCGCCACTAAGGTCATGAGCCCTTGCGAGCCCACTCACGACCGCCCCATGATTAAGGACTGGAACGACGTCTGTGCTCGGGTCCGTCCCTGCAGCGTCGATAAACCCAAGGGCTGAGCTCTGCCTATCGAGCCATTTCCGTGACGGCACCTCCCATGGTCCTTGGCGCCTTGTTCTCGCATGGCCTAATCATGGATGGGTAAGTAGGGGCCCGTGGTAGTGCCTCGCTCATGCGGGAACTGCACGCCGGCAGTTTTCTTTTGGATCGTGGGATGAGAAGACTGGGCACGGCGTCTATGCTCGGGTCCGTCCCTGCAGCGTAGGTAAATCCAGCGGCTGAGCTTTGTCTTACGGGCCGGCCCCGCTAAAGTCACCTCCTGGGGTCGCTGGTGCTGCGGCCTTCTCATGCAATATCCCCTGGAAATGCACTCGGCGCAGGTCGACACAACACCTCTCTTTTCACATTTAGCAGAAGAAGACTCAGGCGCAACCCGCCTCAGGGTACGGTCTCGTGAGTGATGCGTAAGCTCACGAGAACTTCCTCAGAGTCGTTCAACTCGTCCTGATGAGGGCCCATATACACCTTGGTTGTCCTACCATGCTAGCCACGCGTCAGGACGGGGATGTACACGCCCCGGAGTCTCTCCCGGTGGGAGGCTCCCACCCACGGTCCAGTGGAAGTACCAAGCTCCGCGCTGGCAGATCCAACCGAGGAGCGATTATGCCCACGAACCAGTGGAAGCACCAAGCTCCGTGCTGGCCGATACGACCGAGGCGCGGTTATGCCCACACTCCGCGCAAGTGTGGTAGCTCTATGCTCCGCACTAGTTATAAACAACTGAGGGTGGCCCCCAGCGGTCGCACCAACCTCAGGGAGCTTTTCAGCTCACGACGCTCACAACTTCTCCTTGGATGGGTGTCGCGAGGGGGGCTAGGCACGGGGGCTATGTTTAGGTCACGCCTGGCAGACGCCACCCTACTAGGTGCCCAGACACCTAGCCTTCTCGTGCCCCCATCCCAGGCGAAGGCTCGTGGGCAATGTATGGTGCTTGTTCTCCTTCATGAAGAGCCGTTCGTACGGCAAGGGGGACCTCTGGGCATCACGACCCAGGGGCCTAACTGGCCACATAGCCCCTCATCCCTTGAGCCTAGTTATGACGATAACCCCGGTCCTCCGGAGGGCTCAATGGCGATCGAGGTATGCGCGGGGTTGGGCCCTGCCGACGCAGAACGAAAACGGGATCGCTTGAACGTAAAGGGGGGACCCTTTGGGCATCGCAATCCAAGGGCTTCACTGGCCACGTAGCCCCTCACCCCTTGAGTCTAGTTACTACGGTAACCCTGGCGTCCGGAGGGCTTAGCAACGAGTCTAGTTACTACGGTAACCCCGGTGCCCAGAGGGCTCAATGGCGGTCGAGGTATGCGCGGGGTTGGGCCCTGCCGACGCAGAGCACCCAAAGCAAACATGAAAGGAAGCAAGCATGGAATCATCTAGCTATTACAATAACATCAAGTTTTTTTCAAATCCAACCAAGTCCTTACGCCTCCCCGAGGCACCTCTCTCACTAAACAGGACGGATCAAGCATCACCGGGCGCAGCAGTGCCGGTCGTCTCCCCTTCGGCCGTGGTAACGGTAGACTGGAGGAACGCCTCCACCAGCAACGTGACCTTCGCCTTTAGGGCCTCGCCAGCTGAGTTCTCCATGACTACGGTCACGGTCTCGGACAACGAGGCCAGGTCAAGGGTGGGGTCGCGAAGGCTTAGGTGGCTGCACACCTGCGTCAGGACCAAGGTAAGCAGCGCATGGCCTTCAGCATCGGCTAAATGGCCAATCGCAGCCGTGACACCATGCAGGGACTCCACAAGCGCAGCAAGGAGCCCGGCGGGGCCTCCCTCAGGGGCGGCCAGTGGCTCCTTGAACCCTTCCCCATAGGCGGCATAAAGCGCCTTGCGGGCCTCGAGGTCAAAGGCGGCAAGATCCTCAGGACTCACCGTCGCCAAGGCCGTGAGAGCTTCCTCCTGGGCACGAGCGGCTTGGGCCGCCCTGGCATGCTCGACCTCAACCTTCAGCTTCTCCAGGGCGGCGTGGTCAGCAAGCTGCTCTTGCTGCAGCCAGGATGTCGTGACCTTCTCCTCCTCAAGCTCCTTCTCCAACCCCTTGAGCTCTAGGGCGCGCTTAATGTCTTCCTCATGGAGGGCCCCCAGCTCGCTCTCTGCCTTGAGGCAGTGCTTCTCGAAGGATGCAGCATCAGCTCGCGCAGTGTCACGAGCGAGTGTAGCCGCCGCAGCTTCCTCACGCCCCTTGGCAGCAGCCGCCAAGGCCTGATCCCAGGAGGCCCGTGCAGACTCGTCTGCCAGGAGCCACCCATGGATCAGCCCCAGGCGTCCCTCTGTCAAGTGGCCATCATTGTTCTGTAGATCAGCGCGGAGACGACTCAGCGCGGCAGAGGTATCATCCAAAGCCTCAAGACCAGGCTGTGCCGACTGGCGCACGGGCACCGACAAGACTGGCTGCTCGGCCAGGGGTTCGGGGGCTCCGGCCCCCTGGCCAGAGCAGCCGGAACAGAAGCCAACTCCGCAACCTCGCCGGAGACAGGGACGTCTTCGGGTGGCACCGTCTCCACACCCGCGGTGGCCCGGCCAACCGAGGTGCCCAGCGCCGCGGCATCCTTCCCCGAGGTTGCACCAGCAGCCGAAGGAGCAGGGCACCGCGGCAGGACGTCACCCTTCGCCCTCTTCATCACGCATCCTAGGCTGCAACATCAAAGGAGAGCGCATCAGGGGCACGCCAAATAAAAATGAGTAAGAAATTGCACACTTACTCGTCGGAGGCGAGGCGCGCCCTTCTCTTCACCAGCGAATCAACAGCAGCCCCTGGCACGCTGGGCGTGTCGACAGCCTGGGCCTGGGCAAGACGCGAGGCCACGGTCCTGGGCGCGGTCGCGGTCGCCAGGTTCGCCGGTGTGGGGCCCTTCGGCGGGGTCGTGATACGTCCAAAACGTATCTATAATTTCTGCTTGCTCCATGCCACTTTTGGGTGATATTGCTATGATATTTATACACTTCCATAAACTTTTGATCATATTTGGACTAACCTACTAATCCAGTGCACCCCAGTGCCAGTTTCTGTTTTCGGCTGTTTTTGTATTTCAGGTTTTCACATTACGAGAACTGTCAGGAAAAATCCAGAAAATATATATAAAAAATCAGCGTTCCAGAACCTACCTTGCGCCCGAAGTACAACTGGGGGGGGGGGGGCACCAGGGCCCCAGGCGCCCTGGCGGCGCGCCCCCCCTGGGCCGCGCCGGGGGGGCGCCTGGGCCCCCCGAGCCCCGTCTGGTGCCCCCTTTGGCATATATTTAGAGCGTCCTTCGAAACCCTCAGGACGGGAACTCTTTTTCGCGATCTCATCTCTGTTCCGCCGCCGCCGCCGCTTCCAAGATCGGGAGCACTAGGAGAACTCTTCCCGGCACCCTGCCGGAGGGGAGGATCACCATCGGGAGCTTCTCCACCACCATGGACGCCTCCCGGATGAGTTGTGAGTAGTCTCCCTTGGACCATGAGTCCATGACCAGTAGCTATGTGATGTTCTCCTCCCATTCTTATACTTCACTAATTAGTCCTCGTGAGCTGCCCTACATGATCGAGGCACATATGTAATCCTTATGCTGTTGCTATGATGAGTTTGCTGGGATCCGATGGATTATGAGATTATGTTCAGATTGTGATTGAGTAATATATTTGATCTACCTCTTTTATATTTATGTTCATAAGTAATTCTTGCATGTTCTCCATTGTTATTTATTGCTTTGGCCAAGTAATACGTAGTGACTCCAAGAGGGAACGTTATGCTTGATTGTGGGTTCATGCCCCTCGATGACTAGCTTGAGTGACAGAAACATGAGTCTAGGGGATGTGCTGTTGCCACAAGGGGGAAAACAACGGTGCTTGTGCCCGCGGGTGCAAGGATTGTTTACTTTACGCAAAGTTCTTTTAATGCAGTTGTCTGTTGCTTTGAGTTTACACTATGGATGGGACTCGCAACTTAATACCAGCGAGATGTTCTGGATAGATATCTCAAGGTGGATGATTAGTAGTAGATATTAATGGATTTCGGTCTACTTACTTTGGCGTACCGCCCATGCTTTGAACCTCAACCTTTCTTGAAATGTAGTCAGCATTGGTTTGCGTTCGTGGTCCTGTCAATTGCCCAGCTGTAATTCGTTTACCTCACATAGCTGTTTTATCGTCTTTTGGGAGAGAGACATCACTAGTGAACATCATGAGACTCCGGTCCATATTACCATCATTGATCACATCCGCTATTTACTTTTCACTATTATTTACTATTGCAAACATTATCTATCACTACTATCATTTGCGTTTAATCCTTTGTGAACTACAAGGCCGGAGGGATTGACAACCTCTCTGTACTCGTTGGGAGCAAAGTTATTTGTATCTGTGTGCAGGTCCATGTTGATTGCTAATATCTGGCGCCGTTAGCAGTTGACACCTACTTGTTGAACCTAGGAGTCTCTGGGGATTCGATCCTTGGCATCTTTGCTAAGGGAAAAACTTCCACAACACTGCATCTCACACCTTCCACTTGGGGTAACCAACGAGGGGTTAGAGGCCCATCAAGGAGTTTTTCTGGCGCCGTTGCCGGGGACTCCACTCTTCAGGATAGGGCAGTTGCATGCTATCTTTTACCTTTGCTTTTTAGTCTTGTTAGTTTATCTTTCAGTTTTTGCTTTAGTACCTTTTATCGAAAATCACAAAAATAGTTATCTTGCTTGCTTGCTACTATGGGTTCCACCGAGAACACCAAGTTGTGTGACTTCACTAGTCACAACAACGATGACTTTATCAGCACACCTATCACTACACCTGCCACTTCAGCACCTTCATATGAAATTAAACCTGCTTTACTGAACTTAGTCGTGAAAGATCAATTCTCCGGTGCTGGAGATGATGCTGCTTTACACTTAAAACAACTTTGTTGAACTTTGTGATATGCAAAAGTACCACGAAATAGATGGTAATATTGTTAAGCTTAAGCTTTTTCCTTTCTCCTTGAGAGGAGGAGCTAAAATTTGGTTTCAGTCTTTGCCTAGAAATAGCATAGATTCATGGGACAAGTGCAAATATGCTTTTATCGGAAAATACTATCCACCTGCTAAAATTATCCAACTTAGAAGTAACATAATGAATTTTAAACAATTGGATAATGAACACGTTGCCCAAGCTTGGGAACGTATGAAATCTCTTATCAAGAACAGCCCTACTCATGGTTTGACTACTTGGATGGTTATCCAAACTTTTTATGCAGGCTTGAACTTTACCTCGCGGAACTTGTTAGATTCGGCCGCGGGAGGAACTTTTATGTCAACTACACTTGGTGCTGCCACAAAGCTTCTCGATGAGATGATGACCAACTATTCCCAATGGCACACCGAACGCGCTCCAACAGGTAGGAAGGTAAACTCTGTCGAGGAGATTTCCTCCCTTAATGAAAAAGTTGACTTGATCATGTCTCTACTTTCGAAGCAATCTCCTGTTGATCCTCGTGATGTTCCTTTAAATTCTTTGATTGCTCAAGAACAAGTAGATGTGAACTTTATCTCTAGAAACAATTTTAATAACAATGCTTATAGGAGTAATTTTGGTAGCAATCCTAGACCGTTCCCCTCTAATTTTTATGGGAATAACAATGCTTATCCTAGCACCAAGAACTCCACTACTGAACTAGAGATTATGCTTAAAGATTTCATCACTACCCAAAAAGCCTTTAATAAGAGTGTAGAAGAAAAACTACATAAACTAGATGATCTCTCTTTTAAGATAGACCATTTAGCCAATGAGGTAAAATTGCTAAAAATTCAAACTTCTCCTCTTGAGGAGAGGGAAGTAACTCCTATTAATGCTACTCAAGTGCAAATTAATGAAAACATTAGGATGATGGCTAAACTTAAAGAGAGATGGGCTAGAGAAAGGGAGGAACAAGATAGAATTAAGAGCCTTCCTACCCACCACACTGTTGCTACTATCCAAGTTGTTGAGGATGTTCTAACTCTTAGCACCCAATGTACTCCTGGTCCCATTGGACCTATTAATGGTGATGCTATGACTATAGAAACTACCAAACAAGTGAACCTAAAGGACACCACTACCACTTTACTTGATGCTCGTGACCTTGATTTTGATAATTGCACTCTTACCGAAGTTATTGATTTCCTTCACAAGATGTCTAGAGACCCCCGCACTAGCACGCTTAACCTTGCCTTCACAGAGCATATCACTAATGCTCTCATCAAAGCTAGGGAGGAGAAACTTCGAGTAGAAGCCTCCATACCTAGAAAGCTAGAAGATGGTTGGGATCCTATGATAAAAATTAAGTTGAATGACTTCTCTTGCTATGCATTATGTGATGTTGGAGCTAGTACCTCTCTTATGCCCAAAAGAATATATGATATGCTTAAATTGAAACCTTATGATTCTTGTTCTTTTGGTGTTCGTCTCGTTGATTCTTCCATAAAGAAACCTTTGGGGAGGATCGACGATGTTCTTATCGTTGTTAATGATAATTATGTTCCCGTTGATTTCACTATTATGGATATTGAATGTGATCCTTCATGTCCAATTATTTTGGGACGTCCCTTTTTACGCACCGTTGGTGCTATCATTGACATGAAAGAGGGTAATATAAAATTTCAGTTTCCTCTCAAGAAAGGGATGGAACACTTCCCTCGAAAGAAGATCAAGTTACCTTTTGAGTCCGTTGTACGGGCTAGCTATTCTTTTACTCTTGATAAAACTTGATCTATATGCATTATGCCTAGCTTAAAGGCATAAAAGAAAGCGCATTTGGGAGCCAGCCCACATGAATAAATTTTTATATTTGGCTTTTGTTGTGTCTTGATGTTGTTTACTACTGTAGCATCATCATTGTATCTTTGCTTTTCAATTTTGTGCCAAGTATAGCCTCTGATTGCTAGAAAGTTCAAAAGTTGTGAGGTGCTGTCCAGGAAACAGATTCTGTCCTTGGATAGAAAAATTCATATAAAATCACCAGATCATCTTTTTGGTCTGAATTGTTTCGACAGCGTTCTCTATATAATTGTCTTTCGTGCGTCTGTTCTGAGTTTTTTGATTTGAGTTGCAGAAGTACCCCGAACAAATCATTTACTACCTGCTGTTCTATTTTTCACAAATTCTGTCCTGTTTTGCCTTTCCTTCATTTTGCAAACCAAGAGCTTGCTTTTTCTTTGCAAAAACCTTTTGGCAATCTTGAGAAACAGTAGAACTTCAAGAATATCTTTATTTCCAGCAAGGAACAATTATTTTATTAAGGGTACTAACCTCGCTAATCAGATTATGATGAGTTATGTATGAAGGGAGTTTTCAAGTGTGCGAGGGAAGATGATAAAAAGATTCAGGAGTGTCAAGCGCTCAAGCTTGGGGATGCCCCCGTGCACCCCCAAGAAATATTCAAGGAGACTCAAGCGTCTAATCTTGGGGATGCCCCCGTGCATCCCCTTCTCCATCAACATTATCAGTTCGTCTTTCGTTCCGCTATATTTTTATCACTTCATGTGTTATGTGCTATGCTTGGAGCGTCTTGCTGTAGTTTTCTTTTTAGTTTTTCATAACGAGTCGGAACTCAGCGTTCTTTATGTGGGAGAGAAACACGCTCCACTTCTACCTAGAACATAACATAGAATTTTCATGTCTATCTTTGCTGTGTGTGTTCTTTGTCTTTTAATAGCTACTATCATGCTCTGCTCTTAGTATTCATGCTTATCTTTTCAAAGAGCTTTTGTTTAGTTGGTTGCTTGAACTCTCTTTAATTACCATGCTCACCTTATTAAGAGAGTTTGATTCCGTTGCATTGGTTGATATGTCTATGATAAAGATGCTACTTGCATAATGGCGCTTAGTAGTTCAGGTCTCCTTATGGTTAGTCTCAAATAGCTGGGGGATTCCCAATGTGTTATTGGAGTACCAACATGATTTGTTTGCCTATGATGTGGTATGGTTTAGTAATATCTTCCTTCGAGAATTTATTTTGATTGACTTGGCGTATGCTCACGCATATTTAAGACTGTAAAGAAAGTCTGTCAAGCCTTGGTGATCTTTTATTTCTGAGTAGCGATATAACTACCATGCCTGATTCAATGTTGCTTTGTCGCTCTGCATGATTATGACTATCATTGCTCTCTTAGTTGGTCGCTCCCAGTCCTTTGCTAACCTCCACTTGTACTAAGCAGACTAACTTTGCAATACATAGCTCATGGGAAAGTAGCTTAAAAACTATTGTGGTAAAGAATATGTTGCTTATGTACTTATTTCTTATAAGTTGCTTGCTGAGCGGTAACCATGTTTCTGGGGACGCCATCAACTGTCACACTTTTGTTGAATATCATGTGAGTTGCTATGCATGTTCGTCTTGTCTGAAGTAAGGGTGATTTGCCATGTGTTGAATGAGTATGCATATTGTTAGAGAAGAACATTGGGCCGCCAACAAAAGCCATGCATCATGGTGGAAGTTTTAGCTTGGACATTAATCCTCAATCTCTTATGAGAATATGCTTATGCATTGAAGAGGAGTCCATCATCTATTTTCAATGTTGTCCCGGTATGGATGTCCTCAAGTTGAGATCTATCAAAAACGAGAAATCAAATGCGATTTATCTCCTTGGACCTTTGTACAGGTGGCATAGAGGTACCCCTTTGTGACACTTGGTTGATACATATGTAGTGCAATGATAACCCATGGAAATCCGAGCTAATTAGGACAAGGTGTGAGCACTATTGGTATTCGATGCATGAGGCTTGCAACTTATAGGATGTCTTATGCATGACACATATGAAGTACTACTACCGTTGACAAAATTGCTTCTATGTTTTCAAAATAAAAAGCTCTAGCACATAACCATTCTTTTACTTTTATGTTGAGTCTCCACCTTCTTTTAAAAGCACCAACTACTGAGAGCATGATTGTCATTCTAAGTGTAATGTGCATTGTCCCAAAGTAGCATTGTCTTTTGCATGATTGTGATATCGTTTATTTTGAAATCATTGTATCTAGTCATCACTTAAACCTTGAAGGTGCCCCTGCATTTATGTTTTGCTTCACTAAAGGGGGCAAGCTAGATATCACTTTATCATATTTGCACATCATGTTCATTGCAAATCTTTTTGATGTTTCAGTTTCATATTGTAAAACTTTCAGTCCTTTGTGATTTTCTCATGAGGCAACTTAATTACTATAGAATCATTGTCTCAGTAAGCTTTTGTCATATGACTATGAAAAAGTCCTATATGGTTAATAGCATGTCACCACAGAAATTATTCTTGTTATCATTTACCTACTCGAGGACGAGTAGGAATTAAGCTTGGGGATGTTGATACGTCCAAAACATATCTATAATTTCTGCTTGCTCCATGCCACTTTTGGGTGATATTGCTATGATATTTATACACTTCCATACACTTTTGATCATATTTGGACTAACCTACTAATCCAGTGCACCCCAGTGCCAGTTTCTGTTTTCGGCTGTTTTTGTATTTCAGGTTTTCACATTACGAGAACTGTCAGGAAAAATCCAGAAAAATTATATAAAAAATCAGCGTTCCAGAACCTACCTTGCGCCCGAAGTACAGCCGGGGGGGGGGGGGGCACCAGGGCCCCAGGCGCCCTGGCGGCGCGCCCCCCCTGGGCCGTGCCGGGGGGGCGCCTGGGCCCCCAGAGCCCCGTCTGGTGCCCCCCTTTGGCATATATTTAGAGCGTCCTTCGAAACCCTCGAGACGGGAACTCTTTTTTCGCGATCTCATCTCTGTTCCGCCGCCGCCGCCGCTTCCAAGATCGGGAGCACCAGGAGAACTCTTCCCGGCACCCTGCCGGAGGGGAGGATCACCATCGGGAGCTTCACCACCACCATGGACGCCTCCCGGATGAGTTGTGAGTAGTCTCCCTTGGACCATGAGTCCATGACCAGTAGCTATGTGATGTTCTCCTCCCGTTCTTGTGCTTCACTAATTAGTCCTCGTGAGCTGCCCTACATGATCGAGGCACATATGTAATCCTTATGCTGTTGCTATGATGAGTTTGCTGGGATCCGATGGATTATGAGATTATGTTCAGATTGTGATTGAGTAATATATTTGATCTACCTCTTTTATATTTATGTCCATAAGTAATTCTTGCATGTTCTCTGTTGTTATTTATTGCTTTGGCCAAGTAATACGTAGTGACTCCAAGAGGGAACGTTATGCTTGATTGTGGGTTCATGCCCCTCGATGACTAGCTTGAGTGACAGAAACATGAGTCTAGGGGATGTGCTGTTGCCACAAGGGGGAAAACAACGGTGCTTGTGCCCGCGGGTGCAAGGATTGTTTACTTTACGCAAAGTTCTTTTAATGCAGTTGTCTGTTGCTTTGAGTTTACACTATGGGTGGGACTCGCAACTTAATACCAGCGAGATGTTCTGGATAGATATCTCAAGGTGGATGATTAGTAGTAGATATTGATGGATTTTGGTCTACTTACTTTGGCATACCGCCCATGCTTTGAACCTCAACCTTTCTTGCAATGTAGTCAGCATTGGTTTGCGTTCATGGTCCTGTCAATTGCCCAGCTGTAATTCGTTTACCTCACGTAGCTGTTTTATCGTCTTTTGGGAGAGAGACATCACTAGTGAACATCATGAGACTCCGGTCCATATTACCATCATTGATCACATCCGCTATTTACTTTTCACTATTATTTACTATTGCAAACATTATCTATCACTACTATCATTTGCGTTTAATCCTTTGTGAACTACAAGGCCGGAGGGATTGACAACCTCTCTGTACTCGTTGGGAGCAAAGTTATTTGTATCTGTGTGCAGGTCCACGTTGATTGCTAATATCTGGCGCCGTTAGCAGTTGACACCTACTTGTTGAACCTAGGAGTCTCTGGGGATTCGATCCTTGGCATCTTTGCTAAGGGAAAAACTTCCACAACACTGCATCTCACACCTTCCACTTGGGGTAACCAACGAGGGGTTAGAGGCCCATCAGGTCGCCACCTTGCTTCCCCCAGATGCGGTGCGCCCGGACCGACGCGGAGTGGTCGCCTGGGACCGCCCGGCGGCACCTACGCCTGCGAACACTTCGAAGGAGTCCCCATCGTCGTCTAGGGTATCCTCTGAGCCCCCTTCGTCACCCTCGCCGTCACCAGAAGACACGTCGAACGTGGGTGGGGCACCCACGGTCACACCAAGGTCAGGCATGGCCTTCAGCAGCTCGGCCTTGTCAGGGCAGCTGTACAGCGGCAGGAAGATCCTAGCAAGATCCTCCGGAACCATCCCCAGGAGGGCCCTCGAGGTGAAGTCCAGATCTTCTTCGGCCAGCATCCCTGGGTGCAGCCGGAGCCCATCGTCGTCACCCATCAGCTCCCACATGGGGCGTGAGTGAGCCTGCAGCGGAGCCAGACGCTGCCTCAGGAACTCCTTCACGATCTGGCCTCCTTCGAGCCTCGAGCTCATGTCGGCCTCAATCTTCGCCAAGACCGGCCCGGCGAGAGGACTGGTGAGCTTCGCGTGGCGCCAGCTGTCAAGCTTCTCCGGGTGGGCAGTAGGCAGCGCCAACAAAGGATGGGTGCACTGGGCATCCATATAGACCCACCTCTTCCGGTGGGACTCTACCTTCTTCCCGGCCATTATCAGGCGGCAGCCCTGGCGCTGGAAGACAAAGGAAACGCAGCCCGAGCACGGGCCCTCGTCGTATTGACGCATGGAGAAGAAGTGGCGGAAGAGGGCGACCATCGGCCTCACCCCCACGAACGCCTCACAGTAGAAGGCGGAGAGCGACAAGACGAAGATGGAGCGGGGTTGGATATGGAGAGCGTGCACCTGGTAATGTTCCAGGATGGTGTAGAAGAACTCGGAGAAGGGGGGCACGAGCCCCACGGAGATGCTATGGAGGAAGAAGGGGTAGCACGTCTTTGGCAGGGTCCGCGCCATGGTGGATCGAGCCCAGATCTGCGTCGGGTCGTGCTCATTGTGAGAGCTCGACAGGAATGGCTGGACCTCTGAGTAGTCCTCCTCCCTAATGATGGAGGATTCCTCAAGCGCCGCATCAAGAGAGGAGGCAAATCCAGGCGCCGATGCGGTGCCCTTGTTCTTCTTCACCATGGTCAAGGAGGGCTGAAGGACACAGAGAGGCAAGAGGCGCAGAGGGAAGAAATCCAAGTAGGAAGGAAGGAGGGCGATAACTCCCCCGGCGGAGAAGGCCCCTTTTGTCAAGTCACACAGTTACCGAGACGGCGTGGCGAGCGGAGTCGCTCGCATCCCATCCAACCGTCACACGCCAGCCTGGCCCGCAACCTTTTTGGGGCCCGCGGCGCTTCGTCCTCGACTAAGGCTTCGCCCCGAAGCCAACTCCGCGCGCGCCTTGGTCATGGGGGCTACTGTCGGCATCCTGGGAACCAGGGTACCCAGACTTGTCTGTCTGCGGGCCGCGATGCGCTCCTACAAGCGGCCTGGTACGGCCCAGCTGATCGACCAGCTGCTCAAGACCCTCGCGAGGGGCCAGGCCTTGCTAGGAGAACAGCGCCAAGACCCCCTCGGGAGCGGCCTCGGCAAGGTGTTCCGGAGGGGCGGAGAATCCAAGGCCAAGCCTGCCTCAGGAGGAGGCAGTGAGGTCAGCAGTGATGCACCGCGCCAGCGAGTGCCAGCGTCCGCCAGCGACACAGTTGCCATTTCGGTGCAAAGGAGACAGCGCATCCGTTGGTTCCCAAGGAGCGGGGCAAAGGTTTCCTCTTTGGTGCAACGAGACCTAAGACTGCAAGGACGATAAGGAGGATGTCACCATCGAGCCCACCACCGTGTCACCGCCTGATCCTTTTGCAGGCGGAGTCTGCTTTTGTCAGGGTGGGAACGTCCTTGTGTTCCCGCTCAAATATGGCCGTTGTGGAATCCCTTCCCGCCTAAGCATTTCGGGGGAAGAGGACCGTGGCCGCCTATATAAGTAGCTAGGATTCCCATTGAGAGGGGAGAGACTCACACACACTCGACCACCGCACAAGGAGAAAGAACACTAGCCTCCTGACCCTCCTGAGCTCGCCTCCGGAGCTCAGGAACCCTTGTACCAGTTCATACTCTAGCTCACCCGGAGCCAATCCACCAAACCATTTCATACTCTAGCTCAGGAACCTTCGTGGTGGCCCGAACCTGGATAACCTCTTGCGTGTTTGTTTGTTGTTTGCTTGAATCCTTCCACCGAGACGAGAGCGAGGCGCAGACGTGAGTGGGAGAGATCTTCGTTCACGCCCCTGTGTTCGAACTTAACGGGTTTTGCGGAGCCCTGAATCCGACACCGGCGAAGGATGACCCGGAATCATCAAAGCAGCAGGGCCAAGTGGAATGAACCACTAGGCGGTTCATATATCTATGATAAAAACATTTGAACCTTTGTCTGGCTCACAACATCTTGTAATAGGATAGCGAAACATTTTTCCTGCTGGCTTATTGTACTAATTGTCCTGCCATCGTGCACACTTCTTGTCTTTTGATGACATTATGGATCATCGAATGTTGAAATCCTTACTTTATTCTTATGATGGTATTGGTGTGCGCAGATCAATATAAACTGTATCCTGCATATAAACAGAAAACAAATGCCCTGGCGGTTTACCGCCGGGCGGGTCATTGTGCCTAACCAGTGCCACTGGGGACAGATGTCCAGAACCAGGGCCGGTTTAATTGTTATAAACATAGTAATACCTGAAGATATGATTTGGACTGCCGGCTTAATCAGTCTCCATATAGTCATAACCTTGTAAAGGTATAGTTCCAGAAATAAGATTGTTATTCTCTGGCGGCTTAGATCCATTGATTAGATTGGGTTGTAGAGACCCGGAGAGGCTTCAAATATGAGCCATGAAGGGAGGCAGCTAGGCCGATCTTGCAAAGAACGCAAATCAAAACGAAAACTTACAAGAAAGCAAAGAGAATAAAAAAAACAAGCGAAAAACACTCGAGGCTTTTGCAGGCCTCCAAGCCAAAGGTTCTTCTTCAATGAAACTAGCCTTGGTTGCCCCTGGAAGGTACGTGCGTGCTATGAGCCGGCTCTCACAATACCCTATCGACATTTGAACCTAGACAAGTGCAGGTCTTTGTTTTTAAAGATAGACTTGCCTAGAGTACGCGGGGTCAGAGTTGCATCTTGCATCATAGGCTGAGTTATCCAAGTTTCAAGGAAGGCGACATTTTGAGCCTGGATCTATCCTGACTATCTGTAGCACCGTGCTCTCGCAGTGACAGCTGGCGTTTGAACCTTAGCAAGCTCAGGTCTTGGTCGAATACGCCATTAAGACTGATTGCCAAGAGTTCGCCGGGTCAATCAGGATGACCTGATGGAGTTGAAGCAGCTTGGTATAGATAGGATGACCCACAAGTTATGTCCTCTTTGGTCGAATACGCCTATGTTTGAACATAACCCGGTCAAATGGGTAGTAATGATGTGTTCTCTTTGGTCGAATACACCTATGTTTGAACAGGAAGCCCCAAGTGACATACTTGCTGATTATTCTCATCAAGAGCTTATGTTGGAGCTATGCTATGCATCCAACTCTTCATGATCCCTTTGATTTGGGTACAAAGCTTCTTGAGAAAATATGTAAGATGGTAATAAAGACTCAACTTTGGAAAAATGGCAGAGGCCCCGAATTAGCGGGGACGCCGGCTTTATTATATTGTACTGATATTTACATCATCGAATTACATCATGAGAGCCGGAGGCTTAAGTATAGTAAGGCCAGAGGTGAGCGATACTCCACGGCTGATTAGTCTCCTCCTCTTATGTGC
This sequence comes from Secale cereale, assembly GCA_902687465.1. Lineage (NCBI taxonomy): Eukaryota > Viridiplantae > Streptophyta > Magnoliopsida > Poales > Poaceae > Secale > Secale cereale. The sequence continues at coordinate 254,801,242 of LR738711.1, read as the reverse complement.
GTGAGTCCTTGTGCTCTCGAATATCGATCAAGTAGTACGACCCGTTGTGCAGATTCTTGCTGACGACAAAAGGTCCTTCCCAAGGCGGCGAAAGTTTATGCATGTCAGTCTGATCTTGGATGAGCCGGAGAACTAAGTCGCCTTCTTGAAAGGTTCTGGTCTTGACCCGCCGGCTATGATATTGTCGTAAATCCTGTTGATAAATCGCCGAACGAGCCGCCGCGAGATCACGCTCTTCATCCAATTGATCCAACGCATCCTGACGTAACGTCCCATTATCAGCTTCCACGCAAGCCGCCACTCGGGGCGAGTCATGACGGATATCACTAGGAAGAACCGCCTCTCCTCCGTAGACCATGAAGAAGGGCGTGTATCCTGTAGACCTGTTGGGTGTTGGATTAATGCTCCATAACACGGAAGGTAACTCCTCCACCCAACAACCTGGTGTCCTCTTCAAAGGAACCATGAGCCGGGGCTTGATCCCTCATAAAATCTCTTGGTTGGCCCGCTCTGCTTGACCATTGGAGTGGGGGTGAACCACAGAAGATACATCAAGCCGGATATGCTCACGCTGGCAAAACTCCTTCATAGCACCCTTAGACAGATTAGTGCCATTGTCTGTTATGATACTATGGGGGAAACCAAACCGGAAAATCACCTCCTTGATGAATTGCGCCGCTGTTTTTGCATCACATTTGCTGACTGGCTCTGCCTCGATCCACTTGGTGAATTTGTCCACTGCCACCAACAGGTGGGTTTTCTTATCTTTGGATCTTTTAAAAGGTCCTACCATATCAAGCCCCCAGGTTGCAAACGGCCAGGTTATGGGAATCATCCTCAACTCTTGAGCCGGAACATGAGCACGCCGTAAAAATTTCTGACAACCGTCACATCTACTGACCAAGTCTTCAGCATCAGCATGAGCCGTTAACCAATAGAATCCATGATGAAAAGCTTTGGCTACCAGAGATTTAGAACCGGCATGATGACCACAATCTCCCTCATGGATCTCTCGCAGGATTTCACAGCCTTCCTCAGGCGAGACACATCATTGAAACGTGCCTGTAACATTGTGGTGGTGCAATTCTCCGTTGACAATCGTCATCGACTTAGACCGCCGGGTTATCTGTCTGGCTAGGATTTCATCCTCAGGTAACTCACCCCGGGTCATATAAGCCAAATTTGGAACTGACCAATCTGGTATGACATGAAGAGCCGCCACCAACTATGCCTCTGGGTCAGGGATAGGAAGGTCCTCCTATGTAGGCAACTTGACAGACGGGTTAAGCAAAACGTCCAAAAAGGTATTGGGGGGGTACCGGCTTACGCTGAGATCCTAACCGGCTCAAGGCGTCAGCTGCCTTGTTCTTCATTCGATCGATATGCTCAACTTGGTAACCCTTGAAGTGACCCGCAATAGCATCAACCTCTCGGCGATAAGCCGCCATGAGCGGATCCTTGGAGTCCCAGGTGCCAAAAACCCGCTGAGCTACCAAATCTGAGTCGCCAAAACATCTTACTCGACTTAAGTTCATCTCTTTAGCCATGCGAAGACCATCGAGCAGGGCCTCATTCCCAGCTGTATTATTAGTACATGGAAACATTAACCGGAGGACATAAGAAAATTTATCACCTCGTGGGAATGTTAAAACAACTCCAGCCCCCGAGCCCTCCAATTGCCTGGACCCGTCAAAGTGAATCGTCCAATATGTATTATCCGGCTTTTCCTCAGGCGTCTGCAGTTCTGTCCAGTCGTTGATAAAATCCACCAGTGCTTGCGATTTGATGGCTGTTCGAGGCATATATTTTAAATCATGAGGCCCAAGCTCAATGGCCCATTTGGCCACTCATCCTGTAGCTTCCCTATTCTAGATGATGTCCCCCAAGGGAGTAGAGCTCACCACCGTAATGGGATGACCCAAGAAATACTGCTTGAGTTTCCAGCTTGCCGTAAAGACTCCATAAACCAGCTTCTGCCAATGTGGATATCTCTGTTTAGACTCGATGAGAACCTCACTGATGTAGAAAACCGGCCTTTGAACTAGGTGCTCTTTACGAGCCTCCTTTCCTTCCACCACAATGGCCACATTGACATCCCTGCTATTTGCAGCAACATATAACAACAAAGGCTCTTTGTCAATGGGGCTGCAAGAACCGGCGGCTCAGCCAATTGCTTCTTGAGTGCCTCGAATGCTTCATCAGCAGCTTCACTCCAGACAAAATCATCTGTCTTCTTCATCATCTGGTATAGAGGGATAGCCTTCTCACCTAAGTGGCTTATGAACCGGCTCAACGCTGCTATCCGTCCTGCCACACGCTGGACATCATTGATACATTTTGGCCTTGCCAAGGGGGTGATGGCCTTGATCTTTTCCAGGTTAGCCTTGATGCCTCGCTCAGAGACCAGAAAACCCAAAAGCATGCCTGCTGGAACACCAAAAACACACTTGGCTGGGTTAAGCATCATCTTATACACCCAGAGATTGTCAAACGTTTCCTTCAAGTCATCAATCAGAGTCTCCTTCTTTCTGGACATGACCACGATATCATCCACATAAGCATGAACATTACGCCCAATCTGACCGTGCAGGCAGTTCTGTACGCACCTCTGGTTAGCCGTATGGGCACTCTTAAGCCCGAAAGGCATAGATACATAGCAGAAGGCTCCAAACGGAGTGATGAAAGCCATCTTCTCCTGGTCCTTAACGGCCATTTTGATCTTGTGATATCCAAAATATGCATCCAAAAAACTCAAGCGCTCACAACCCGCCGTAGCATCAATGATCTGATCAATACGAGGGAGGGCGAACGGGTCAGCTGGACAAGCCTTGTTTAAGTTTGTGTAGTCCACACACATGCGCCACATGCCATTCTTTTTAAGCACCAAAACCAGGTTAGCCAACCACTCAGGATGAAAAACTTCTACGATGAACCTGGCCGCCAAGAGCCGGGCCACCTCTTCACCAATGGCCTTCCGTCTCTCTTCATTAAAACGGCAAAGAAACTGTCTGACCTGCTTATACTTTGGATCAATATTGAGAGTGTGCTCAGCGAGTTCTCTCGGTACACCCAACATTTCTGAAGGCTTCCATGCAAAGATGTCCCGGTTCTCACGGACGAACTCGATGAGCGCGCTTTCCTATTTCGGATCCAGATTTCCACTGATACTGAACTGCTTAGATGAGTCGCCAGGAACAAAGTCAACCATCTTGGTGTCATCTGCCGACTTACACTTCAGGAATGGGTCATGCTCTGTAGTTGGCTTCTTTAAAGATGTCATATCTGCCGGGTCAACATTATCTTTGTAAAACTTGAGCTCCTCTGTGGCACAAACCGACTCTGTGTAAGCCGCATCGCCTTCTTCACATTCCAAAGCTATGGTGCGACTCCCATGCACAGTGATATTCCCCTTGTGACCCGGCATCTTGAGCTACAATAAACGTAACATGGCCTTGCCATAAACTTAGCATAAGCCGGCCTGCCAAATAAAGCATGGTACGGGCCGTGGATCCTCACAACTTCAAATGTCAAAGTTTCTGTCCTGGCATCATGTTCATCTCCTAAGGTTACTTCCAAATCAATCTTACCAACTGGATATGCCGACTTACCAGGCACAACTCCATGAAAGACAATGTTCGACGGCTTAAGCTTCTTATCAGTTAACCCCATACGACGGAAGGTATTGTAATAAAGAATGTTGATGCTGCTACCTCCATCCATGAGTACCTTGGTGAACTTGTACCCTCCGACCTGAGGGGCCAGCACTAGGGCCAGCTGACCCGGATTATCAACTCGGGGCGGGTTGATCTCCGCGGCTCCACATAATGGGCTGCTCAGACCGTCTTAAGTAACGAGGCACTGCCGGCTCAACAGCATTCACCGCCCTCTTATGAAGCTTCTGGTCTCGTATGCACAAACTCGTGGTGAATACGTGGTATTGCCCATTGCTCAGCTGCTTTGGGTTACTCTGATAACCGGACTGCTGCTGGTTCCCCTGGCTGTTCTGCTGATTGTTGCCGCCTTGACTACCTTGGCCCTGAAAGCCGGAGCTAGAGCCGCCGCCACCATGACCTGGACCCTGAAAACCGGATCTTGAGCCATCGTTTGGTCCGTAACCGTTCTGGATAAACTCTCTGTAAGATCGCATGATGCTGCAATCTTTCCACACATGGGTGGCCGGTTTTTCATCCGACCCATGCTTCGGACATGGCTGATTCATCACCTCATCGATATTGTACCGTGGAGGTGGCCTCCCCTTGCGATGCTGGTTAGAATTCTATGCCCCCGTATTAGCTACGAAAGCATCAGCCTTGCGTTTATTGCCACTGTGCTGATTGGCCAGGTTATACTGCTGTCCTCCCGGGTCATTACCCCAGTTTCCCTTTCCCGGTCTTTCTGCTTCAGACTCGGGGTCCTTGGTACTATCAGAGTTGGCATACTTGACGAGAGCCGCCATGAGCTCCCCCACATCACTACAATGGCGCTTAAGCCGCCCTAGCTTCAGCTTGAGTGGAGGGAAACGACAATTCTTCTCCAACGTTAATATCGCTGATTCTGCGTTGATCTTATCTGAGGAGTGCATGATGGTCGAAACCCGGCGTACCCAACTAGTTGTTGATTCACCATCGTTCTGAACACAAGAGTCTAGATCCACGATCGACATGGGTTGTGTCCACGTGTCCTTGAAGTGCTTGATGAACCTGGCCTTCAACTCTGCCCATGACCTCTTTGGAATTGACGGGTAATCCTTTTAACCAGTTACGAGCCATGCCTTCTAGTATCATGGTGAAGTACTTAGCACATGCACCTTCGCTAACGTCCAACATCTCCATCGGCATCTCGTGGCTCTCTATCCAAGCCTCAGGGGGCTGATCTGCTGTGTAGTTCGGCACCTTACGAGGGACCTTAAAATCCTTAGGCAACCGCTCGTTCCGTATAGCCGTCGTTAGACACGGCGCACCCCAAGCCCGGGAAGTCCTACCTGTCTCCACAGAGGTTGCCAGGTAGTATGGCGCCAGCTGATAATCGGCCGCCTAAACCTGCATTTTTTTGTGTTCTGGCATCATGCAGCGCTGGGTTATGTCCACGAGGTGAGTTATGGCGTCGCTCTGCGCTTGAAACCTCTGGCGAGTCAACGTGTCTGTTGTAGCTGGCACTTGGACGGGGGGTTGAATGAATCCGGTCTCGACTATAAGAATAAGCCTGCTGCTGCTGTAGCGCTGTCTGAAGCAGTTCCTGAGCTCTCCGGGTTTCCACTGCTACAAGAGTTTCGCCGTCAACTGGCAAAGCCGCCAGACTTGATGACGTTGCTATCATGTTATCCAGAGGGTTGGAATAGTGACCCGCCGGTGACGTTGGGTAACGAGGGGCCGTGTCACACCTTGATTTTCATGCCTCAACACTTATAATCATGCTAAAATATGGTTTGACAAAAACTTTTGAGTGATTTGGACTATGCTTGATTTGGTTTTTTGTTTGCTGTTTGCAAGTGCTCTAAAAATAAAATAAATCCTCCTACTCCTATACTTCATCTCCTTGATCCAAAACCTTTTCCCAATGATCATGCCATGTGTATAGAACAGTATAGTATTTTCTTATAAAAATAATTTGGCCAAATAGTATTTTCTAAAATTAGTTTTCCAAAACCCCCTGAATTGAGGTTTGTACTGCAAGTACCTTATTTAGGGTGTGAAAAATCTTTCAAAAAGTATATTTGAATCCTATTAGGTATAGGACTCCCATAAACCACAAAAGTATAATTTCAAAAGTTATTTTCCTATTTTATTTAAAAGCTTTTTCTTTAGGCCAGAAATGGTCTTTAATAGGTTAAAATTATTTAACTATTTCAAAAATATTTTCTCAAAATTTAGGGAAGCTCATAGGACATATATTGTCCATATATAAGAGTTTCAACACATGGTCATGTTCAAAATATTGGACAAATCCTTCAAAAACCCTTTCTTGATATTTCAAGCTTTTGAAATATTTACAGAGGAAATATTCTTCAAAAATTCCAGGAAAATTCAATCATGTCAAATATGACATATTTGATGATCTTGCCAAGCCTCATGCCTGGGAGAACAAGAAAACATCATCAAATCCCCTCAAAACCATTTTTGTCCAGTTTGAAGTTTGAGCAACTTTACATTGCCAAACTTGTCCAAATGCTCTCAAACTTGGTGCACATGCTGAAATGATGTAAATATGCAGCTATGCCACATGACACAAGTTTTGGAGAAAGATAACTTGACCAAAGTGCCCCACAACACTTTCTGACCAGATCCAAATTTCAACAACTCTACATTACCAACTTTTAGTTGTGACCTCAAATTTTGTGGACATGCTCAAAAACCCAAATGATGACACTACACCAAGTGGTGACTCAAGGAGGGATGATTTGCATGACTAAATCTTGTAAAATTCATTTCTGTTGATTTCTAGGGTTCACCAAAGTTACATTGGCAACTTTCTTCAAATGAGCTCAAACTTGGTGGAACACCCTATTTCTCTATGCCATTTGATCTTGTTAAGTCTCATGTCATTTGGGCTTCATTTACTTGCTCAAACTTACAACAAACACTTTTTGCCATTTTGCCAAAACCACCGTTTTGACCCCTTTCACTATTCCCCCTTTGACTTATGTTTTTACCACAACTACTCCTAGTCACCATCTACCTCCAGCAACTCACCCAAGCCATCTGCTCAATGATTGATGGGGTAAAATCCCACTTCTCTATTCTGTTTTCACCATGGCATCACCTTTTCTATCCTCCTACTACTTACCCTCCCTCCTACCTTACCTCCTAAGCATCTCAGAGCATCCCTGTACCACCCCACAGCCAGTAGACAAGGAGGGACATGACCAGAGCGCGTGGGCATGCAGTGGCATGCCAAATGGGCGCTCTGGAGCGCGCTACAGTGTGCTCTCGCACTGTAGCCGCGTCCTGCCCGAGGCAACCGACCACCTAGGGCGTTGGGATCTTGTCCCTCGAGGCCGCCTCGGCGCCCGGGACACGAAAGACGGTCGCCCCCCTCCTCCTTCTCTCTCCGGCGACCCCTGTCACGAGTGCTCGAGCGCCGCACGCGTCCGCCAGTCGCCGCCCGCGTCCCTGGCCCGCCTCGCGCTCGTTCCTCTCTCCCTCTCTCTTTCCCTGTTCATAGACCACACCCAGGAAGACCCCCGACTCGAAATCAAGCCCTCCCGTGGCCTACAGGGACGACTACGGCCTCACCGGCGCACGGCCCCGCGGTGCACCATACCCTCTCCTATATAAAGCCGCTCGGGTCCTCCTCTCCACCCCATTTGCTCCCCCTCACTCCTAGAGCCCGTCTGGACCAACCCAAACCTCTCCCCGTGCCCTCCAGTCAGCTCCACGGCCGGAGCCTTGCCGACGGCCTCCGCCTAAATTCGCGCCCACCACTCCTCCCCCCCTCTGGACCATACCGGAGCACCTCCAACATCACCTCTGGCGCCTCCCGTGCTTCTCCGTCTCCTTCCCGTGACCGTGTCGTGCTCCCTGGAATCGCTCGCACCGCCATTCGCCTCGGTCAGGGCCCCGCCCTCCTCGGCTCGCCCCTGTGGGCATGGCGCACACCCGCGGATGCGGATCATCTTCCTGAGCACGCCGGTGGCCAGATCACCGGAAATGGCGGCCTGTGGCACCGGCCAGCCGCCATCGAAGCCGCCCTTGCCTCTGCTCTGTTCGAGCGGGAGGTGGGAGATTAACCCGACAACCGGGCCCCTCCTGTCGGCCGGCCAGGGGGGCTGAGCCACTGGCGGGTGGGCCTCGTTCGCCCCACGTAAGTGGAGACGGGCTCGGCCTGCCGTCGTCTTCGCTCGGGGAAGGCGCATTTCCAAGAATGCGCCTCCTATGTCGTCAGCCCAAGCGCGGCCGAGCAGTTGGGCCAGCCCACTCCTATCTTTCGCCCAGTGCATTGTATAAGGGTATAAACCCTTTCCCTTTTCTTTTTCTTTTTCTAGTAAACTTCAAAAATCCATAAATAAATCAAATGGATTCCAAATTTGAGGATTCAAATTTATATGAGTTCGTAAATTCATTCTCTATTACATGGTGCTAGTTGCACACTTTTCTAGAAATATTTTCTTCACAAATATTTATGAAATCCCACCTTTCCATTTCTGTGATGAAGTTTAGAAAATCACAAAGAGCCCACTTTTGATCCAAATGCCATGATTCAAATTCCTAGATACTTATAATATCAAAACTTAGTTTTGGAACATTTATCCCAATACTTTCTGTACCACATCAAATATTGGTCTATTTATCCATGTATAGCCAACTTTGGAAAATCATAGGAAATTCTTTTGAACTCCAAATCAAGTGAAACCAACTCCTAGCTGCTTCGAAAATCATTCCTTGTTAAATGGATGCCTCTGCTCATTTTTCAAAATAATTCTTCTGTACACTTCTCACAGATCCATTAAACCCCTTGATTCCATGATATTGAAATGTTCCAAACAATCCATTGATCCAATGCCTATGAAACCACCTTGGTCATTTTTCATATGACCAGAGGTATCCTAGAAAAGTCCAACTCCTATTTTTAGAGCACTTTTATTTTTGCCTTGTTGTGTTGCTTATTGTGACTTGTTTCTGACGTTAGTTGACGAAGTAGACGGAGTACTTGGAGATGGACCAGAAGCTTTGAAGACTCTTAGGAACAAGGCAAGCAATCCTTTGACCATGTTCGAGAAACCTTTTTATGCATGTCTCATAGCACCTTATTATGAATGCGTCAGAATCATGTTGAGGTGGTGACCACTTTGGTTGGTAACTTTGTTACTTTACTATTGAAACTTGCATCAAGCATGAACCTACCTTCCTATGAGGGTTAAGTGGGTGGGAGTAGATAGGTTTCTATAGTAGTGGCTACGCAAATGGGACGGGAATATGCATGGTGATGGAGGCAGAGTACTTTCAAAAGACTTTTCGAAAACCCCGTCGGGTGACACTTATGCCCGACGGAGATGATGAGTTGGGTAACCACTTGATGATGAAGTGGTGTACCGAGGCAAGTGTGTGTGTTGTTTTCAAAACGGATTGGTTTAAGTTGCGACCATTATTCCAACCTTACATGCGCAACCACTCTACCCTTATATGGGAAAGGGTATTATTGATTACCTAGGCTGATACTAGCATGGTGCCCGCATTACTAGTGACGGGGGTGACACGAGGTCACTCTCGGGACGGGGTCGTGCTTGGATAGGCAGCCATGACTGTTTTCACAGGGCACCGAACACACCGTTGGTACCCCGTGCTAGTGGTATGTGATATGGGAGTGAGGCTCCACAATGTTAAGATGTGAAGTGTTGGGCACTGGGGTTGCTACCAATCGAGTGGACTCCATGTTAGTGTCGTCTAGGGAAAGATAGTGATCGGGTGCTTACCCGGGTACTTGATGTACCGCGGGTCGTGGATGACACAGAAGTTCCCCAGATCTTGTGGGTAAGGTGTGCAACATCAGCAGAGTGTAAAACTATTCGAATAGCCGTGTCCACGACCAAGGACAGTTGGGTAACCACTCTTGGGATACGTCCATTGTTTGCAAAACCTGGTGTGTGTCTGAGGAAAACAACACGGTTCGGTGATATTGATGATGTGATTCTTGAGGGAGTCACTATGAGCTTGAGCATGACTTGTTTATAACTCTCTCTCGATATTGATGTCTGTAACCTCCTGATACTTGTTGCACACACATTCATATCCTTGATAAATATTGATCATACTTGCATGAGAAAAACTAGCTTTACACAAAAATGTCAAATTAGCTATAGAGCCTTGCATAATTATTCTGTCATCACACTTGGGTTGCTTGCGAGTACATTCAAAGTACTCATTGGCTTGCCACTGGTTATTTTATTGGCCAGGCATGAAAGAACAGGATATGATGAAGATTTCTTGGTGACGAACATGCGAGCTAGGACGCTTCCCAGTCAGAATGCCTGTAGGGTTAAGGCAGATGGCATGGGTCCAAGTTGTTATTGAAGATTTCCGCTGCAATGATTTATACTCAAGACATGACCATAATGGTCACAATTTGTGTAACACGGTATGTATGGATGTAAGACACTTGTTATTCAACTTCTGTGTGTTCAGTGAGCATTGATCTCTGGGATCACTATACACGTGCATTTGATGATCTCGACTTATGAGTCGGGGTCCTCACACAGCTGGTATCAGAGCCACCCTGACTGTAGGAAGCCTTAGTTAGCATGGTCGTTAGTTAGGGTAAAACTATTTTTCAAAACTATTACTAGTTTCCAAAACTATCTATACTTCTCTTCCCTTCTCTGTTTTTCGAAAACTAGGCTATACCTTCCTTATTGATCTCTTCCCCTTCCAAACTTTTGGTCGCTATAACCCTTATGCCCCTGACCACTGGATTTCTTGAAATCCTCTTGGATAATCTAGACGGATGACAACTTGCCCACCTCTTCTGAACACAAGATTGGCGACACCACAACAAGACGATGCCAACAGAAGATACATCCTCGAGGAAAGAGGACATGAAGACCCAGAGGATGGTGACACCCTTGACAGTGCCCCAAGATGATGCAACCTTGGCCTATGATGAACATGGCATAAGTAATGCAAGAACATGATATACATTGCTAATAGAGAAACCATGTCCTTACCGTTGTTGTATCAGCAACCACTGGTGGATGAGAACCTCGCCATTTGGCCCACCTCACTATAGTGAGCAGGAAAACGGTTGTCTTCATCCCCCGCTCTTAGTGTCGATGTTGTCATCAACGTAACCGACATGTTGGACCTCTTCTATGCCTTGTTATTGTCATTGCATAAAGGATTACCTACCCAGTACCGTCGACGCCTTAGAAGACAAAAGGGATCGTGATGATTATGAAGACAATAGGAGACCAAGTCAACGCCAGCTACGAGGAGACACCTTCACCACATCACCTCATCAGGCGAGAAGTTGTTGAAGATTCTTCAGGATCAACCCGAATTGTTCATCAAATAACTACAGGGGACATAGCAACACCCGAGGAAAACTCAGAAGACTGCACGAGGCACAAGTCACGACTACTGAGTCCGAGAACCCCTAGGGTAGGATGAGTCGTGTACCCTGTATGCGCAGTCGAGTCCGTGTGATGGTTTGAATAGAACCATGATTGTGTATTGCTTGTTTTTATTTGTTTGTGTTTTGATATGGGTCGTACTTTCGCCCTAGGAAGCAAGTACACGACTATATCATCTTCCTTACCTTGTTTCTTTTTGTTTCGCTCTTTTTGCACCTGTTTGTTTGCACTTGCACTATATAACCCCCTTTAGGCATTCCCCTCCTCTATGCTACTTTTTCCCTCTCTTCTATCTCCTCAACTGAAGACCAGCAAGACAAGAAGTACCAAGGATTCCAACTCGGCAACAAACTAACAATGAAGACTTATGCTACAACCTCCATGACCAAGTGCAACCCCGTGAAGTTATGTTTACCCCTAAAGATTAGAAACCCATCCCCAGACCTTTCGAGACATCATGAGATACCCCAGCTCGAATCCTTAACCATGTGCTTGACCCATAGAATTACAAGAGAACTAGTTAAGCCTCTATAACCTTGCACAACACTGGGTTCATTATGGAACTAGTGGACATAGTGAACGAGCACATTGACATCCTAATATAGCACAAGGACTCACGATGCCATTGGGAAGGCCAAATTGAGGATACAGGAATAGAGGACAGATGACTTTGTGACTTTATATCAGTGACTTCGAGGAATTATCTGAGACCTTGATGGATTGTGAGGTTTTCATGTTGGTGGGATCATGATTAATAGAGTAGCGTAACTTTCATCACCCCGGAGTAACTTGGATATGCAGGGCAATTGTGATCGCAAATTGAAATTCTTGGAGGTATAAGGATTTGACCTAGCCAGGGGATATTGATAGAAGATAGTTGACATTTTGAGAATGACTTGGGGGCGGTTGGGCACGCGGGCCCACGCGTCAGCCACACAGATGAGGTAGAGGGCAGACATGTCCGTCGCCAACCGGACATGTCCGGCTCGGGGCAGGGACGAAGCTATGGCGGCTGGAACGACGGCGGCAGGGCAAGGCGGTCGTCGGAGGCGCTCGGAAGCCAAGGTGGTGCGGGGACGGATGAAGGGGTACGTCGGCGGCGCAGCTCCGGCGGGTGGGGGCTCGCCGGCCGATGGAGTGAAGGCGGCGGGGCACGGCGCTGGAAGGGCCTCGGCCGGATCCGCTGGATCCGAGCCAGAGGTGGCCGGAGTTGGCACCGGAGGTGGTGGAGGCGGCGGATCCGGTCAACTCCATGCCGGATCTGGTGGGAGGGGTCGGTGGCGGAGCTCCTCGGGCATCCGGCGGCGAAGACATCCGGCGGCGGGGCATGGCGAGGAGATCGGCGGCGGGGTCGCCAGGTGACGGGAGCAGAGGAGGCGGGGCGCGGGGCTCGGGCGGCCTGGGTTGGGGCACGACGCTCGGGCCCATCCGCGACCCAGGGTGGGCCTGGCCCGGGCAGAACGGGCTGGCGGCGGCGGGGTGTTGGCAGGGGGCACGTGGCGCGCCTGGAGAGGCTGCAGGCGCCGGCGGGAGGCGGCCCGGCCAGTGGCCATCTACCACATGGCGAGAGCGGGTGGGGGCGCACCGATTCTGGAAGGGAAGGTGGCGGCTCAGCCCTCAAGGTGGGAGGAGGCTAGGGGAGGTAGGTGGAGGCCATTTTTGGCATGGGGGAGGGGTTTAAATAAGGAAAGGGGTAGAATTAGGGTTAGGAGGGGGGGTTTAGGCCTTTCGGAGCCCTCCGATCGCGATCCGACGGATCCGATCGCGAGGTGAGGTAGGATGGCCTAGGGGGAGGTAGATGGGCTGTGGAGAGTGTGTTGGGCTGAGAAGAGAAAGAAGAAGAGTGGCCCGGCGGGGTTTTCGGAGACCGAAAACGTCCGACGAAATATCCGGCGACTATTGCCGCTATAGTTTAACGGTTGGGCTATCAAACGGACTCCGAATGCGTCGAAATTTGATAGGCGGTCTGTCTACACTATAATAAGACCACACACCAAGTTTCAACCCATTCCGAGAATGTTTTTCGGCCACTCAGAAAATAATATTCGGAGGCGCCGCGGGCACGTGTGAGTGTGTCTGGGCTTAGAACGGACAACGGAAAGGACGAGGGGACTCGGACGGATGCAAGTTTTGAAAACATATTGATGCAATGCACAAGATGACATGGCAAAATGCAACACGCAAGCAGATGACATGGCAACGGCGACGAATAACTAGCTGACACCTGGCGCACCGGTCTCGGGGTGTCACAACACTCCCCTACTAACAAGAGATCTCGTCCCGAGATCTTAGGAACGAGACGGAAGAGAAAAGGAAGAACAAAGTTCTTCGAGGTCAAAAGAGTGAAACCAAAGAATATTGAGAGGTTGAACCACTCAAAAAGAAGAAGAATGCAACGAACAAGAACGAAGTTGCAAGGACTTCGTTAAATATGAGGACAAGGAATACGACGAGAATCAAGGAGGTTGAAAGGCTCGAAATAAGAGCTGAAGGAATAAGAATGATTTCAAAACCACTCCGGTTAACAGAGATAGAAAAGAAATCTCCACGAAGGAATTCGGGCAGCACTCTGGCTGAAAAATGGAAGGAATATAACTTGAACTTGACGAGATGAACAACACGATTCCTCCGGAAGAAATGAAAGAGTGAAATAAAAAAACAAAGAAGAAGATGACATCTTACACCACGAATGAATTGAAAGAACATCTTCAAGAGAAAGACTTGAACAGAGTTGTTGAGAAAATCAACAACAAAAGAATAAGCTTGTTGTGGACTTATTAAAATCATCCAGAAACTTGAGGTGAATTATGCCGCAACCGAAAGATTGATTAGCTGAGAATGAAGAAATGCAAAACTCCACTTCAAAAGAATACGGAGAATTATTTGCATCTCGAGACGCAAAAGAATAAGAATACTTTTGCTTGATCCAAAAGAATTTGATGAACACTTGAAGAATGAATTATTTCACGAAGAACCACCATGAGAAACTCCGGTAACAAAAGGATGATGATATATAATTGAATGATCAAAAGAATAGGATTAAAGCCTTGCGATGATTTGACGGGGTTCCGACGACAAGGCCGAGAGACTATGAAACTCCGGAAAGAAAGATGAAAGCACTTGCGGCTAGAATTTATTCATCAAGAATAAACTCCGAAGGAAGGAATAAATCCACTTCACAACTAAGAATAAGAATTATGTTATGCTTATCCTCCACCAAATAGATTGATGAGCAATAATGGATTTGCAGACTACTTATTCTCGTTGAAAAGATTAACGAGGGATGTAGCACGAACTCGAGAAAGTCTTCATGAAGCACCGGTAGGATTGAATAACAATGAATGAATTGATATGATAACACCGGAAAAGAATTCTTGAGCGAACCACCGTAAGAATTGAAACCGAGTGAAGAAAGAATGAACCACCGTGAAGAATTAAAATTGAGTGATGAAAGAGAACAAGTCACCGAGAAGAATTTAAATCGAGTGAAAACAAGAGAATGAATCGTCGGGAAGAATAAAACACTTGATGAAATTTAGATACAAGAGAACGAAGAGATCGTGAACTGATTAAAGAATGCTTGAACGAAGCATCGGAAGAATGTGGGACGAACGAAGAGGCATCAATGAAGAATATTTGGAGCACGAAGTTGAAAACTGAGAACGAAGAAATCTTCTGAAATGATGGCCTTTGGAGGAACACACAGAAAAGAATTCATGAAATACTCTGGGAGAATGAAAGAAGAAAGGTTGAACACACGATGCAAAGAATTGAAAGCGATCTTGGAGAAGGCACACGATTGATGTAATCCATACTTACATCACACTTGAAAAGAATTTCGGAACACTCCGGAAAATAAGAAGAGTCATGTAAGATCCTGGGAAAGACCTGTGGGTTATGAGCCCACTGAAGAGAAAACACCGTTGGAATGATTTAAAAGGAGACGATGCACCGGAACGATTGAAAAACTCGAATGAGGTGACAACCTCGAATTAATTGGAACACAGAAGAATCTCTTGAGATGTCTTCGGAACTCCGGAACAATTAAATGGTGAGAGGTAAACGAGCAATTGGAAACATTTGAGCCGAGGAAAAGAATATGATGAGCACTGAAAACCAATTGAATTGGAACCACCAAAAAGAAAAGAGATGAAGAATGTCGAACAAGAGGAGAATTCACCAGTTGAAATAATTAAGGAAAGAAATCAAAGGCTTAGCACGAGTAGGATGGATACTCGATTAAGGGCTCTGGCTCCGAGAAGAAAAAGGGTGGGTGGGTGGGAAAAAGAAAGACAACATCAGGTGAGGAAACAACATCGGTTGGTTGAAAAGAACTGATGGTTGAACTTGCAAAGAAGAAGAGGGTTGAATCCACTTGACGAGAGATGCACCAGATGAAAGAACTGACAACGCAACAAACAAAAGACTAACCACGAGATCCTAAAAAAAAATTTGAAGGGGAAGAGGAGTAATTCAAAACACCTACGTCAAGATTCCTCACCAGAGCGACGAAGGGGCAGCGGAGTAATAAGAATTCCTACTCTCCGATATAACTAGACCCCAAAAAAGATTTTTGCTAGACACGACAATGGCCAAGCTACGATCAATCAAGGGGGCTCCTATGGTCGGTCGAGGCTCTGATACCAACTTGTCAGGCCCTAGATGCGATTCTATCCCGATCACGTGACACTTACGTGATTGGGGCACAACCGCATTTCGGGCGCTTAGCAAGATGGATATCATTACATCATACCATTACATACATACTTGGGGGATACAACAATACATACAAGTCACATGAATACAACAACATCAATACAAGGCATCCGGCTACAGATGCAAACAAGAAAAGCACAACGACATCCATCTGCTATCCCAGGCTGCCGACCCGGAACCTAACCCAAGACTAAAGAAGAAGAAGAAGAAGAACTCCATCACAACGAACATCGCTCTCACGTCAAGACATCGGAAAACCTGCACCTGCAACTGTTTTTGTAGTATCTATGAGCCACGAGGACTCAGCAATCCCATAGCCATGGGTAACAAGACTATCAAAGCTTAAAGGGTAAGGAGAGGTAAAGTGGTGAGGTTGCAGCTGCAGCTAAGCAATATATGGTGGCTAACTTACGAGTACAAGAATAAGATGAGCCTCTACGCAAACGGTCGCAACTAGTAGTGATCGCTAAAGATCCTGAACTACCTACGTGTCAAACATAACCCCACCGTGTTCTTTTCTCAAAGTGAAAAGAGACAGTCATGGTTACTCACACAGTTGTGTGTTTTACTTCGGATCCTCTGTCAAGTTTTCTACAACCGGACATTAACAAATTCCAATCTGCCACATAACCGCGGGCACGGCTTTCGAAAGTTCATAACTCTGCAGGGGTGTCCCAACTTAGCCCATCACAAGCTCTCACGATCAGCAGAAGTAATAATAATATTACCCCTTATCTTAAGGACAATCCGATCAGGCTTGGTATCCCGGTGCACAAGACATTTCGACAATGGTAAAACAAGTCCGGCAAGACCTCCCGGCGTGCCGACACCCTGATAGTAGCCGCGCGTATCTCGTCTCAGGCCACGTCCGGATGAGCACTACGTACACTAACCGAAGACCCCAGATAACTGGGTGGCACCGCAAGTGGCTCTAGTTTGGGACCAACACCATCAGCACTGGCCCCCCTGTATGTAGAAGAATTCACGGGTAGCGCTAACTCCCTATGCAATTAATTTAATTAATTAAGTTTTTATTATGAGCAAATTAAAACCAAAGTTGGGCCTTGCTGGAGGAGTTTTATTCAAAGACGAAGTGTCAAGGGGTCCCCATATACCCAACCGTGTAAGGAACGCAAAATCAAGGAACATAATGCCGGTTTATCGGCTCCTAAGGTGGCATGAGTGGAACAAAACACTGAGCAAAAGGCCAAGCCTTCCACCCATGCCCAATATATAGGTGTGTTAATGAATATAAGATATATTGTGATATTCGAACAACAAGTTCCAACATGGAACGATCTTCATCTTCACCTGCAACTAACAACGCTATAAGAGGGCTGAGCAAGCGGGTAACATAGCCAAACAATGGTTTGCCGGGAAGGTTTCAAAGGTTAGAGGTTTCATGGCAACAAGGAGAGGGGCTGACAATAATGATGGGTAGCGCGACATATAACGATAGCATCGAGACATCTAAGCATGGCAATGATAGTAAAGGTATCCAAGGGTATGATCGTCTTGCCTGAGATCCCGCAAGGAAGAAGAACGGATCCATGAAGAAGACGAAGAAGAAGCCTTGAAGACGAACCACGGGTAGACGAATGAATCCTCACGATCGCAACGGAACAAGCACTAACGAGAAGAAGCAAGCAATACGGTAAACACACAACACGAGAACATGACAATATGCTCAACCAAGTATGATGCAAGACAAGTCTATATATGATGCAATACATGGCAAGGGATGAAGCACACAAGAACAACACAAACCAACAAGTTTAAATGAGGCCGAAATCTACATATAACAAATCTGGTAAGCCCTCATATGCATGTTTTGAAATTAGTCCAGATCTGAACAAACCTTAAGTTAAAGTTGTTAAAAAGCAGATTAACATGCATCACGATTATCTACACGAAATTCCAGTCAAGTTTCATATAAAGTTTGTTTAATTCGGAGCTACGGCCTAGAAGATATGAGCAAAACAAGACAAGCAAGGCAACGGTGCAAGATGCACCCAATCATCAAGCAAACACACTCCAAATAGGTAAAAACATGATATTATGATTCTACATGCAAAATCACACAAGTTTCATATAGGGCACACTCAAAACGGAGCAACGGTGCAACACATACATATGAAACAAGATATAACAACAAGCTGAAGTTAACAGCCACATAGCATCTTTGGAGCAAGGTAAATATATGCTACAGCACCCAAACATGGTAACAAGAGGCATGGATGTGAAGTAGACATGATACTTAACAAGCATGAACTTATAACACACCCAAAAGCCTACTGGAACACAATTAGACAAGCATGGCAAGTTGCAATAAAATTACCCAGACTTAGTCAAAATCTGGGAAGGCAAAAACATCATCACGATGCTGCCTTCGGAGGCACAAAACAACAAGCATATCAACCCTAACAAGTATATAAAGAGCATGGACATGTAGTAGACATCTCATACATCAAACAACTCCATTGGAGCAACTCCATAGGAGGCATGGATCAATAACAACAAGCTCCACCAAATTGAACATGCTGATAAAAACCTGACAGGTATAATTTATAGCAACTTGAGAGCAAGAAATAAATAAGCTACAGCAGGTTATATGAGCAAGTAAGGGCATGAATGGATAGACAATAACATGGACAACAAGACATGATCATTGGCCACTCCAAAACAAGCATGGATTTGAGTGGGCCATCAAGCAAACATAGCATGAGGTCAAACAGATTCCAGACTTAGCAGTTTTTTCACTAAGTATAAAATAGTAACAACAACATGGCATATTTACAAGCTTGTTTAAGTCACCTCAAGGCATATCATGGAAAGAGGTTTGCACCACAGCATAGACCATATTATTGTGCTACCAAAACATCTAGACATGTGGCATGAGGACAAACACACCAATAGCAAAGAGCAATTGAAATCAGCATCTCATAACAAGTTTCAGCACTTAATAGCCAAATGCACTTTTGCAACAGAGATTAACATGGCAATAAGGCATCTAACATGAATGCTACAGCAACCATCATGTAGTACACTTCACAATGAACATTTTGACATATCATATGCATCATTTGGATAAACATGCACCAAGTTATCATATCTCAAACATGGCATAAAATTAACAAGTAACAACAGTTTATAACAAGTAGCACTCTTGCAACAGATATTAAGGCATCTAGATGAAGTCAAACAAGCATGGCACAATGGAACAAAGTGTAGAGCATATCACCATGATCATTTTGACATATTATTCACTCAATTTGGTTCACCACACAAAAAGTTACAGGCAGGCAAAGTATGCATCAGAATATGCAATTACAGGGACTTAGTGGAAATAGACCTCGGGGACGGGCGGACATTGTCCGGCTGGAGCGGACGTGTCCGGGCGGTTGGGCACGCGGGCCCATGCGTCAGCCACACAGATGAGGTAGAGGGCGGACATGTCCGTCACCAACCGGACATGTCCGGCTCGGGGCGGGGACGAAGCCATGGCGACTGGAACGATGGCGGCAGGGCAAGGCGGTCGCCGGAGGCGCTCGGAAGCCGAGGTGGTGCGGGGACGGACGAAGGGGTACGCCAGCGGCGCAGCTCCGGCGGGCAGGGGCTCGCCGGCCGGCGGAGTGAAGGCGGCGGGGCACGGCGCTGGAAGGGCCTCGGCCGGATCCGCTGGATCCGAGCCAGAGGTGGCCGGAGTTGGCACCGGATGTCACATCCCTAGCTAACACTTGCATTAGGACCTAACTAGAGTGTGCATCATGTTTACTTTCAAAGAAACTTGAAATGGGATTAACAGAAACCCCAGCACCCCTCCCCTAACAACTAGGGTTTGCTAAAATATTTTCCAATGTACCCAAAATGCCCTTCAAAAATGTTCATCATTTCTGCCTTGGTCTTAAACCTCTGCCAAAAATGGTGCACAATTTTCTAGGACACTCAAGGGCTCTGGATTAAATCATATGGTATTTGAATCTGGGCATTTAAATGCTATAAAATGTTTTAAATGCTCAAATAATCATGAACTATAATGTTTCCTACTGTTCATATTATATACAGTAGGTATGACAAGTGTCATGAGTTATAAAAATGTTTAGGCATTTTTATTAATTGAACAAAGCTGCAAAAGAAATAAAACAGAAAGAAAATAGGAAAAGAAAAATAGGAAGAAACACTTACCTGTGCCACTTACCTGCTGGCCCAGCCGGCCCAGCCCACCAGGGGCATCCCCGTCTTCTTTGCCGCGCCAGCGCACGAAGTAGCTCGGTGGCGAGCGCCGCCGATGCGCCGGCCACCTCCTGCCTGCCTGGCTGGTCCCTCGACCCCCTGGATGGACTAGGACGACACCACGAAGCCTCCTCGACCGTTTCCCCTCTCCCCCGTGTCTCTCCCCCTCCTCTCTCCCCTCCGCCGAGCTCCCCCGAGCGAGCTCGTCGCCGACGACCGCTGACACTGCGCTCTACGCCACACCCTCGCCTCCCCGAAGCACCACTAGCTCCGCCGCATCGCCCCGAAGCTCCCCACCGACGCACACGACGCCAGAAGCCCCGCAACGTCCTCCTCGCCATCGTCTTCAACCTTCGGCACCGGAGATCGCCGCCGCCCGTACGCCGTCATCCGACCGTCCCCGAGCTCACTTCGACGCCCTCTGCGACTGTTGTGAGCTCACGCTTCGAACCCCCCTCTCCACGGGCTCGTTTATGCCTTGTAGCCGCCGCCCCCTTTGCTGACCGACGATCACCGCCGCCGGCCAACTCACCGCCGTGGCCATAGGCACCGTACCTCGTGGCTGAGCACGCCATTAGCTTCAGTAGGTCACCAGCAAGCTAAAGCAAGCTTTAGTTCCTCCTACCGTGCACTACAACTCCATCCCGACCAACTCCGTGCGAGCACCGCCGCGGACGAGCTCGTCGCCGTCGACTCCGGCGACCTCTCGACCAACCAGTGGCACCGTTGGATGCGGTGCATCACCAGGAGCACACCGAGCCCATCCGCGCGGCAAATGGCTGCCGGAATAGGGATTCCGACGAGTCACCGCCGTGTGAAATGGTCGCCGCCGGCCAAACTCCGGCGGGCTGACGTGGCCTGTTAGTTAGGAGCTAACAGTAATTAGTTTAATCACTACAGTCACTGACAGTGGGCCCCATTTGTTAGTCAAACCCGGTCAACCCTGGTTATGACCGGAATTAGCTCCTGAGACACTGACATGAGGGACTCACCTGTCAGGTTTGACTTGGACTGGCCCTTTTGACTGGTTGACGTCAGCATGATGTCATGCTGACGCAGTAAAGGTTTTTCTGGGATTTTTAGATTTAAAATAATTCAGGAAATTCCAGAAAATACACAAAACTTCTAAAAATCATATAAAATCAACCTTAGCTGAGATGGAAAAGATTTATATATGAAAAATGATCAAAAAAATCCAATCTTTCTAATGGCACTGTTTCATGCATGTTTGAACAAGTTAACTTGCTGTATATATCAAAAACATGATAATGCACTTATTTAAATAATAGTTTGAACTTCAATTTGAATATTTGATTCAAATAGGTTCAAACCCTTCTGGTTTTAGTTGCATTAGCCAACACACATGCATCTTGCCATGTCATGAGCATGCATCATATTGTTGCATTTGTTTGTTAATGATTGTATCGTCGGTATTCCCTGTGTTAGGTCCTGCTCCTGAGGATACTGCTGCGTATCCAGTTGAAGAGCAGTACCCGACAACTACCTTGTCAGGCAAGCAATCATTGATCATTCCGATATAAACCCAATCTTCTCGCTCCTGCTCTCTTTTACTGCATTAAGGCAACAGCGTGTGAACTGCTACTTGCTGCGGTAGTTGAACCCTATTCCCTTGCATGACCTGTCATTGCCACAGTAAATAGTTGAAACCCACTAGCATGTGTAGGAGTTGATTGAGCCATGTGATGTGTGATCCACCATGCTATTTGTTTATGTTGCCTGCTATGCTTAGAGTTGTGTCTGGTCTGGTTCATCTGGGTGATGGATCAGAGTGAAATGATCTTACCGATAAAGAGAAGGAAGTGTGGAATACGCTTGGTAAAGGTATCGATGAAAGGCCATGTAGGAGTACATGGTGGGTTGTTTCATTGGAATCGTCCATAGGACCTAAGATCTGTATGTGTGGTTCAAGTTACAGCTACTACCATGCATTGGGATCCTTAATTGACCCTCTCGGCTTATTAATTACCCTTGATCTCTGTCCAGGAGTTGCATCTAGTTTTTGGTGTTTATAGCTTACTGGAGGTCGTGCACAACGCTGACCCTCGGGGTGGGTTGTGATGCGATAGGTACGTGGCACGGTGTACCGGTTGCCCGTTTGGTGACTCGGGAACCCTGTACACATCGTTTGGGGCCGTGAGCGACACCCCGGCCGGATCTCCCCACGGATGGAACCCAAATAGGCGATAAACCTGGACGAGAGACTTGAGTAGTTAGTCAGGTCGTGGCCGACACCCTCGCTGGGCTTCCGCTTGAAGGTTGCCGAGTACACGCCGAGTAAACGGCGATAAGTGGTGGAAGCGTGTGTGAAGAGGTACACCCCTGCAGGGTTATCAAACTATTCGAATAGCCGTTGTTCGCGGTACGAACTACTTGGTTACTCTTACAGTTCATAGACAAGTTGATGGATACTACTAAAAGCCTCAAGATAAGCGTGAGTGCCGTGGATGGCCCTTCCGTAGGATGACGGAAGAGGATCCTCGGTAGTGTATTGATGTGGTGAGTAGAGGACTCGTGTTCGTAATAACATCTTGCAATCTGTTGAGAGTTGTAGTATAAGTTAGCCAAGGTCAAAGCTGGCATTCTGCTATAAACTCCACTACCCCCTTTGATAATGTTGCATGTATGGTAGGTTCTGTGGTAAGACTTGCTGAGTACCTTTGTACTCATGTTTGCTTAATAACTGTTGCAGAGGAGAACCCTGCCCCTGCTGATGGGTTCTACATAGACATTGACGTCGACGAGTAGCTTGACACCCAGACGGAGATCTGGAGCTTGTGAAGGGCCTTGTAGATAGTCAGGCTACACCAAGCCTGTTTTATTTTCTAAGTTGTCTGTACTCAGACATGTAGCTTCCGCTTGTGCTTGTATGACTGTATGACTTGAGTGTTGGGTCATGTGACCCCTACCTGTATGGATATGATATGTATGGCTCTTGGAGCCTTTTAAATAAAGTACTTGAGTCATAGAGTTCTGTTGTGATGCAATGTTGTATTTGCACATATTGAGCATATTGCGTGTATGATTGAAATGCTTGGTATGTGTGGGATCCGACACCTAGTTGTTTTCCTTTGGTAGCCTACCTTACAGGGAAATGCCTCCTAGTGATTCCAATGAGCCTTGGTAGCTTGCTACTGCTCGGAACACGTAGGCTGGCCGGCATGTGTCCTTCTTCGTTCCTGTGTCTGTCCCTTAGGGGAAATGTCACGTGTTGTTCCTTTAAGTCCATGTAGCTTGCTATGACTTGGGTTCATACGTTGATGACCGACACGTTCGTTGCTGGGTCATGGATGCCTGTCTCTGTAATTTAGTGCCACTTTTGGTTTATAACTAGCCATGTCGGCCCGGGTTCTCTGTCATATGGATGCTAGCGACACTGTCATATACGTGTGCCAAAATGCGCAAACGGTCCCGGGCCAGGTAAGGTGGCACCCGTGGGGTTACCATGCATGAGGCCGCAAAGTGATATGACGTGTTACAGCTAGATCGGTGTGACTTAGGATCGGGGTCCTGACAGCGTTGGCATCAGAGCTGGACTGCCTGTAGGTTTTTCAAGCCAAACTGGTCGATGTTGAGTCTAGAAAAATTCTTAGTTATATGTAGGGGAATTGATTGTGGAAGGGAACGTAAGGCTCTTTTTACTCATTTATCTTATGCCCTTCTGATCTGAGTCTGTCTATTCTTTCTACGGGGATTTAGGATTAGGCCTCTTATCCTTACTAGGTTCACGTGTTACTAATCCGTAGACTCTTAGGATTGTTGGTTTCAAGCCTCAGTTCAGTTTCTATCGTTTGAGTATGATGATTGTTGAACCCGGAAACTTGATATGGAATTGTTGAGTGGCTATGCTATCATTTGTATGATGTCTCAAATCTTTGTTTGAGCATTTACAGTTGTTATGCTGCCCGATTTCTTCCAGAAACACTAATGCCTTTGCATTATCTCGTGTTTCAGATGTCTGGCTGCATCCCTCACCAAGTGGTTCGTTTGACTCGGTGCATTAATGTGCCCGGTCACACGGCCATGCTAGTCCGTGTGATGACTGAGACCGGTTATCGCTGGTATCCTGAATACACCGTGGAGGAACAGTACCGGGATTTCAATCAGAGTCAGTATTTCTGCACAGTCCGGATATACCCCTCATATCCTGGAGCTAACGATCCCATCCATTGGTCCTATGGACTCGGGATTACCATCGAGATGGCAGTGCAGGATGCCGCTTATTCGATGATGACCATTCTCCGTGCTAGGCATGCCCTGTTGCTGAACACTGAGTTCTGTTACATGCCAGCCTCACTTCCCGGAGAGGAAGGCTACTACACTGGTCTGTATACTGATGCTGCTCATGAAGAGCCACTGCTTCAGACTACTGTTCAGATGTTGGAGGATAGGGACCGTGAGGTCCGTGCCCTCCGAATGGAGCTGTATAACACTCGAGCCGCCCATGGGACTACTTTGACACGGCTTGCACCTGCTGTGCATGCCGGATATCTGGACATGCGGGATTTGTATCCTGTGCGGACTCGTCTGCCTGATCGCATGGATTGGCGTGACGTTGGGGGTATTACATCTCCACGTGGGCGTCGGTTACCACCAGCATCGGGACCGAGACCACACCCGTGTCCTTATGGTCCTCAGCCTTCGAGTGCTCGCGAGTTCCAAGATCCGTCTGTACCACTTCCAGGCTACGGTGGTAATCTTTACGAGGATTACTACGCAAATGTGTGAGCTAGGCCGTGGTTGTAGTAGTATTGTAGTAGTTGTATTTCCACAGTCCCGCGTGTCTTGTGGAATATGACTTAGTGTGTACTGAGTTCCGGAGGTGTAGTTAAATAATGTATAGGAGCTTGGAATGCCTCTAATGGGATGTATCGTCTTTCACCGCAGTTGTACTTTAGCCTTGGCTTGTACTAAACTTTGTATGGTGTGTATGACCACTGGTGTATATATAGCAGTTCCTATATTACCATGTCGTACGGATGAACATCTCTGTATTCTGTGTCATCCATTACATTCGGCACTTCTATGTCAAGCCAATCCCCACTTCACGTGGTCATGTCAACTATGTTTCTGCCGAAGAAGCTTATGAGGATCCTAACGTCGTCCTTGGTACGCTTCTCGTAAACTGCCATCCGGCATCTGTCCTTTTCGATACTGGAGCATCCCATTCGTTCATATCTGAGAGCTATGCTCGATTGCACAACATGACTTTTTGTGACATGCCTACTTCCATGGTTATTCAAACTCCTGGTTCAAAGTGGCAAACCTCTAGGGTAAGCCATGGAAATGAAATCCTTGTCGATAGACTTGTTTTCCTTGCATCTCTAATCACTCTCAAGTCCTCGGACATAAATATCATTTTGGGTATGGATTGGATGACAACCCACTACGCCAAAATTGATTGCTTTACTAGGACCGTTCAACTTACACATCCATCCGGCAAGATAGTCAATGTCTTGACCCGAATGGCCGAACGTCAGCTCTACTCTCTTAATGCCAGCCCTCTACCAGAACTCGAAGATATCCCAGTAGTCCGTGACTTCCCGGATGTTTTTCCCGAAGAACTGCCAGGAATTCCTCCTGACAGAGATGTCGAGTTCGTGATAGATCTTATTCCTGGAACTGTCCCAATCTCTAGGAGACCTTATAAGATGGCACCACTAGAATTAGCTGAGCTAAAGAAACAACTCGATGAGTCCTTGCAAAAAGGTTTCATCCGTCCTAGTTCTTCCCCTTGGGCTTGCCCCGTCCTCTTCGTCAAGAAGAAGGATGGAACGGAGCGGATGGTTGTAGATTACCGACCTGTCAATCTGGTCACCATAAAGAATAAGTATCCGCTCCCCAGGATCAACGACCTGTATGATCAGCTCGTTGGATCCTCAGTCTTCTCTAAGATGGATTTGAGGTTGGGCTACCATCAAATCGAAATCAAGAACGGGGACATTCCTAAAACGGCTTTCGTTACTCGTTATGGCCAATATGAGTACACCGTTATGTCCTTCGGATTAACCAATTCCCCAGCTACCTTTTCTCGGTTAATGAATTCTATATTCATGGAGTATTTGGATAAATTTGTAGTGGTATACCTCGATGATATACTCATCTATTCCAAGAATAAGGAAGATCATGCCGAGCATTTAAGGCTGGTATTGACGAAACTTCGAGAGCACCGCCTTTATGCCAAATTCTCTAAATGTGAATTCTGGTTGCCAGAAGTAACCTATCTAGGTCATGTGATCTATGGCAAGGGTATTGCTGTCAATCCCGAGCGAGTTCAAGCCGTACTTGATTGGACTCCCCCTGAATCGGTCAAGCAAGTTAGGAGTTTTCTTGGCTTAGCAAGCTATTGCCGACGTTTCGTCGAGAATTTCTCCAAGGTTGCTAAACCTCTAACCGAACTCCTCAAGAAAGATAAAAAGTTTGAGTGGACCCCACATTGCGAGTCCAGTTTTCAGGAACTGAAAAGACGCCTGACATCTGCACCTGTACTGGTACCACCAGATTTTTCCAAGGATTTTATAATCTACTGCGACGCCTCGCGACAAGGACTAGGTTGCATTATCATGCAAGATCGTCAAGTGATTGCATACGCATCTCGACAGTTGCGTCCACACGAGGATAACTATCCTACTCATGATCTAGAGCTTGCAGCTGTAGTCCATGCACTCAAAACATGGCGACATTACCTCCTTGGTAATCGCTGTGAAATCTTCACTGATCACCAAAGTTTGAAGTATATCTTCACCCAACCGGATCTAAATCTCAGGCAAAGACGTTGGGTTGAGTTGCTCACCGACTACGACTTAGGAATCACTTACACTCCTGGAAAGGCCAATGTCATGGCTGATGCACTAAGTCGTAAGTCATATTGTAACAATTTAATGTTACAACAAAGTCAACCACTTCTCCACGAGGAATTTCGTAAGCTTAACCTTCACATTGTTCCTCGAGGATTCCTTTCCACCTTGGTGGCGAAACCTACCCTTATGGATCAAATCATAGTTGCCCAGCGGTATGATAAGGGCATATCACGGATCAAGGAGAACATTGCTAGCGGAGTTGCTAGAAGTTTCTCTATGGATGATCGAGGTGTTGTGTACTTCGAGAACCGATTGGTGGTGCCCAAGAAACCACAACTTTGACAGATGATTCTTAAGGAGGCTCATGAATCTCCTCTCACGATTCATCCGGGTAGTACCAAAATGTATCAAGACCTACGTCAAAGATTCTGGTGGACTAGGATGAAGAGAGAAATCGCTCAATTCATTGCTAACTGCGACGTTTGTCGTCGAGTCAAAGCAGAGCATCAACGGCCTGCTGGCACCCTTCAACCTTTAGCTATTCCTGAATGGAAATGGGATAAAGTCGGTATGGACTTCATCACCGGGTTTCCCAGGTCCAGGAAAGGGAATAATGCTATCTTCGTCGTTATCGACCGTCTCTCTAAAGTAGCTCATTTCCTGCCTGTTCGAGAGAGTATTACCGCTAGCCAGCTAGCAGACTTATATATCTCTCGAATAGTATCACTTCATGGTGTGCCGTTGGAGATTAACTCAGACCGTGGAAGTCTTTTCACTTCCCGATTTTGGGAAAGTTTCCAAAATGCTATGGGAACTCATCTCTCCTTCAGTACTGCCTTCCATCCGCAGTCAAGTGGTCAAGTGGAACGAGTCAATCAAATTCTGGAAGACATGCTTCGAGCCTCTGTCATTTCTTTTGGTATGGAATGGAAAAAATGTCTTCCATTTGCCGAATTCGCTTATAACAATAGTTATCAAGCCAGCCTGGGTAAAGCCCCCTTCAAAGTTCTATATGGACGAAGGTGTCGAACACCTCTTAACTGGTCAGAGACCGGGGAAAGACAATTCTTTGGCCCGGATATGATTCAGAAAGCAGAAGAACAAGTTCGCATCGTTCGTGAGAGATTGAAAACAGCCCAGTCTCGCCAAAAGAGCCAATATGATAGTCATCATAAGGCTTTGACTTTTGAAGTCAGCAATAAGGCTTACCTTCGGGTTACTCCTCTTAAGGGAACCCATCGCTTCGGTATCAAAGGCAAATTGGCCCCTCGTTTCATTGGTCCTTTTCGCATTCTTGACAAACGAGGAGAAGTTGCCTACCAATTAGAACTACCTCCGCACCTCTCCAGAGTTCATGATGTTTTCCACGTTTCTCAACTCAGGCGTTGCTTCTCGGATCCTATCCGCGGAGTGGACCACGAAACGCTTGATCTCCAGGACAATCTCACATATCGAGAATACCCAGTTCGTATTCTTGATCAAACTGAGCGCACCACTCGACGCCACAATATCAAGTTTCTCAAGGTTCAATGGTCACATCATTCCGAGAGTGAAGCTACTTGGGAAAGGGAGGATCGTCTTCGACTTGAGTACCCCACCCTCTTTCCGGAGGAACCCGAATCTCGGGACGCGATTCTTTTAAGTGGGGGTGAGTTGTCACATCCCTAGCTAACACTTGCATTAGGACCTAACTAGAGTGTGCATCATGTTTACTTTCAAAGAAACTTGAAATGGGATTAACAGAAACCCCAGCACCCCTCCCCTAACAACTAGGGTTTGCTAAAGTATTTTCCAATGTACCCAAAATGCCCTTAAAAAATGTTCATCATTTCTGCCTTGGTCTTAAACCTCTGCCAAAAATGGTGCACAATTTTCTAGGACACTCAAGGGCTCTGGATTAAATCATATGGTATTTGAATCTGGGATTTAAATGCTATAAAATATTTTAAATGCTCAAATAATCATGAACTATAATGTTTCCTACTGTTCATATTATATACAGTAGGTATGACAAGTGTCATGAGTTATAAAAATGTTTAGGCATTTTTATTAATTGAACAAAGCTGCAAAAGAAATAAAACAGAAAGAAAATAGGAAAAGAAAAATAGGAAGAAACACTTACCTGTGCCACTTACCTGCTGGCCCAGCCGGCCCAGCCCACCAGGGGCATCCCCGTCTTCTTCGCCGCGCCAGCGCACGAAGCAGCTCAGTGGCGAGCGCCGCCGATGCGCCGGCCACCTCCTGCCTGCCTGGCTGGTCCCTCGACCCCCTGGATGGACTAGGACGACGCCATGAAGCCCCCTCGACCGTTTCCCCTCTCCCCCGTGTCTCTCCCCCTCCTCTCTCCCCTCCGCCGAGCTCCCCCGAGCGAGCTCGTCGCCGACGACCGCTGACACCGCGCTCTACGCCACACCCTCGCCTCCCCGAAGCACCACTAGCTCCGCCGCATCGCCCCGAAGCTCCCCACCGACGCACACGACGCCAGAAGCCCCGCAACGTCCTCCTCGCCATCGTCTTCAACCTTCGGCACCGGAGATCGCCGCCGCCCGTACGCCGTCATCCGACCGTCCCCGAGCTCACTTCGACGCCCTCTGCGACCGCTGTGAGCTCACGCTTCGAACCCCCCTCTCCACGGGCTCGTTTATGCCTTATAGCCGCCGCCCCATTTGCTGACCGACGATCACCGCCGCCGGCCAACTCACCGCCGTGGCCATAGGCACCGTACCTCGTGGCTGAGCACGCCATTAGCTTCAGTAGGTCACCAGCAAGCTAAAGCAAGCTTTAGTTCCTCCTACCGTGCACTACAACTCCATCCCGACCAACTCCGTGCGAGCACCGCCGCGGACGAGCTCGTCGCCGTTGACTCCGGCGACCTCTCGACCAACCAGTGGCACCGTTGGATGCGGTGCATCACCAGGAGCACACCGAGCCCATCCGCGCGGCAAATGGCTGCCGGAATAGGGATTCCGACGAGTCACCGCCGTGCGAAATGGTCGCCGCCGGCCAAACTCCGGCGGGCTGACGTGGCCTGTTAGTTAGGAGCTAACAGTAATTAGTTTAATCACTACAGTCACTGACAGTGGGACCCATTTGTTAGTCAAACCCAGTCAACCCTGGTTATGACCGGAATTAGCTCCTGAGACACTGACATGAGGGACCCACCAGTCAGGTTTGACTTGGACTGGCCCTGTTGACTGGCTGACGTCAGCATGATGTCATGCTGACGCAGTAATGGTTTTTCTGGGATTTTTAGATTTAAAATAATTCAGGAAATTCCAGAAAATACCCAAAACTTCTAAAAATCATATAAAATCAACCTTAGCTCAGATGGAAAAGATTTATATATGAAAAATGATCAGAAAAATCCAATCTTTCTAATGGCACTGGTTTCATGCATGTTTGAACAAGTTAACTTGCTGTATACATCAAAAACATGATAATGCACTTATTTAAATAATAGTTTGAACTTCAATTTGAATCTTTGATTCAAATAGGTTCAAACCCTTCTAGTTTTAGTTGCATTAGCCAACACACATGCATCTTGCCATGTCATGAGCATGCATCATATTGTTGCATTTGTTTGTTAATGATTGTATCGTCGGTATTCCCTGTGTTAGGTCCTGCTCCCGAGGATACTGCTGCGTATCCAGTTGAAGAGCAGTACCCGACAACTACCTTGTCAGGCAAGCAATCATCGATCATTCCGATACAAACCCAATCTTCTCGCTCATGCTCTCTTTTACTGCATTAAGGCAACAACGCGTGAACTGCTACTTGCTGCGGTAGTTGAACCCTATTCCCTTGCATGACCTGTCATTGCCACAGTAAATAGTTGAAACCCACTAGCATGTGTAGGAGTTGATTGAGCCATGTGATGTGTGATCCACCATGATATTTGTTTATGTTGCCTGCTATGCTTAGAGTTGTGTCTGGTCTGGTTCATCTGGGTGATGGATCAGAGTGAAATGATCTTACCGATAAAGAGAAGGAAGTGTGGAATATGCTTGGTAAAGGTATCGATGAAAGGCCATGTAGGAGTACATGGTGGGTTGTTTCATTGGAATCGTCCATAGGACCTGAGATCTGTATGTGTGGTTCAAGTTACAGCTACTACCACGCATTGGGATCCTTAATTGACCCTCTCGGCTTATTAATTACCCTTGATCTCTGTCCAGGAGTTGCAACTAGTTTCTGGTGTTTATAGCTTACTGGAGGTCGTGCACAACGCTGACCCTCGGGGTGGGTTGTGATGCGACAGGTACGTGGCACGGTGTACCGGTTGCCCGTTTGGTGACTCGGGAACCCTGTACACATCGTTTGGGGCCGTGAGCGACACCCCGGCCGGATCTCCCCACGGATGGAACCCAAATAGGCGATAAACCTGGACGAGAGACTTGAGTAGTTAGTCAGGTCGTGGCCGACACCCTCGCTGGGCTTCCGCTTGAAGGTTGCCGAGTACACGCCGAGTAAACGGCGATAAGTGGTGGAAGCGTGTGTGAAGAGGTACACCCCTGCAGGGTTATCAAACTATTCGAATAGCCGTTGTTCGCGGTACGAACTACTTGGTTACTCTTACAGTTCATAGACAAGTTGATGGATACTACTAAAAGCCTCAAGATAAGCGTGAGTGCTGTGGATGGCCCTTCCGTAGGATGACGGAAGAGGATCCTAGGTAGTGTACTGATGTGGTGAGTAGAGGACTCGTGTTCGTAATAACATCTTGCAATCTGTTGAGAGTTGTAGTATATGTTAGCCAAGGTCAAAGCTGGCATTCTGCTATAAACTCCACTACCCCCTTTGATAATGTTGCATGTATGGTAGGTTCTGTGGTAAGACTTGCTGAGTACCTTTGTACTCATGTTTGCTTAATAACTGTTGCAGAGGAGAACCCTGCCCCTGCTGATGGGTTCTACATAGACGTTGACGTCGACGAGTAGCTTGACACCTAGACGGAGATCTGGAGCTTGTGAAGGGCCTTGTAGATAGTCAGGCTACACCAAGCCTGTTTTATTTTCTAAGTTGTCTGTACTCAGACATGTAGCTTCCGCTTGTGCTTGTATGACTGTATGACTTGAGTGGTGGGTCATGTGACCCCTACCTGTATGGATATGATATGTATGGCTCTTGGAGCCTTTTAAATAAAGTACTTGAGGCATAGAGTTCTGTTGTGATGCAATGTTGTATTTGCACATATTGAGCATATTGCGTGTATGATTGAAATGCTTGGTATGTGTGGGATCCGACACCTAGTTGTTTTCCTTTGGTAGCCTACCTTACAGGGAAATGCCTCCTAGTGATTCCAATGAGCCTTGGTAGCTTGCTACTGCTCGGAACACGTAGGCTGGCCGGCATGTGTCCTTCTTCATTCCTGTGTCTGTCCCTTAGGGGAAATGTCACGCGTTGTTCCTTTAAGTCCATGTAGCTTGCTACGACTTGGGTTCATACGTTGAGGACCGACACGTTCGTTGCTGGGTCATGGATGCCTGTCTCTGTAATTTAGTGCCACTTTTGGTTTATAACTAGCCATGTCGGCCCGGGTTCTCTGTCATATGGATGCTAGCGACACTGTCATATACGTGTGCCAAAATGCGCAACCGGTCCCGGGCCAGGTAAGGTGGCACCCGTGGGGTTACCGTGCGTGAGGCCGCAAAGTGATATGACGTGTTACAGCTAGATCGGTGTGACTTAGGATCGGGGTCCTGACATCGGAGGTGGTGGAGGCGGCGGATCCGGTCAACTCCATGCTGGATCTGGTGGGAGGGGTCGGTGGCGGAGCTCCTCGGGCATCCGGCGGCGGGGCTTGGCGAGGAGATCGGCGACGGGGTCGCCAGGCGACAGGAGCAGAGGAGGCGGGGCGCGGGGCTCGGGCGGCCTGGCTTGGGGCACGGCGCTCGGGCCCATCCGCTGCCCAGGGCGGGCCTAGCCTGGGCTGAACGGGCTGGCGGCGGCGGGGTGTTGGCAGGGGGCACGTGGCGCGCCTGGAGAGGCTGCAGGCGCCGGCGGGAGGCGGCGCGGCCAGTGGCCATCTGCCACATGGCGAGGGCGGGTGGGGGCGCGCCGGATGTGGTAGGGAAGGTGGCGGCGCGGCCCTCAAGGTGGGAGGAGGCTATGGGAGGTAGGTGGAGGCCATTTTTGGCATGGGGAGGGGTTTAAATAAGGAAAGGGGTAGAATTAGGGTTAGGAGGGGGGTTTAAATAAGGAAAGGGGTAGAACTACGGCCTCGCCGGCGCATGGCCCCGCGCTGCACCACGCCCTCTCCTATATAAAGCCGCCCAGGTCCTCCTCTCCACCCCATTTGCCCCCCCTCACTCCTAGAGCCCATCTGGACCAATCCAAACCTCTCCCCGTGCCCTCCAGCCACCTCCACGGCCGGAGCCTTGCCGACGGCCTCCGCCTAAATTCGCGCCCACCACTCCTCCTCCTCTCCTCTGGACCGTACCAGAGCACCTCCAACATTACCTCTGGCGCCTCCCGTGCTTCTCCCTCTCCTCCCCGTGGCCGTGTCGTGCTCCTTGGAATCGCTCGCGCCGCCGTTCGCCTCGGTCAGGGCCCCGCCCTCCTCGGCTCGCCCCTGTGGGCATGGCGCACACCCGCGGATGCAGATCGTCTTCCTGAGCACGCCGGTGGCCAGATCACCGGAAATGGCGGCCTGTAGCACCGGCCAGCCGCCATCGAAGCCGCCCCTGCCTCTGCTCTGTTCGAGCGAGAGGTGGGAGATGAACCCGACAACCGGGCCCCTCCTGTCGGCCGGCCAGGAGGGCTGAGCCACTGGCGGGTGGGCCCCGTTCGCCCCGCGTAAGTGGAGACGGGCTCGGCCTGCCGTCGTATTTGCTCGGGGAAGGCGCATTTCCAGGAATGCGCCTCCTGCGTCGTCAGCCCGAGCGCGGTCGAGCAGTTGGGCCGGCCCACTCCTATCTTCCGCCCGATGCACTGTATAAGGGTATAAACCCTTTCCCTTTTCTTTTTCTTTTTCAAGTAAACTTCAAAAATCCATAAATAAATCAAATGGATTCCAAATTTGAGGATTCAAATTTATATGAGTTCGTCAATTCATTCGCTATTACATGGTGCTAGTTGCACACTTTTATAGAAATATTTTCTTCACAAATATTTATGAAATCCCACCTTTCCATTTGTGTGATGAAGTTTAGAAAATCACAGAGAGCCCACTTTTGATCCAAGTGCCATGATTCAAATTCCTTGATACTTATAATATCAAAACTTAGTTTTGGAACATTTATCCCAATACTTTGTGTACCACATCAAATATTGGTCTATTTATCCATGTATAGCCAACTTTGCAAAATCTTAGGAAATTCTTTTGAACTCCAAATCAAGTGAAACCAACTCCTAGCTACTTCGAAAATCATTCCTTGTTAAACGGATGCCTCTGCTCATTTTTCAAAATAATTCTTCTGTACACTTCTCACAGATCCATTAAACCCCTTGATTCCATGATATTGAAATGTTCCAAACTATCCATTGATCCAATGCCTATGAAACCACCTTGGTCATTTTTCATATGACCAGAGGTACCCTAGAAAAGTCCAACTCCTATTTTTGGAGCACTTTTATTTTTGCCTTGTTGTGTTGCTTATTGTGATTTGTTTCTGACGTTAGTTGACGAAGTAGACGGAGTACTTGGAGATGGACGAGAAGCTTTGAAGACTCTGAGGAACAAGGCAAGCAACCCTTTGACCATGTTCGAGAAACCTTTTTATGCATGTCTCATAGCAACTTATTGTCAATGCATCGGAATCATGTTGAGGTGGTGACCACTTTGGTTGGTACCTTTATTACTTTACTACTGAAACTTGCATCAAGCATGACCCTACCTTCCTATGAGGGTTAAGTGGGTGGGAGTAGATAGGTTGCTATAGTAGTGGCTACGCAAATGGGACGGGAATATGCATGGTGACGGAGGCAGAGTAATTTCAAAATACTTTTCGAAAACCCCGTTGGGTGCCACTTATGCCCGACGGAGATGATGAGTTGGCTAACCACTTGATGACGAAGTGGTGTACCGACGCAAGTGTGTGTGTTGTTTTCAAAACGGATCGGTTTAAGTTGCGACCGTTATTCCAACCTTACATGCGCAACCACTCTACCCTTATATGGGAAAGTGTATTATTGATTACCTAGGCTGATACTAGCATGGTGCCCGCATTACTAGTGACGGGGGTGACACGAGGTCACTCTCGGGACAGGGTCGTGCTTGGATAGGCGGCCTTGACTGTTTTCATAGGGCACCGGACACACCATTGGTACCCCGTGCCAGTGGTATGTGATATGGGAGCGAGGCTCCACAATGTTAAGATGTGAAGTGTTGGGCACGGGGGTTGCTACCAATCGAGTGGACTCCATGTTAGTGTTGTCTAGGGAAAGATAGTGATCGGGTGCTTACCCCGGGTACTTGAGGTACCGCCGGTCGTGGATGACACGGAAGTTCCCCGGATCTTCTGGGTAAAGTGTGCAACCTCAGTAGAGTGTAAAACTATTCGAATAGCCGTGTCCACAATCAAGGACAGTTGGGTAACCACTCTTGGGCTACGTCCATTGTTTGCGAAACCTGGTGTGTGTGTGAGGAAACAACACGGTTCAGTGATATTGATGATGTGATTCTTGAGGGAGTCACTATGAGCTTGAGCATGAATTGTTTACAACTCTTTCTCGATATTGATGTCTGTAACCTCCTGATACTTGTTGCAGACACATTCATATCCTTGATAAATATTGATCATACTTGCATGAGAAAAACTAGCTTTACGCAAAAATGCCAGTTTAGCAGTAGAGCCTTCCATAATTATTCTATCATCACACTTGGGTTGCTTGCGAGTACATTCAAAGTACTCATTGGCTTGCCACTGGTTATTTTATTGGCCAGGCATGAAAGAACAAGATATGATGAAGATTTCTTGGTGACGAACATGCGAGCTAGGACGCTTCCCAGTCAGAATGCCTGTAGGGTTAAGGCAGATGGCATGGGTCCAAGTTGTTATTGAAGATTTCCGCTGCGATGATTTATACTCAAGACTTGACCATAATGGTCACAATTTGTGTAACACGGTATGTATGGATGTAAGACTTTTGTTATTCAGCTTCTGTGTGTTCAGTGAGCATTGATCTTTGGGATCACTGTACACGTGCATTCGATGATCTCGACTTATGAGTCGGGGTCCCCACGGAGCTGGTATCAGAGCCATCCTGACTGTAGGAAGCCTTAGTTAGCATGGTCGTTAGTTAGGGTAAAACTATTTTTCAAAACTATTACTAGTTTCCAAAACTATCTATACTTCTCTTCCCTTCTTAGTTTTTCGAAAACTAGGCTATACCTTCCTTATTGATCTCTTCCCCTTCCAAACTTTTGGTCGCTATAACCCTTATGCCCCTGACCACTAGATTTCTTGAAATCCTCGTGGATAATCTAGAAGGATGATAGCTTGCCCACCTCTTCTGAACACAAGATTGGCGACACCACAACAAGACGATGCCAACAGAAGATACATCCTCGAGGAATGAGGACATGAAGACCCAGAGGATGGTGACACCCTTGACAGTGCCCCAAGATGATGCAACCTTGGCCTACGATGAACATGGCGTAAGTAATGCAAGAACATGATATACATTGCTAATAGAGCAACCATGTCCTTATCGTTGTTGTATCGGCAACCACCGGTGGATGAGAACCTCGCCATTTGGCCCGCCTCACTACAGTGAGCAGGAAAACGGTTGTCTTCGTCCCCCGCTCTTGGTGTCGATGTTGTCATCAACGTAACTGACATGTTGGACCTCTACTATGCCTTGTTATTGTCATTGCATAAAGGATTACCTACCCAGTACCGTCGACGCCTTAGAAGACAAAATGGATCGTTATGATTAAGAAGACAAGAGGAGACCAAGTCAACGCCAGCTACGAAGAGACACCTTCACCACATCACCTCATTAGGCGAGAAGTTGTTGAAGATTCTTCAGGCTCAACCCGGATCGTTCATCAAACAACTACAGGGGACATAGCAACACCTGAGGAAAACTCAGAAGACTGCACGAGGCACAAGTCACGACTACTGAGTCCGAGAACCCCTAGGGTAGGATGAGTCGTGTACCCCGTATGCGCAGTCGAGTCCGTGTGATGGTTCGAATAGAACCATGATTGTGTATTGCTTGTTTTTATTTGTTTGTGTTTTGATATGGGTCGCACTTTTGCCCTAGACAACAAGTACACGGCTATATCATCTTCCTTACCTTGTTTCTTTTCGTTTCGCCCTTTTTGCACCTGTTTGTTTGCACTTGCACTATAGAACCCCCTTTAGGCATTCCCCTCCTCTATGCTACTTTTCCCCTCTCTTCTATCTCCTCAACTGAAGACCAACAAGACAAGAAGTACCAAGGATTCCAACTCGGCAACGAACTAACAATGAAAACTTCTGCTACAACCTCCACGACCAAGTGTAATCCCGTGAAGTTATGTTTACCCCTCAAGATTAGAAACCCATCCTCAAACCCTTCGAGACATCACGAGATACCCCAGCTCGAATCCTTAACCATGTGCCTAACCCATAGAATTACAAGAGAATCAATTTAGCCTCTATAACCTTGCACAACACTGGGTTCATTATGGAACTAGTGGACATAGTGAACGAGCACATTGACATCCTAATATAGCACAAGGACTGACGATGCCATTGGGAAGGCCAAATTGAGGATACAAGAATAGAGGACAGATGACTTGGTGACTTTATATAATTGACTTCGAGGAATTATCTGAGACCTTGATGGATTGTGAGGTTTTCATGTTGGTGGGATCATGATTAATAGAGTAGCATAACTTTCATCACCCTGGAGTAACTTGGATTTGCATGGCAACTGTGATCGCAAATTGAAATTCTTGGAGGTATAAGGATTTGACCTAGCCAGGGGATATTGATAGAAGATAGTTGAAATTTTGAGAATGACTTGGGGAAATGTAGGAATTCTCGTCGGACATGAGATTTGGATTTATGTAGGTGATTCTGGTTGGGTATAGATGTTAAATATGTCGACATGGTCTGGAGTGAATTGGATTCAGACCATTGATCTTGATCATGATACCATGTTTCTCGGTGAATGTCAAACTAGGAGATTGGATTACTTGTCAGAATTGATTTAGGGATCTATATAATCATGACCTTGGAATTTACTTGACCATGATGGTGGGAATTTGGTGGACTTACTATAATAATGCATAGCCCTTCCAAGTATTTGGGTATTATAGGGACTTGAGATCTTGCGGAACACCGTAGACATCGGATTTGTAGAATTGTTGGATTATGTGGTGATTGATGGAAGTTAACGGGCTGTTGGAGTTGATCTACAGGAAGGAAACAAGATTTTGGAGTGGCATATGATGTGTTTCCTTAGAATAGAGATGCATTATCTTGAACCTTGCAAGAATGGGCTGAGCGCTTGGATTGTGGTGTTTAATTCAAGCTTAGCAACATGTATGCTCTACCCATGGATTTTAGGGGTAGACATACATATGAGTTTGGGGATCATAGACATGTGTAAGTTTGTTAGATCTCCTCTAAGGAGCCATGAGGATATCTATAGCATGAGTGATGATTGGAGCGACCTATGCGAGATGATGTTTTCGGTGGTATAAGGTTATTTGTTTAAAGGACTGGGTGGAACTATTGGCACCTCGGAAACTGTGCTTAAGGATAAGATGATAAACGTTCACTCACAGACTAGAACCCTTGAAACCCTTAAGCCCCACCAAGACACAACATGGTCAGGTCTTGACCACATCCTTGACTCTAAGTCAAGAAGACTGTTGCCAATACTCAACCAACACAACCACCAATACCCCAGCCTACCTTGCGTACCCCATAGACTTCATGGAGTACTTGGACAAGTTAGTTGTCATCTTTATTTTGGCAACATACTTGACTACCCGAAGATGGAAGAAGAGCTGTGCAGTTGGTTAGAAGACATTTGAAGACCGCCAAACCAAGAAGGAAGAACTGCACCAACCACCGTCATCAAGGGGCAGACTTCTGCGTCGAAGACCCGACGTATCTTCAAACCACTCCTCTCGAAGGAACCAAGCATTTCCATGTCGAAGGGACGCTCACACCAAGATTCATTGACCTTCTTCAAGACCGCTGCAAGATGAATAGTAGACGGCTACCAGCTAGATTTACCACCTGAGTTACCCACCGTGCACCAAATTTTCCACGATTCACAACTCTGGAAATACCTTTAACTTCCTAACTAGCCCGGTCCCTGCGAGGACATCGATCACCGAGCCATTAACATCTAGCCCAACCTAACCTATGCAAGAGACCCCTTAGCAACCTGCATCAAAAAGGTCAACATGCGAGAAGCCACACCATCAAGTACTTCAAGGTTCCATGGAGCACCACTCAGAAGCAGAACCAACAAGAAGAAGTGAAGACTACCCCATATCCAAGTTTCCATAATCCTTTCCACGCCTAGTTTGGGAATCTCGGGGACGAGATTCTTGTAAGGGGGGTAGGTCTGTCACACCCTGATTTTCATGCCTCAACACTTATAATCATGCTAAAATATGGTTTGACAAAAACTTTTGAGTGATTTGGACTATGCTTGATTTGGTTTTCTGTTTGCTGTTTGCAAGTGCTCTAAAAATAAAATAAATCCTCCTACTCCTATACTTCACCTCCTTGATCCAAAACCTTTTCCCAATGATCATGCCATCTGTATAGAACAGTATAGTATTTTCTTATAAAAATAATTTGGCCAAATAGTATTTTCTAAAATTAGTTTTCCAAAAGCCCCTGAATTGAGGTTTGTACTACAAGTACCTTACTTAGGGTGTGAAAAATCTTTCAAAAAGTATATTTGGATCCTATTAGGTATAGGACTCCCATAAACCACAAAAGTATAATTTTAAAAGCTTTTTCTTTAGGCCAGAAATGGTCTTTAATATGTTAAAATAATTTAACTATTTCAAAAATATTTTCTCAAAATTCAGGGAAGCTCATAGGACATATATTGTCCATATATAAGAGTTTCAACACATGGCCATGTTCAAAATATTGGACAAATCCTTCAAAAACCCTTCTCGATATTTCAAGCTTTTGAAATATTTACAAAGGAAGTATTCTCTAAAAATTCCAGGAAAATTCTATCATGTGAAATATGACATATTTGATGATCTTGACAAGCCTCATGCCTTGGAGAACAAGAAAACATCATCAAATCCCCTCAAAACCATTTCTGTCCATTTTGAAGTTTGAGCAACTTTACATTGCCAAACTTGTCCAAATGCTCTCAAACTTAGTGCACAAGCTCAAATGATGTAAATATGCATCTATGCCAAATGGAACAAGTTTTGGAGAAGGATATCTTGATTAAAGTGCCCAAAAACCCTGTCTGACCAGATCCAAATTTCAACAACTCTACATTACCAACTTTTTACTTATGACCTCAAATTTTGTGGACATGCTCAAAAACCCAAATGATGACACTACACCAAGTGGTGCATCAAGGAGGGATGATTTGCATGACTAAATCTTGGAAAATCCATTTCTGTTGATTTCTAGGGTTCACTAAAGTTACATGGCAACTTTCTTCAAATGAGCTCAAACTTGGTGGAACACCCTATTTCTCTATGCCATTTGATCCTGTTAAGTCTCATGTCATTTGGGCTTCATTTAGTTGCTCAACCTTACATCAAACACTTTCTGCCATTTTGCCAAAACCACTGTTTAGACCCCTTTCACTATTCCCCATTTGCCTCTTGTTTTTACCACAACTACTCCTAGTCACCATCTACCTCCAGGAACTCACCCAAGCCATCAGCTCAATGATTGATGGGGTAAAACCCCACTTCTCCATTCTGTTTTCACCATGGCATCACCTTTTCTATTCTCCTACTACTTACCCTCCCTCCTACCTTACCTCCTAAGCATCTCAGAGCATCCCTGTACCACCCCACAGCCAGTAGACAAGGAGGGAGACGACCAGAGTGCGTGGGCATGTAGTGGCATGCCAAATGGGCGCTCTGGAGCGCGCTACAATGTGCTCCCGCACTGTAGCCGTGTCCTGCCCGAGGCACCCGATCACCTAGGGCATTGGGATCGTGTCCCCCGAGGCCGCCTCGGCATCCGGGACACGCAAGACGGTCGACCCCCTCCTCCTTCTCTCTCCGGCAACCCCTGTCATGAGTGCTCGAGTGCCGCCTGCGTCCGCCATTCGCCGCCCGCGTCCCTGGCATGCCTCGCGCTCGTTCCTCTCAACCTCTCTCTTTCCCTGGTCGTAGACCACGCCCAGGAAGACCCCCGACTCGAAATCAAGCCCTCGCGTGGCCTACAGGGACGGCTACGGCCTCGCCGGCGCACGGCCCCGTGTTACGTCCAAAACGTATCTATAATTTCTGCTTGCTCCATGCCTCTTTTGGGTGATATTGCTATGATATTTATACACTTCCATACACTTTTGATCATATTTGGACTAACCTATTAACTCAGTGCACCCCAGTGCCAGTTTCTGTTTTCGGCTGTTTTTGTATTTCAGGTTTTCACATTACGAGAACTGCCAGGAAAAATCCAGAAAAAATATATAAAAAATCAGCGTTCCAGGAGCTACCGTGCGGCCAAAGTACAGCCGGGGGGACCCACAGGGGCTCCAGGTGGCCTGCCCAGGCGGCCCACCCCAAGGCCGCGCCGGGGGGGCGCCTGGGCCCCCCAGGACTCCCCTGGTGACCCCCTTTGGCATATATTTAAGGTCCGTCGAGAAAACCCTGATTCCGGACCCCTTTTCTCCAGACGCGATTCCGATCTCCGCCGCCATCGCCATCAAGCTTCGGGGGACCAGAATTCCGGCGCCGGCACCCTGCCGGGACGGGGAAGTGCCCCCGGATTCATCTCCATCGACGTTGCTTCCTCCCTCCATGATGCGGGAGTAGTTCCTCCTCGGGGCTGAGGTTCTTACCAGTAGCTATGTGGTCAATTCTCTCTCCCATGATGTGATCTTCGTTGTGATCATAGGCTATGTTAATCTAGGGTGATCCCATGATATTTCCCCTTCCTCTATGTATTGGATTGATGTACTCACTTGTCTTTATCTAGTATAATCCCCGAGACCAAGGTGACAGCGGTCTATTGGACATGGATTAGAAAAGTATTTTCATGAGTGATTTCCTCTCTTGTGTGTTGATTGAAGATTGAGAGTCTCTTGGTGCTTGTCTTTGACTATCCTTTAGATATGTTGTGGTGATTGTGGGACTCTCTTTGGATGGCCGTGGTGACATTGGGAAATCCTTAGATTGAGAACTACAAACTTTGAGGTGTGCTTTTGTAGCCCTACATAATTCTCGTCCTCTCTTGACCACGAAGGAATGACCTCCGAGTGTGTCCCCTTTGCATGTTTTATGGGAAATATCATGTGATTCGATTATGTTAATGTTGTTGGGAGTTGCCACTAGTGAAAGTATGAAGCCTAGGCCTTGTTTCCACCATTGCAATACCATTTGTGCTCACGTTTACCACTTGTTTGCTTGCTGCACTTTTTATTACAGAATTATATTACTTTGTTTTGCCATCCATATTACTTGCCATTTAACATCTCTTCGCCGAACTAGTGCACCTATACATCTAACAAGTGTATTAGGTGTGTTGGGGACACAAGAGACTTCTTGTATCTTAGTTGCAGGGTTGCTTGAGAGAGACCATCTTCAACCTCTACTTCCCTGAGTTCGATAAACCTTAGGTCATCCACTTGAGGGAAATTGCTACTGTCCTACAAACCTCTGCGCTTGGAGGCCCAATATAGTCTACAAGAGTAGAAGCGTGTGTAGACATCAAGCTATTTCTGGCGCCGTTGCCGGGGAGGTGAGCGCTTGAATTTATATCTTTAGATCTTGCAATTAAATCTTTTTGTTTCTTGTTTTTATTTCACTAGTTATGTTTATGGAAAACCTTGCTATTGGATCGTTGCTTGCGGGAGGACGCCCCACACCTGTGGTGGTTGCTCCTCCTCCTACTGAAATTGTGCCCTATAAAATACCGGCTGGTATTATCGATTATGTTTTGGCTAATCGTTATGCAGGAGACAGACATCCCGGTGAACACTTGCTATATCTGTCACAACTATGTTCATTATTTAAGCTTGCAGGTGTATCGAGGGAGTTTGTCATGAGGAAATTATTTGCCTTGTCACCGAAAGGAAAAGCATTGGAATGGTATAGGCTAGTAAATGACTCTCACCTGCTGGAGTGGGAAGAGATCCAGTCTCTCTTTTACTCCAAGTTTTATCCTCTTCATGAAGTCCATGAGAATAGGAATTATGTTTATAATTTTTATCCTCATGACGGAGAGAGCATAGCTCAAGCTTGGGGGAGACTGAAAACGTTAATGCTAAAATGTCCTAGCCATGGGCTCCCCAAAGATATTATTATTACTAACTTCTATGTGAGGCTCTCTCGACAGGATAAAGATTTGCTCGATGCTTCCTCTACGGGTTCTTTCACAAACAAAAAGATTGATGCTAAATGGGAACTCCTTGAAAGAATTCAACGCAACACTGAAGATTGGGAGATCGACAAAGGTAAAGAGTCAGGTATAATTTATGAGTATGATTGCATTAAGTCCTTTGTTGAAACTACAAGTTTTAATAAGTTTAGTGCTAAGTTTGGGCTTGATTCTCAACTCCTTGTTGATTTCCTCAAATCTTTTGTTTCACATCTTAATATGCCTAAGGAGGATTGGATCAAGTATCATAAACCTTTTAAAGAGACTTGCAAAGAAAATGAAATTGTTCATGATGATTGCAACATGCATGATCCAATTCCTAAAAATGAAGTTTTATATAAGCATGTTAATTTTTGTGGAGTGGATAGACCTTGTGAAAGGCCTATGATTGAAGAAGAGAAGTATTGTAAGCAACATAAGCATGAAAGAACAATCACTTGGGTCAGAGATTTAAATGAAATTGCTAGAGAATTGTGTGACCTTTATCCTTTTACTTGTGAACTTTGCCGTATAGAGGGTCACTTTAATTTTCAATGCATGAACTTTCAAAACATAACTGTTAACCGGTTGTGTGATAACATGATCACCTCTGATCTTTATGATGAGCTTATGTTATTTTTGATGTGTGAAGAGTTATCAGAAAATACTTCTTGGCTGGATGATAATGCCATAGGAATAAAAAACAGTTTGCAAAATTGCCATCTCTATTGTGTTGTTAGTTGCCATGAAAATGATTACATAAGTAAGATTAGAAAGGAGGGAACTTTACCAAAGTATAAAAATGTCTCTTATATTTCTGCTAATAAAAAGGAGAGTTTCTCCCAAGTTTCCCCTATTGTTTCTAATGATAAACCAGGATATGTGGAGAAGCTTCATCTCCAACCACCCCCTCCTAAGGTGAAGAAGAAGAAAAAGAAGAGGAGGAGGAGGAGGAGCAAGAAGGAAGAAGAATGGGTATCAACCTGGCCTGAGCATATTCCTC
Organism: Secale cereale; assembly: GCA_902687465.1. Taxonomy (NCBI): domain Eukaryota; kingdom Viridiplantae; phylum Streptophyta; class Magnoliopsida; order Poales; family Poaceae; genus Secale; species Secale cereale. The sequence goes on along the minus strand of LR738711.1, from coordinate 254,756,941 downwards.
CTATCAACTTTTATCCTAACGGTTGTAAGTTTAAAGAAGAAGGTGAAGTTTATTGCCTTAATTACCATTTTGATGATACGTCTGTAGGTTCTATTGAAGATGATTTTGATTATGATAGGCATGTTACTTATTGTGATTGGGAAAATGATGATAATGCTGCTTATGATCTTGAAAATCTTTTTGGTACCAACTCTGAAAGTGAAGATATGGGAAGCTCTAAGCTTGGGGATGATAGGATTGCAAATCCTATCCCCACTAGTGATGTGATAATTGATAATTCTCTTGCTAGTAAGAATAAAGACAACATGATTACAAATATAGTTGCTAGCAATGATAATGCTCTTCTCTACTATGATGATGTTATAACTCCAATCTATAGTGATTATAAAGGTACCTATGACATAAGGAGAAATTATCCTTATGAAACTTGTCATAATCATGAAGGGAATTACTCCCTTGTTGAACACCACCCTCCTAATATACAACTAATCTATAGTGTTCAAGTTGTTTATGATAGTCATACTCTCACTATTACCAATGAGAAAAATTATGCTTATGTGGGGAGTGAGAGTACCTTTTTGCATATGGATCATGGTAACAATGCTTTATGTGATGCTTATATTGTTGAGTTCATCCATGATGCCACTGAAATTATGAGAGAGGGAGGCTTGGTTCTAAATATCTTAATAATAAGAAGTTTCCTCTCTTTATGGTGAATATTTTGAAGTTATGCTTGTTTTGCCTTCCTATGCTAGTTGCTTCGTGCTTCAATGAATTATTCTATTGCAATATTCCTATGCATAGGAAGCATGCTAGGCTTAAATGTATTTGGCATTTGCTTCTTGATGCCCTCTTTTGTTCTTCAACTCTTATTCTTACGAGAGCATCATTAAAGTTCTATGCCTAGCTTAAAGGCATAAAAGAAAGCGCTTTTCGGAGGCACCCACAATGAATAAAATTTTCTTTTTCTTTTTGTTGTGTCTTGATGTTGTTACTACAGTAGCATCATCATTGTATCTTTACTTTTCAACTTTGTGCCAAGTGTAGCCTCTGATTGCAAGAAAGTTCAGAAGTTGTGACGTGCTGTCCAGGAAACAGATTATGTTCTCGGATAGAAAAATTCGTATAAAATCACCAGATCATCTTTTTGGTCTGAATTTTTTCGACAGCGTGCTCCATACAATTGTCTTTCGTGCGTCTGTTCTGAGTTTTTTTTATTAGAGTTGCAGAAGTGCCCCGAACAAATCATTTACTACCTGCTGTTCTGTTTTTCACAGATTCTGTCCTGTTTTGCCTTTCTTTCATTTTGCAAAGCAAGAGCTTGCTTTTTCTTTGCAAAAAACTTTTGGCAATCTTGAGAAACAGTTGAACTTCAAGAATATCTTTATTTCCAGCAAGGAACAATTATTTTATTATGGGTACTAACCTCGCTAATCAGATTATGATGAGTTATGTATGAAGGGAGTTTTCAAGTGTGCGAGGGAAGATGATAAAAAGATTCAGGAGTGTCAAAGCGCTCAAGCTTGGGGATGCCCCCGTGCACCCCCAAGAAATATTTAAGGAGACTCAAGCGTCTAAGCTTGGGGATGCCCCCGAGCATCCCCTTCTCCATCAACATTATCAGTTCGTCTTTCGTTCCACTATATTTTTATCACTTCATGTGTTATGTGCTATGCTGGGAGCATCTTGCTTTTAGTTTCATTTTTAGTTTTCTTTAGCTTTGCATGTTTTTCATAACGAGTTGGAACTCAGCTTTCTTTGTGTGGGAGAGAAACACGCTCCACTTCAACCTAGAACACAAAATAAAATTTTCATGTTTATCTTTGCTGTGTGTGTTCTTTGTCTTTTAATAGCTACTATCATGTTCAGCTCTTAGTATTCATGCTTATCTTTTCAAAGAGCTTTTGTTTAGTTGGTTTCTTGAACTCTCTTTAATTACCATGCTCACCTTATTAAGAGAGTTTGCTTCCGTTGCATTGGTTTATATGTCTATGATAAAGATGCTATGTGCATAATGGCGCTTAGTAGTTCATGTTTTCTTGTGGTTAGTCTCAAATAGCTGGGGGATTCCCAATGTGTTATTGGAGTACCAACTTGATTTGTTTGCCTATGATGTGGTATGGTTTAGTAATATCTTCCTTCAAGAATTTATTTTGATTGACTTGGCGTATGCTCACGCATATTTAAGACTGTAAAGAAAGTCTGTCAAGCCTTGATGATCTTTTGTTTCTGAGTAGCGATATAACTACCATGCCTGATTCAATGTTGCTTTGTCGCTCTGCATGATTATGACCGTCATTGCTCTTTTAGTTGGTCGCTCCCAGTCTTTTGCTAACCTCCACCTGTATTAAGCGGACTGACTGCTTGTGCATCCACATTCTTTTAATCCAGTTATGCCATATGAGTCCACCATACCTACCTATATGTGGTATTTCACCGCCACTCCAAGTAAAATTACATGTGCTACCTTTAAAATCTTCATTTTTGCAATACATAGCTCATGGGAAAGTAGCTTAAAAACTATTGTGGTAAAGAATATGTCCTTATGTATCTTATTTCTTATAAGTTGCTTGCTGAGCGGTATCCATGTTTCTGGGGACGCCATCAACTGTTACACTTTTGTTGAATATCATGTGAGTTGCTATGCATGTTCGTCTTATCCGAAGTAAGGGTGATTTGCCATGAGTTGAATGGTTTGAGTATGCATATTGTTAGAGAAGAACATTGGGCCGCCAACCAAAGCCATGTATCATGGTGGAAGTTTTAGCTTGGACATTAATCCTCAACCTCTTATGAATGCTTAAGCATTAAAGAGGAGTCCATTATCTATTTTCTATGTTGTCCCGGTATGGATGTCCTCAAGTTGAGATCTATCAAAAACAAGAAATCAAATGCGATTTATCTCCTTGGACCTTTGTACAGGTGGCATAGAGGTACCCCTTTGTGACACTTGGTTGAAACATATGTAATGCAATGATAACCCATGGAAATCCAAGCTAATTAGGACAAGGTGCGAGCACTATTGGTATTCGATGCATGAGGCTTGCAACTTATAGGATGTCTTATGCATAACACATATGAAGTATTACTACCGTTGACAAAATTGCTTCTATATTTTCAAAATAAAAAAACTCTAGCACATGAGTAATCCCTGCTTCCCTCTGCGAAGGGCCATTCTTTTACTTTTATGTTGAGTCTCCACCTTCTTTTAAAGCACCAACTACTGAGAGCATGATTGTCATTCTGAGTGTAATGTGCATTGTACCAAAGTAGCATTGTCTTTTGCATGATTGTGATATCGTTTATTCTGAAACCATTGTATCTAGTCATCACTTAAACCTTGAAGGTGCCCCTGCATTTATGTTTTGCTTCACTAAAGGGGGCAAGCTAGATATCACTTTATCATATTTGCACATCATGTTCATTGCAAATCTATTTGATGTTTCAGTATCATATTGTAAAACTTTCAGTTCTTTGTGATTTTCTCATGAGGCAACTTAATTACTACAGATTCATTGTCTCAGTAAGCTTTTGTCATATGACTATGAATAAGTCGTATATGGTTAATAGCATGTCACCACAGAAATTATTCTTGTTATCATTTACCTACTCGAGGACGAGCAGGAATTAAGCTTGGGGATGTTGATACGTCCAAAACGTATCTATAATTTCTGCTTGCTCCATGCCTCTTTTGGGTGATATCGCTATGATATTTATACACTTCCATACACTTTTGATCATATTTGGACTAACCTATTAACTCAGTGCACCCCAGTGCCAGTTTCTGTTTTCGGCTGTTTTTGTATTTCAGGTTTTCACATTACGAGAACTGCCAGGAAAAATCCAGAAAAAATATATAAAAAATCAGCGTTCCAGGAGCTATCGTGCGGCCAAAGTACAGCCGGGGGGACCCACAGGGGCTCTAGGCGGCCTGCCCAGGCAGTCCACCCCTAGGCCACGCCGAGGGGGCGCCTGGGCCCCCCAGGACTCCCCTGGTGACCCCCTTTGGCATATATTTAAGGTCCGTCGAGAAAACCCTGATTCCAGACCCCTTTTCTCCAGACGCGATTCCGATCTCCGCCGCCATCGCCATCAAGCTTCGGGGGACCAGAATTCCTGTGTTGACACCCTGCCGGGACGGGGAAGTGCCCCTGGATTTATCTCCATCGACGTTGCTTCCTCCCTCCATGATGCGGGAGTAGTTCCTTCTCGGGGCTGAGGTTCTTACCAGTAGCTATGTGGTCAATTCTCTTTCCCATGATGTGATCTTCGTTGTGATCATAGGCTATGTTAATCTAGGGTGATCCCATGATATTTCCGCTTCCTCTATGTATTGGATTGATGTACTCACTTGTCTTTATCTAGTATAATCCCCGAGACCAAGGTGACAGCGGTCTATTGGACATGGATTAGAAAAGTATTTTCATGAGTGATTTCCTCTCTTGTGTGTTGATTGAAGATTGAGAGTCTCTTGGTGCTTGTCTTTGACTATCCTTTAGATATGTTGTGGTGATTGTGGGACTCTCTTTGGATGGCCGCGGTGACATTGGGAAATCCTTAGATTGAGAACTACGAACTTTGAGGTGTGCTTTTGTAGCCCTACATAATTCTCGTCCTCTCTTTACCACGAAGGAATGACCTCCGAGTGTGTCCCCTTTGCATGTTTTATGGGAAATATCATGTGATTCGATTATGTTAATGTTGTTGGGAGTTGCCACTAGTGAAAGTATGAAGCCTAGGCCTTGTTTCCACCATTGCAATACCATTTGTGCTCACGTTTACCACTTGTTTGCTTGCTGCACTTTTTATTACAAAATTATATTACTTTGTTTTGCCATCCATATTACTTGCCATTTAACATCTCTTCGCCGAACTAGTGCACCTATACATCTAACAAGTGTATTAGGTGTGTTGGGGACACAAGAGACTTCTTGTATCTTAGTTGCAGGGTTTCTTGAGAGAGACCATCTTCAACCTCTACTTCCCTGAGTTCGATAAAACTTAGGTCATCCACTTGAGGGAAATTGCTACTGTCCTACAAACCTCTGCGCTTGGAGGCCCAACATAGTCTACAAGAGTAGAAGCGTGTGTAGACATCACCCCGCGGTGCACCACGCCCTCTCCTATATAAAGACGCCCGGGTCCTCCTCTCCACCGCATTTGCTCCCCCTCACTCCTAGAGCCCGTCTAGACCAACCCAAACCTCTCCCCGTGGCCTCCAGCCACCTCCACTGCCGGAGCCATGCCGACGGCCTCCGCCTAAATTCGTCCCCACCACTCCTCCTCCTCCCCTCTGGACCGTACCAGAGCACCTCCAACATCACCTCTGGCGCCTCCCGTGCTTCTCCTGCTCCTCCCCGTGGCCGTGTCGTGCTCCCTGGAATTTCTCATACCGCCGTTCGCCTCAGTCAGGGCCTCGCTCTCCTCGGCTCGCCCCTGTGGGCATGGCGCACACCCGCGGATGCGGATCGTCTTCCTGAGCACGCCGGTGGCCAGATCACCGGAAATGGCGGCCTGTGGCACCGGCCAGCCGCCGTCGAAGCCGCCCCTGCCTCTGCTCTGTTCGAGCGGGAGGTGGGAGATGAACCCGACAACCGGGCCTCGCCTGTGGGCCGGCCAGGAGGGCTGAGCCACTGGCGGGTGGGCCTCGTTCGCCCCGCGTAAGTGGAGATGGGCTCGGTGTGATAGCCTGGCTTATTAGGGATGATAGACTACTCATATCAACAAGGAATTCCTTCTTTTCCGGGAGCCCATTCAGATAGAACTCCAAAGTTAAGCGTGCTCAGCTTGGAGTAGTTTCAGGATGGGTGACGGACCGGGAAGTTTCTCCCGGGTGCGCACGAGTGAGGACAAAGTGCGCAGAAAAGACTAGTATTGATATGTGAGGCCAGTCTAGATCCCGCCAGGAGTAACGACCACCGGCGGGTATGTCCGGGGCGTTACAAGTTGGTATCAGAGCCGACCCTCGCGGTTACACGGATGTTTGCGGACAGTTTGCAGTCATGTTGTGCATGCCGTTTGTGACCCGTCGTGGCACACGGCATGGCACATGTGCTGTCCTGGAAGCACAGACGGTTGTGCCAAGAGGGAACGTTCCTGTGGCCCGACGAGGACGTCGGTTCCTCTGAGTGGGGGTGTATGTGATAGCCTGGCTTATTAGGGATGATAGACTACTCATATCAATAAGGAATTCCTTCTTTTCCGGGAGCCCATTCGGATAGAACTCCAAAGTTAAGCGTGCTCAGCTTGGAGTAGTTTCAGGATGGGTGATCGACCGAGAAGTTGCTCCCGGGTGCGCACGAGTGAGGACAAAGTGCGCAGAAAAGACTAGTATTGATATGTGAGGCCAGTCTAGATCCCGCCAGGAGTAACGACCACCGGCGGGTATGTCCGGGGCGTTACACTCGGCCTGTCGTCGTCTTCGCTCGGGGAAGGCGCATTTCCAGGAATGCGCCTCCTGCGTCGTCAGCCCGAGCGCGGCCGAGCAGTTGGGCCGGCCCACTCCTATCTTCCGCCCGGTGCACTATATAAGGGTATAAACCCTTTCCCTTTTCTTTTTGTTTTTCCAGCAAACTTCAAAAATCCATAAATAAATCAAATGGATTCCAAATTTGAGGATTCAAATTTATATGAGTTCATAAATTCATTCTCTATTACATGGTGCTAGTTGCACACTTTTCTAGAAATATTTTCTTCACAAATATTTGTGAAATCCCACCTTTCCATTTGTGTGATGAATTTTAGAAAATCACAGAGAGCCCACTTTTGATCCAAATGCCTTGATTGAAATTCCTAGATACTTATAATATCAAAACTTAGTTTTGGAACATTTATCCCAATACTTTCTGTACCACATCAAATATTGGTCTATTTATCCATGTATAGCCAACTTGCAAAATCATAGGAAATTCTTTTGAACTCCAAATCAAGTGAAACCAACTCCTAGCTGCTTCGAAAATCATTCCTTGTTAAATGGATGCCTCTGCTCATTTTTCAAAATAATTCTTCTGTACACTTCTCACAGATCCATTAAACCCCTTGATTCCATCATATTGAAATGTTCCGAACTATCCATTGATCCAATGCCTATGAAACCACCTTGGTCATTTTTCATATGACCAGAGGTATCCTAGAAAAGTCCAACTCCTATTTTTAGAGCACTTTTATTTTTGCCTTGTTGTGTTGCTTATTGTGATTTGTTTCCGACGTTAGTTGACGAAGTAGACGAAGTACTTGGAGATGGACTAGAAGCTTTGAAGACTCTGAGGAACAAGGCAAGCAACCCTTTGCCCATGTTCGAGAAACCTTTTTATGCATGTCTCATAGAACCTTATTATCAATGCATCAGAATCATGTTGAGGTGGTCACCACTTTGGTTGGTACCTTTGTTACTTTACTATTGAAACTTCCATCAAGCATGACCCTACCTTCCTATGAGGGTTAAGTGGGTGGGAGTAGACAGGTTGCTATAGTAGTGGCTACACAAATGGGACGGGAATATGCATGGTGATGGATCAGAGTACTTTCAAAAGACTTTTCGAAAACGCCGTCGGGTGCCACTTATGCCCGAGGGAGATGATGAGTTGGGTAACCACTTGATGATGAAGTGGTGTACCGAGGCAAGTGTGTGTGTTGTTTTCAAAACGGATTGGTTTAAGTTGCGACCGTTATTCCAACCTTACATGCGCAACCACTCTACCCTTATATGGGAAAGGGCATTATTGATTAGCTAGGCTGATACTAGGATGGTACCCGCATTACTAGTGACGGGGGTGACACGAGGTCACTCTCGGGACGGGGTCATGCTTGGATAGGCGGCCATGACTATTTTCACAGGGCACCGAACACACCGTTGGTACCCTGTGCCAGTGGTATGTGATATGGGAGCGAGGCTCCACAATGTTAAGATGTGAAGTGTTGGGCACTGGGGTTGCTACCAATCGAGTGGACTCCATGTTAGTGTCGTCTAGGGAAAGATAGTGATCGGGGTGCTTACCCGGGTACTTGATGTACCGCGGGTCGTGGATGACACGGAAGTTCCCCGGATCTTGTGGGTAAAGCGTGCGACCTCTGCAGAGTGTAAAACTATTCGAATAGCCGTGTCCACGGTCAAGGACAATTGGGTAACCGCTCTTGGGCTACGTCCATTGTTTGCGAAACCTGGTGTGTGTCTGAGGAAAACAACACGGTTCGGTGATATTGATGATGTGATTCTTGAGGGAGTCACTATGAGCTTGAGCATGAGTTGTTTACAACTCTTTCTCGATATTGATGTCTGTAACCTCCCGATACTTGTTGCAGACACATTCATATCCTTGATAAATATTGATCATACTTGCATGAGAAAAACTAGCTTTACGCAAAAATGCCAATTTAGCAGTAGAGCCTTGCATAATTATTTTGTCATCACACTTGGGTTGCTTGCAAGTACATTCAAAATACTCATTGGCTTGCCACTGGTTATTTTATTCGCCAGGCATGACAGAACAGGATATGATGAAGATTTCTTGGTGACGAACATGCGAGCTAGGACGCTTGCCAGTCAGAATGCCTGTAGGGTTAAGGCAGATGGCATGGGTCCAAGTTGTTATTGAAGATTTCCGCTGCGATGATTTATACTCAAGACTTGACCATAATGGTCACAATTTGTGTAACACGGTATGTATGGATGTAAGACTCTTGTTATTCAGCTTCTGTGTGTTTAGTGAGCATTGATCTCTGGTATCACTGTACACGTGCATTCGGTGATCTCGACTTATGAGTCATGGTCCCCACATGCCAGGCGGTTCTGATCTGCATATAGAGATCTGGTTGTACGCTGATAAACCAGACCGCCGGTCCTGGGTGCCTCTGTCGTCCGGTTTAACACCGTCGGACCACTGCCCCCTGCCCCATCCGAAAAAAGATTTCTTGGATCATAAACAAAGGGGAGACGACTGTGTTGCTTTCTCCTCATGGCTTCATTAGCAGCGTTCTGACCTACCGAGAGCTAGAAAGCTTCCGCTTGAATCCACTGGGCCCGGGCATCCAAAACGGCCCATTGTTCGGTAATCCTGGTGTTCTTTGCTGCTAGGTCTTCCTTAGCTTGTGCTATCTCATGCCGCAACTTATCTAGATCTGTCTTGTGTTGATCTTGGTTTTCTGGGGTTATCTCTGTTCCCATCAGAGTTGCCAGATTTTCCAACAGGTCTAACAAAGCTTGAGTTGGCGGGCGTGCTGAGCCGTCTGCACCTACCGCAGCCGCTGTCGCGCCGGGTGTTATGGTCCCGACGAGTGTTGATCTGAGAGCCGCCTGGGTGCCAGTCATGAAAATCGCTACCCTGCTTGGCGGCTCACTAAGGTCCAGAATACTGTTACCGTTGTACGTGCCCCCAAGCTGTTCGCTCTGCATCCGATACATGGAGTTAGTCTCACCTATGGATGACTCACCGTCGGAGAGAACGACTGTTTCTTCATAAGATCCGGAGCTTCTAGTGCCCTGGATGTATCCAACGAAGGCACGCTTCTTCGCGGGCCAAACCGAGGCGGGCCGCGCACGCTGAGCCGGCTCAATGATGTCGGTGCAGGTGTCCAGCTCAGGGCCCGATTCGCCGATCTTGCCGATGAAGATGTGAATTCCGCCAAAAGGGACCCGGTAACCGTACTCAATTGTGCCGGCCTCGGGACCCCAGCCTTCGTCATCGATTTAAGGCTTGCCGCGACGACTCTTGGTCATCCGGCCCACAGTGTATCCCTTGAGCCCTTCGAAGTTGCCCTTTAAGAACTCGAAACCACAAGCCACAGGAACCACGGTGGGCGCGAACTATCGTGGAAGTGTCATGGCAGATGTCCTAAGGTAAGGACTTGATTGCGGAGCTATAGCGACGTGGTTAACTTAAAGGGGTGAAGAACAAGACAAAGGACACAGGGAGTTTATAATGGTTCGACCCCTTGCGGTGAGGGTAAAACCTAATCCAGTTTGAGGTGGAATTGCTGGGTTGTCGATTGCTAGGGTGCGGATGCGCTTGCCTAGCCCTCGATCTATTGTTTCTTGCCCTAAGCCGCTACCGGGTCGTCCCCTTATATACATGGGTTGACGCCCTACGGCCTACGGAGTCTCGGCCGACTCATACAATCGTGTCCGGCCCGATGACTCTTATTACATGCCTTACAACACATGTCACATATATGGCGGTTGATACTTATAGGCTTTAAGCCGCCGCAGGCCTTGGGCCCTTAACTAAACCGCCATCTTTAACGTGCTTCTAGGCTGGGCCCATGAACCGCCGTTGGGTAACCCAACCCCTCCTGGGTGGGTCATATGAAATACTTATATCCCCAACACGGAACCTATAGGTTCGAGAACTATGTAGACATGACCGATACTCATCTCCGGTCAATAACCAATAGCGGAACCTGGATGCTCATATTGGTTTCTACATATTCTACGAAGATCTTTATCGATCAAACCGCATAACAACATACGGTGTTCCCTTTGTCATCGGTATGTTACTCTCCCGAGATTCGATCATCGGTATCATCATACCTAGTTCAATCTCATTACCGGCAACTCTCTTTACTCGTTTTGTAATACATCATCTCGTGACTAACTCATTAGTCGTTTCCTTGCAAGGCTTATTACAATGAGTATTACCGAGAGGGCCCAGAGATACCTCTTCGACACTCGGAGTGACAAATCCTATTCTCGATCTATGCCAACACCACAAACACTTTCAGAAACACATGTAGAGCATCTTTATAATCACCCAGTTGCGTTGTGACGTTTGATGGCACACAAGGTGCTCCTCTGTTATTCGGGAGTTGCATAATCTCATAGTCAGAGGAACATGTATAAGCCATGAAGAAAGCAATAGCAGTAAAACTAAACGATCATAGTGCTAAGCTAACGGATGGGTCTTGTCCATCACATCATTCTCATAATGATGTGATCCCGTTGATCAAATGACAACACATGTCTATGGTCAGGAAACATAACCATCTTTGATTAACGAGCTAGTCTAGTAGAGGCATACTAGGGACACTCTGTTTTGTCTATGTATTCACACATGTATGAAGTTTCCGGTTAATACAATTCTAGCATGAATAAAAGACATTTATCATGATATACAAGGAAATATAAATAACAACTTTATTATTGCCTCTAGGGCATATTTCCTTCAGTCTCCCACTTGCACTAGAGTCAATAATCTAGATTACATTGTAATGATTTTAACACCCATTGAGTCTTGGTGCTGATCATGTTTTGCTCGTTGGAGAGGCTTAGTCAATGGGTCTACAACATTCAGATCCGTATGTATCTTGCAAATTTCTATGTCTCCCTCCTTGACTTGATCGCGGATGGAATTGAAGCGTCTCTTGATGTGCTTGGTTCTCTTGTGAAACCTGGATTCCTTCGCGAAGGCTATTGCTCCAGTGTTTTCGCCAAAGATTTTCATTGGACCCGATGCACTAGGTATTACACCTAGATCGGATATGAACTCCTTCATCCAGACTCCTTGATTTGCTGCCTCCGAAGCAGCTATGTACTCCGCTTCACACGTAGATCCCAGCACGACGCTCTGCTTGGAACTGCACCAACTGACAGCTCCACCATTCATCAAAAATACATCTCCGGTTTGTGACTTAGAGTCATCCGGATCAGTGTCAAAGCTTGAATCGAAGTAATCATTTACGACAAGCTCTTTGTCACCTCCATAAACGAGGAACATAACCTTTGTCCTTTTCAGGTACTTCAGGATGTTCTTGACCGCTCTCCAGTGATCCACTCATGGATTACTTTGGTACATCCCTGCTGAACTTATAGCAAGGCACACTTCAGGTCTAGTACACAACATTGCATACATGATATATCCTATGGCTGAGGCATAGGGAATGACTTTTATTTTCTCTCTATCTTCTGCAGTGGTCGGGCATTGAGTCTTACTCAACTTCACACCTTGCAATACATGCAAGAACCCTTTCTTTGACTGATCCATTTTGAACGTCTTCAAAACTTTATCAAGCTATGTGCTTTGTGAAAGTCCAATTAAGCATCTTGATCTATCTCTACATATCTTGATGCCCAATATATAAGTAGCTTCACTGAAGTCTTTCATTGAAAAATTCTTATTCAAGTATCCTTTTATGCCATCCAGAAATTCTATATCATTTCCAATCAATAATATGTCATCCACATATAATATCGGAAATGCTACAGAGCTCCCACTCACTTTTTTGTAAATACATGCTTCTCCAAAAGTCTGTATAAAACCATATGCTTTGATTACCTCATCAAAGCATATATTCCAACTCTGAGATGCTTGCACGAGTCCATAGATGCATCCCTGGAGCTTGCACACTTTATTAGCACTTTTAGGATCGACAAAACCTTCTGGTTGCATCATATACAACTCTTCTTTGAGATATCCATTAAGGAATGCAGTTTTGACATCCATTTGCCAGATTTCATAATCACAAAATGCGGCAATTGCTAACATGATTCCGACAGACTTAAGCATCGCTACGGGTGAGAAAGTCTCATCGTAGTCAACTCCTTAAACTGGTCGGAAACCTTTTGCAACAAGTCGAGCTTTGTAGATAGTAACGTTACTGTCGGCGTCACTCTTCCTCTTAAAGATTCATTTATTTTCAATGGCTTGCCGATCATCGGGCAAGTCAACCAAAGTCCACACTTTGTTCTCATACATGGATCCCATCTCAGATTTCATGAGCTCCATCTATTTTGCGGAATCTGGGATCATCGTCGCTTCCTCATAGTTTGTAGGTTCATCATGGTCTAGTAACATGACTTCTAGAACAGGGTTACCGTACCACTCTGGTGCGGAACGTACTCTGTTTGACCTACGAGGTCCAATATTAACTTGATCTGAAGTTTCATGATCATCATCGTTAGCTTTCTCGCTGATTGGTGTAGGAATCACTGGAACTAGTTTCTGTGATGTACTACTTTCCTATTCAGGAGAAGGTACAATTACCTCATCAAGTTCTACTTTCCTCCCATTCACTTATTTTGAGAGAAACTCCTTCTCTAGAAAGGATCCATTCTTAGAAACGAATATCTTGCCTTCGGATCTATGATAGAAGTTGTACCGAACAATTTCCTTAGGGTATCCTATGAAGATGCACTTCTCCCATTTGGGTTCTAGCTTATCAGGCTCAAGCCTTTTGACATAAGTGTCGCAACCCCAAACTTTAAGAAACAACAGCTTAGGTTTCTTGCCAAACCACAGTTCATATGGTGTCGTCTCAACGGATTTAGACGGTGCCCTATTTAACGTGAATGCAGCAGTCTCTAAAGCATAACCCCAAAACGATAGTGGTAAATCGGTAAGAGACATCATAGATCGCACCATATCTAATAAAGTACGGTTACGACGTTCAGACACACCATTACGCTGTGGTGTTCTAGGTGGCGTGAGTTGTGAAACTATTCCACATTGTTTCAAATGAAGACCAAACTCGTAACTCAAATATTCGCCTCCGCGATCAGATCGTAGAAACTTTATTTTCTTGTTACGATGATTCTCTACTTCACTCTGAAATTCTTTGAACTTTTCAAATGTTTCAGACTTGTGTTTCATCAAGTAGATATACCCATATCTGCTGAAATCATGTGTGAAGGTCAGAAAATAACGATACCCACCGCAAGCCTCAACACTCATTGGTCTGCATACATCAGTATGTATGATTTCCAATAAGTCAGTTACTCGCTCCATTGTTCCAGAGAACGGAGTTTTAGTCATCTTGCCCATGAGGCATGGCTCGCAAGCACCAAGTGAGTCATAATCAAGTGATTCCAAAAGTCCACTAGCATGGAGTTTCCTCATGCGCTTTACACCAATATGACCTAAACGGCAGTGCCATGAATAAGTTGCACTATCATTATCAACTTTGCATCTTTTGGCTTCAATATTATGATTATGTGTATCACTACGATCGAGATCCAACAAAAATAGACCATTCATCAAGGGTGCATGACCATAAAAGATATTACTCATATAAATAGAACAAGCATTATTCTCCGATTTAAATGAATAACCATCTCGCAACAAACAAGATCAAGATATAATGTTCATGCTCAACGCTGGCACCAAATAACAATTATTTAGGTCTAAAACTAATCCCAAAGGTAGATGTAGAGGTAGCGTGTCGACGGTGATCACATCGACTTTGGAACCATTTCCCACGCGCATCATCACCTCGTCCTTAGCTAATCTTCGTTTAATACATAGCCCCTATTACGAGTTACAAATATTAGCAACTGAACCAGTATCAAAGGTGTTCCTCTGGTATTCGGGAGTTGCATAATCTCATAGTTAGAGGAACATGTATAAGTTATGAAGAAAGCAATAGCAGTAAAACTAAACGATCATAGTGCTAAGATAACGGATGGGTCTTGTCCATCACATCATTCTCATAATGATGTGATCCCGTTGATCAAATGACAACACATGTCTATGGTCAGGAAACATAACCATCTTTGATTAACAAGCTAGTCTAGTAGAGGCATACTAGGGACACTCTGTTTTGTCTATGTATTCACACATGTATGAAGTTTCCGGTTAATACAATTCTAGCATGAATAAAAGACATTTATCATGATATACAAGGAAATATAAATAACAACTTTATTATTGACTCTAGGGCATATTTCCTTCATAAAAAACATACCGGGTCTTGTTGTGTCATTCTGTCGATCAGGTCGTGGTCAGCCAGGCACTGCCCGTGCATGTTGAAATATATTGCCCGCCTCTCTTCATCAGTTCGGTCTTTTGGATGAGTTCGCTGGGGCATGTTTAATATGTTATCAGAGCCAGGAGGTCTTGAGTTCAAGACTTTGCCAATGCAGTACTAATAATAAAAAATTATGTGGTCTACATAAATTCCACATCTAAGGACTAAGTAAGTCTAGACATGAGGGGGTTGTAGAAATATATTGCTAGCCTCTCTCCATCAGTTCAGACTTTTGGATGAGTTGGCTGGAGCATGAATTCAATAGTGCTAGTGCTTGTCCGAGTATGAAGGAGCTGCCGCAAGTGACAGACATCCATCGGTGGCATCTGTGAGGGCGGATAGCTGCCTAGAATAACCCAACCACCGTCAGATCGTCCTCTATCCAAACATGTTCCAACAGCGCTCTCTTTGTCGGGCAGGATAGATGGGGTGCGGGTTTCCGAGTAGAGTAGGGGGTGATACTTCTCCATCGTATCTACTCTTCCAAACACTTTTGCTCTTGTTTTGGGCTCTAATTTGCATGATTTGAATGAAACTAATCCGGACTGGTGTTGTTTTCAGCTGAACTACCATGGTTTTGTTTTTTACGCGGAAATAAAAGTTT
Organism: Secale cereale; assembly: GCA_902687465.1. Classification (NCBI taxonomy): domain Eukaryota; kingdom Viridiplantae; phylum Streptophyta; class Magnoliopsida; order Poales; family Poaceae; genus Secale; species Secale cereale. The sequence continues at coordinate 254,741,604 of LR738711.1, read as the reverse complement.
TCGGACTCGGATGAAAGATTTTGGAGATTTTTTATTGAATAAAGAAAAATACTGGTGCGAAGACCCACCACAGGGGGCCCACCATTTTCCCACAAGGCAACAAGGCATGGCCACCCCTTGGGTGCGCCCTGTTACCTTGTGGGTCCCACGTGGCTCCGCTTACCCTAATCACAAGTTTCAAAATACCGTCTGCTACTTCTCGAGCTCGCGTTGTATTCCCTCGAAGAGGAAAGGGTGATGCAGCACAATAGCGTAAGTATTTCCCTCAGTTTTTCAGAACCAAGGTATCAATCCAGTAGGAGACCATGCGCGAGTCCCTCGCACCAGCACAAACAAATAAGAACTTCACAGCCAACGAGATAAGGGGTTGTCAATCCCTTTACGGTCACTTACTAAAGTGAGATCTGATAGAGATGATAGTTTAATATTTTTGGTATTTTTGGATATAAGAACAGAAAGTAAAAGCAGAAAAGTAAAGTAGATTGTAGATTGATATGTTGAGGATAGACCCGGGGGCCATAGTGTTCTCTAGTGGCTTCTCTCATGATAGCGATATTCTACGGCGGTTAAACAAATTACTGTTGAGCAATTAATAGAAAAGCGAATACTTATGAGACTATCTAGGCATGATCATTATATATAGGCATCACGTCCGAGACAAGTAGACCAAAACGATTCTGCATCTACTACTATTACTCCACACATCGATCACTATCCATCATGCATCTAGAGTATTAAGTTCATAAGAACAGAGTAACGCCTTAAGCAAGATGACATGATGTAGAGGGATAAACTCAACCATAGTGATATAAACCCCATCTTTTTATCCTCGATGGCAACAATACAATACGTGCCTTGTTGCCCCTACTGTCACTGGGAAAGGACACCGCAGGATTGAACCCAAAGCCAAGCACTTCTCCCATTGCAAGAACTATAGATCTAGTAGGCGAAATCAAACCAATAATTCAAAGAGACTTGCAAGGATATTATAATCATAAATAAAGAGTTCAGAAAAGAACCAAATATTTCTCAAAGATAATCTTGATCATAAACCCACAATTCATCGGATCTCAACAAACACACCACAAAAAGAGATTACATCGAATAGATCTCCTCGAACACCGAGGAGACCTTGGTATTGAGATCCAAAGAGAGAGAAGAAGCCATCTAGATACTAGCTATGGACCCGAAGGTCTGTGGTAAACTACTCACAACTCATGGTGAGGCGATGATGATGATGTAGAAGCAGTCCATGGTAGATCCCCCTCCGGCGGAGCTCCGGAACAGGCCTCAAGATGGGACCTCACGGTAACTGAAGGTTGCGGCGGTGGAACTAGGGTTTTCTCTATTGTTCTGATGGTTTCGGGGTACGTAGGTATATATAGGAGGAAGGAGGGCACCGGGGGCCAGAAGGGGTGCCCACGAGGTAGGGGGCGCACCCTGTAGGGGGGCGCGCCCCGCATCCTCACGGACGCCACCTCAGTCCTATTCCGTGGTTCTCAAGTCTCCCGTGCGTATTTTGCTCCAAAAATATTTCTCCCGAAGTTTCATTCTGTTTGGACTCCGTTTGATATTCCTTTTCTGTAAAACCCTGAAATAGGCAAAAAATAACAATCTGGACTGGGCCTTTGGGTTAATAGGTTAGTCCCAAAAATAATATAAAAGTGTATAACAAAGCCCATTAAACATCCAAAACATCTTAAATAATGGCATGGAACAATCAAAAATTATAGATACGTTGGAGACGTATCAAGCATCCCCAAGCTTAATTCCTGCTCGTCCTCGAGTAGGTAAATGATAAAAACAGAATTTTTTATGTGGAATGCTAACCAACATAGTTTTCAATGTAATTCTCTTAATTGTGGCATGAATGTTCAGATCTGAAAGATTCAAGACAAAAGTCTATATTGACATAAGAAATAATAATACTTCAAGCATACTAACAAAGCAATCATGTCTTCTCAAAATACTATGGCTAAATAAAGTTATCCCTACAAAATCTTATAGTCTGGCTATGCTCCCTCTTCATCACACAAAATATTCAAATCATGCACAACCCCGGTTTCAGCCAAGCACTTGTTTTCATACTCTATTCTTTCAAACCTTTCAACTTTCACGCAATACATGAGTGTGAGCCATGGACATAGCACTATGTGGAATAGAGAGGAGGTTGTGGAGAAGACAAAAAGGAGGGAGATAGTCTCACATCGACTAGGCGTATCAAAGGGCTATGGAGATGCCCATCAATAGATATCAATGTGAGTGAGTAGGGATTGCCATGCAACGGATGCACTAGAGCTAAAAATTTATGAAAGCTCAACAAAAGAAACTAAGTAGCTGTGCATCCAACTTGCTTGCTCACGAAGACCTAGGGCATTTGAGGAAGCCCATCGTTGGAATATACAAGCCAAGTTCTATAATGAAAATTTCTACTAGTATATGAAAGTGACTAAACATGAGACTCTCTATCATGAAGAACAAGTGTGGAAAAGGATAGTAGCAATTGTCCCTTCTCTCTTTTCTCTAATTTTTTTGGAGGGGCTTTCTCTATTTTTTTATTTAGCCCCTCTCTATTTTTTTGGGCCATATCTTTTTTTATTGGCCTTTCCTCACATGGGACAATGCTCTAAAAATGATGATCATCACAATTTTATTGATTTACAACTCGATACTAGAACAAAGTATGACTCTATATGAATGCCTCCGGCGGTGTACCGGGATATGCAATGAAACAAGAGTGACATGTATGAAAAATTATGCATGGTGGCTTTCCCACAAATACGATGTGAACTACATGATCACGCATGGCAATATGACTATATGAAGCATGTCATATGAACGGAACGGTGGAAAGTTGCATGGCAATATATCTCGGAAGGACTATGGAAATGCCATGATAGGTAGGTATGATGGCTGTTTTGAGGAAGATATATGGTGGCTGTTTTGAGGAAGGATATATAGTGGGTGTATGGTACCGGCGAAAGTTGCGCGGTACAAGAGAGGCTAGCAATGGTGGAAGGGTGAGAGTGCGTAATATCCATGGACTCAACATTAGTCATAAGAACTCATATACTTATTATATAAATTTACGAGTCATCAAAACAAAGAAATCAACGCATGCTCCTAGGGGGGAGGTTGGTAGGAGTTAACCATCGCGCGTCCCCGACCTCCACGCAAAGGTTGACACTCTACAAATACCTCATGCTCTAACTTTGTCACATAGCGGTTCGCCATACGTGCATGCTACGGGAATCACTAACTTTAACACAAGCATTTCTCAATTTCATACTAACTCCACTAGCATGACTCTAATATCACTATCCTCATATTTCAAAACAATTATCAAGCATCCAACTTCTCATCATATTCAATGCACTTAGTGTGAAAGTTTTTACTACATTGATCTTGGATGTATATCATGTGAAGGCTAGTTTTATAGCCAAAGCACATTACCATGCTGTTGTAATAGACTCTAAAAAGGATATAAGTGAAGCATGAGAGATCAACAATTTCTACGAAATATAATCACCACCGTGCTCTAAAAGATATAAGTGAAGCACTAGAGAAAAAACTATTCAACTCAAAAGATACAAGTGAAGCATATAGAGTGTTCTAAAAATTCCTAGGCTGTATTTAACTCTCTCAACAAGGTGTGTCTAGCAAGGATAATTGTGGCAAACTAACAAGCAAAGACTCGAATTATACATGACGCTCCAAGTAAAACACATATCATGTGGTGAATAAAAATATAGCTCCAAGTATAGTTACCAATGGATGAAGACGAAAGAGGGGATGCCTTCCCGGGGCATCCCCAAGCTTAGGCTTTTGGTTGTCCTTGAATTTTACCTTGGGTTCCTTGGGTATCCCCAAGCTTAGGCTCTTGCCACTCTTTGTTCCATAATTCATCAAAGCAATACTCAAAACATGATAACTTCACAACACAAAACTTAGACAAAAATCTCGTGAGCTCCGTTAGTATAAGAAAACAAACCACTACTCAAAGGTACTGTAATGAATTCATTCTTTGTTTATATTGGTGTTAAACCTACTGTATTCCAACTTCTCTATGATTCATACTTCCAATACTACTCATAGATGCATTGAAATAAGCAAACAACACACGAAAAATAGAATCTGTCAAAAACAGAACAGTCTGTAGTAATCTGTAACTTTCGCATACTTCTGTAACTCCAAAAAAATTGAAATAAATTGGTAAACGTGAGGAATTTGTCTATTAATCATCTGAAAAAAGAATCAACTAAATAGCACACTCCAGTAAAATCTGGTGACCATTCTAGCAAGCGCTAACGATTCTGTTTTTCACAGCAAGATCAAATAAACTTCACACAAGTCTTCCCAAAGGTTCTACTTGGCACAAACACTAATTAAAACACAAAACCACTTCTAAGCAGAAGCTAGATGCAATATTTATTCCTAAACAGAAGCTAAAATAAAAAATAAAAAATTGGGTTGCTTCCCAACAAGCGCTATCGTTTTACGCCCCTTGTTAGGCACGATATAAAGATATATCAAGGTATTTCCATCTTTGGAAGGAAATCCATAAGTGGCTCTCATAATAGATTCGTATGGTAATTTGATTTTATTTATATGAAAGTGTTCCATGCATTCCCTTAATAGAAATTGGAATCTAATATTTCCTTCCTTCATATCAATAATTGCACCAATCGTTCCAAGGAAAGGTCTACCAAGAATAGTAAGACATGAAGGATTGCAATCTATATCAAGCACAATGAAATCTGTGGGCACATAATTCCTATTGGCAACGAACATCATTAATCCTTCCCATATGTTTCTTAATAGTGGAATCCGCAAGATGCAAATTCAAAGAACAATCATCAAGCTCATGGAACCCTAGCAAACCACACAAAGTGTTTGGGATAGTGGAAACACTTGCACCCAAATCACACAAAGCAAAGCACTTATGATCTTTAATTTTTATTTTAATAGTAGGTTCCCACTCATCATAAAGTTTTCTAGGGATAGAAACTTCTAATTCAAGTTTTTCTACATAAGATTGCATCAAAGCATCAACTATGTGTTTGGTAAAAGCTTTATTTTGACTATAAGCATGTGGAGAGTTTAGTACGGATTGCAACAAGGAAATACAATCAATCAAAGAGCAATTATCATAATTGAATCCCTTGAAATCCAAAGTAGTGGGTTCATCACTATGCAAAGTTTTAATCTCTTCACTCCCACTTTTAACAATTTTAGCATCAAGATCTAAAAACTCCGAATCATTGGGACACCTTAAAGTAGATTCATTTCCAATCCTATCTTTATCCAGATTTATACTAGAAAACAAGGGTCTAATAGGAGACACATCAATAACTTTCAGATCTTCATCTCTATTTTCATGATAACTAGAAGAACACGCTTTTATATAATTCTCTCTTTTAGCACGCATCCTAGCGGTTCTTTCTTTTCATTCATCAATGGAAATTCTCATGGCTTTGAGAGACCCATTGATATCATGCTTAGGTGGGATAGATCTAAGTTTCAAAGAATCAACATCAAGAGTAATTCTATCCACACTTCTAGCCAATTCATCAATCTTAAGCAATTTTTCTTCAAGCATAGCATTGAAATTCTTTTGCGAAATCATAAACTCCTTAACACTAGTTTCAAATTCAGAAGGCATCTATCCATAAGAGTTGTTGTAGGAATTTCCAAAATTATTAGAGGAATTACTAGGAAAAGGCCTATGATTAAAGTTCCCTCTATAAGAATTGTTACCAAAATAATTCCTACCAACAAAATTCACATCCAAAGATTCATTAGTATTTTCAATCAAAGTGGACAAAGGCATATCATTAGGATCAGAAGAAGCACTCTTAGCAGCAAACAGTTTCATAAGTTCATCCATCTTTCCACTCAAAACACTAATCTCTTCAATAGCATGCACTTTTTTTACTAGTATATCTTTCAGTGTGCCATTGAGAATAATTAACCATAATATTATCTAGAAGTTTGGTAGCTTCTCCTAAGGTAGTTCCCATGAAAGTGCCTCCTGCGGCCGAATCTAAAAGATTTCTAGAAGCAAAATTCAAGCCAGCATAAAAGTTTTGAATAATCATCCATAAGTTCAAACCATGTGTAAGGCAATTACGTATCATTAATTTCATTCTCTCCCAAGCTTGTGCAACATGCTCATGATCGAGTTGCTTAAAATTCATAATATCGTTTCTAAGAGAAGTGATCTTAGTGGGAGGGAAATACTTAGAGATAAAAGCATCTTTGCACTAATTCCACGAATCAATACTATTTCTAAGCAAAGAGGAAAACCAAGTTTTAGCACGGTCTTCAATTTAACAATATCGTTATCCGTATCCCTTTTGTTTTGCATATCACACAAATTAACAAAGTTGATTAGATGGGTAGTGGCATCTTCACTAGGAAGGCCGGAAAATTGATCTTTCATGACAAGATTCAACAGAGCAGCATTGATCTAACAAGATTCAGCATCGGTAATAGGAGCAATCAGAGTGCTAATAAAATCATTATTGTTGTTATTGGAGAAGTCACACAATTTGGTATTGTTTTGAGCCATAGTGACAAGCAAGCAATCCAACACACAAGCAAACAAGAAGCAAGTGAACGATAAACACATGACAGAAGAAGGGCGAATAAAACGGCAAGGGTGAAGTGGGGGAGAGGAAAACGAGAGGCAAATAAATGTAATGCGAAGGATAAGGGTTTGTGATAGGTACTTGGTATATGACTTTTGCGTAAGCCTCCCCGACAACGGTGCCAGAAACTCTTCTTGCTACTTCTCGAGCTTGCGTTGTATTCCCTCGAAGAGGAAAGGGTGATGCAGCACAGTAGCGCAAGTATTTTCCTCAGTTTTTGAGAACCAAGGTATCAATCCAGTAGGAGACCATGCGCGAGTCCCGCACAACTGCACAAACAAATAAGAACTTCGCACCCAACGCGATAAGGGGTTGTCAATCCCTTTACGGTCACTTACGAAAGTGAGATCTGATAGAGATGATAGTTTGATATTTTTGGTATTTTTGGATATAAGAACATAAAGTAAAAGCGGAAAAGTAAAGTAGATTGTAGATTGATATGTTGAGAATAGAGCCGGGGGCCATAGTGTTCTCTAGTGGCTTCTCTCATGATAGCGATATTCTACGGCGGGTAAACAAATTACTGTCGAGCAATTGATAGAAAAGCGAATACTTATGAGACTATCTAGGCATGATCATTATATATAGGCATCACGTCCGGGACAAGTAGACCGAAAAAATTCTGCATCTACTACTATTACTTCACACATCGACCACTACCCAACATGCATCTAGAGTATTAAGTTCATAAGAATAGAGTAACGCCTTAAGCAAGATGACATGATGTAGAGGGATAAACTCAAACATAGTGATATAAAATCCATTTTTTTATCCTCGATGGCAACAATACAATACGTGCCTTGCTGCCCCTACTGTCACTGGTAAGGATGGCAATGGGTCGGGTTTGGATCGGGTTGAACAATATTAAATCCATATCCATGTCCATGAAGACAAACTCTGTCCGCCCATGAAAAAACCCATGGGCGAAAAATTGTGTCCATGTCCAAACCCGATGGATATCCATATCCATTGGATATCCATGGGGTCCTCTCAAGACATATACATAAGACACAACACAACATGCACATAAGATGTTGCACCCATGCATCAATACGCATGTGAAAAAGCAGAGACGGAGGGGTCGAGGGGATACTTAGTTGCGTTGTCATAGGCCAGTAGTGCTGGTTGTCGTAATGCTCTACCATACATGGAGATAGCGGCTGACAGTGTCGACCATCTCTCGGGGTGTAGGAGGGGTAAGAAGAGGAGATGGTGCTGATACTTAATGATGAGTCATTTAACAACGACATAAAATATCAAAAGGGGGCTGAAGTAATATTAAGGCGGGGATTGAATGCCAACTAATAAAAGTTACAGTGGGGGTTGTGCAATTTGCTTTGAATGTATTAGATTATAATGGGTGAAATTATAGTGGGACATGTGACTATGCGGTAGGGATGGCAGAATATTGCCATTAAGTCATACTATCTGGTCGGGTTTGGATATATCCATGGGCACAAGATTATGTCCATGCCATACCCATGAGTAATCGGGTCGGGTTTGGGCGCCGCCCATGGGAACAAAAGCATATCCAAACCCTGTCCATACGGGTCGGATATCCATGGTTATCCATGTCCATGGGTAAAATTGCCATCCTTAGTCACTGGGAAAGGACACCGCAGGATTGAACCCAAAGCCAAGCACTTCTCCCATTGCAAGAACTATAGATCTAGTAGGCCAAACCAAACCAATAATTCGAAGAGACTTGCAAGGATATTATAATCATACATAAAGAGTTCAGAAAAGAACCAAATATTTCTCAAAGATAATCTTGATCATAAACCCACAATTCATCGGATCTCGACAAACACACCACAAAAAGATATTACATCGAATAGATCTCCTCGAAGACCGAGGAGAACTTGGTATTGAGATCCAAAGAAAAAGAAGAAGCCATTTAGACACTAGCTATGGCCCCGAAGGTCTGTGGTAAACTACTCACAACTCATGGCGTGGCGATGATGATGATGTAGAAGCACTCCGTGGTAGATCCCTCTCCGGCGGAGCTCTGGAACAGGCCCCAAGATGGGATCTCATGGTAACAGAAGGTTGCGGCGGTGGAACTAGGGTTTTCTCTGTTGTTCTGATGGTTTCGGGGTACGTAGGTATATATAGGAGGAAGGAGGGCACCGGGGGCCAAAAGGGGTGCCCACGAGGCATGTGGCGCGTCCTGTAGGGGGGGGGGGGGCGCCTCCACCCTCGTGGACGCCAACTCATCCCTATTCCGTGGTTCTCAAGTCTCCCGTGCGTATTTTGCTCCAAAAATATCTCTCCCGAAGTTTCATTCCGTTTGGACTCCGTTTGATATTCCTTTTCTATAAAACCCTGAAATAGGCAAAAAAATCAGCAATCTGGAATGGGCCTTTGGGTTAATAGGTTAGGCCCAAAAATAAGATAAAAGTGTATAACAAAGCCCATTACACATCCAAAACATCTTAAATAATAGCATGGAACAATAAAAAATTATAGATACGTTGGAGACGTATCACCTTCTTTCCAAGAAAAAAATTGAGAAGAAATTTCATCGTGTTTTACGATACCGAGCCGCCGCCACCTCCTGATCTCCATCGGGAGGGCTATTTTGGAGTCCATTCGGGGCTCCGGAGAGAGGGATTCATCGCCATCATCATCACCAACCCTTCGTCATCACCAAATTTCATGATGCTCACCCCCTGGAGTGAGTAATTGCTTCTTAGGCTTGCTGGACGGTGATGGAGATGGATGAGATTTATCATGTAGTCTAGTCAAATTGTTAGGGCTTGATCCCCAGTATCTAGTATTTTCTAAGATTGATGTTGCTATGACTTTTCTATGCTTAATGCTTGTCACTAGGGCCCAAGTGCCATGATTTCAGATCTGAACCCTCTATGTTTTCATGAATATATTTGAGTTCTTGATCCTATCTGCTAGTTATGTACACTTATTATTGTTTTGATCCGTAGAACAATAGTTGTGATACTCTCCGGGGATGACTGTAATTCATGGAGTTCATATATTCACCATGTGTTAATGCTTTTTTCTAGTTCTCCATTAAAAGGAGGTCATAATATCCCTTTGTTTTCTTATGGACCCCGCTGCCACAGGAGGATAGGACAAACGATGCCATACACGTTCTTATTGTAAGCACGTATGACTATATATGGAATGCATGCCTACATTACTTTGATGAATAGGAGCTATTGTGTATCCGCTTTAGGTTGTGATTGTTACATGATGAATGTCATCCAACACAAATATCCATCGCTGATCCAATGCCTACACTTTTCGCATATTGATCTTTGCTAAGTTACTTTTGTTGTTGCTGATGTTACAATCGCTACAAAACCGCTACTGTTAACGTTACCGTTACCATTGCTATTGTTACCGCTACTATGAAACTATCATACTACATGGTACTAAACACTTTGTTGAAGATATATAGTTCTCCAGGTGTGGTTGAATTGACAATCAACTTCTAATACTAACAAACATTCTTTGGCTCCCCTTGTGTCGAATCAATTTTTTGGATGGAATACTACCCTCGAAGATTGTTGTGATCCCCTATACTTGTGGGTTATCAGGGGGCATCTTCTCATCCATGTCCGCATCCATTCCTTGTGCCACCGCCACCGCTTCCCTCTCTCGTCGCCGGCGGCGCATGTTCCTGCGGGCGATATTCTCCGGCTTGCACGACAAAGCCGAGGACGGGACACTGACGAACGAGGTATACGCAGCCTCCGTCGTGACAGTTGGGACAGGTTGGACGACACCTAGGACATCGTATCAGGAACAATGTTGATGCTAGGGAGCAAGGGTGGAGGAAGGCGAGGGATCAAGGTTAGAGGGAGGCGGGAGGAGGGTGGAGGGTTTGGTTGATTTCGTGCAATTTGTGGCGGGGTAAGGTTGTTGGGTTGGACGTGGCGCACGGCCGGGCGCCCCGTTTCTGCCCCATATTTGGGCTGAATATAAGGGGTGACGGTCAGCCTGGACGTTCGAGACTCGTTTGAGACGCCCATCTAGGTCATGTTTTTGTGACCGGTCAGTGACCGGGCTATCTGCCTTGGCGTTTGTGGCGGGTTTGAGATGCCCAACTATAGATGTTGTAGGCCATTTGAATGGCCGAGGCATAAAAAATAGGACTCGAAGAAGAACCGACGGTCATATGGGGAGGCCGAGTCCCGCAAATAATATGTTCATTTTCAAGGGTGCCTCGGCGTGAACGAAGCCAACAAAAAAAATATTCATTCTTCTTTTTCGACGGGAAAAGAAAAATTCATTCTAAAATGTCGTCGTGCGACCCCTTTCCAGGATTTTTTCCCATGTCGTACTTGTTAAAACTACCATACACAAAATACATACAAAAGAAATATCCACTATAAACTACAAAATGGCAAAACAATCACGGTCTAGTACAGAAAATACATGTATTTGATGTTGTTGTCATGTGTAATTTAAGTTGCCATGTAAACAAGTTTTAAGTTGTGAGTCAGAAATTGGAAAAAGTTAAGAAATAATAAAAAAAATACCATGCTCTTAATAATATAATGGCAAGCCTCGAATAATAAAATTACCACAATGTAAGTAATAAAAAAATAAGTTAGACATGTGAAAAATTGATTAGCCATGGTTGGTTTGAATTATTTGAGATGGTGTATAGAATTAATTTGCCATGGGAAATGCAAATAGTAATTTGTGGTGGAAATAATAATTTCCATGTATACACCTATGACAAATAGTGAAGTGCCAAGGTCTAAATAATAAAATTACCATATTCTAATTAATAAACTTGCCATGGTCTAACTAATTAAAGTGTCATGCTACCTACAATAAAACTACCATGGTGTACTTTATTAAATTTCCATGGTCTAACTATGAAAAATGCAACACTACCTACAATAAACTACAATGGTCTACATAATAAAATTGCCATGTTACTTAAAATACACCTCTCAAATGTCTAACTATTTTTTGCTACGGTCTAAATAATAAAATTCCCAGCTAACTTAGTCATGTGAACATGACTAATATAGGAATTGTTTTCTCTGGAATAAATTTAGAGAAAACATGGCAACTGTGGAGGGACAAAATTCTAAGTTTTGCCATGTGAGTAGCGCACAAATATGGAGAAAAATAATATAAACACCTAATACATAAGTGACATGGCAAAAGTTTAGGTATATAGGTCATGTCAGTTGTACAAAAAAATTGTAGGAAAAACACATAAGTGTAAGCTTTCCTATGTTAGTAGTACAGATGATGTCAAATTTAGAACAACAAAGTAAAGGGGAGATGGATTTTTTTATAACATAGGTTCATTAGCAAATGAATAAAACATAGTTAAGGTGACATGCCAAATTTGCACATTTTTGCTCTATAGGTTCAATCATAAAAACATCAGAAAGTTTGCCATGGTTAGTTTATAGCTAAAAAGAAAGTAAAATTTTCATGTAATGAATAATGTTCTAATACAAATTAAGATTTGAGGGCAAAAACATCTTAAGGAAAGCTTGCCATGGCCTGACTATATATGTATTACTCCATTTAGGGTGGCATGTGAAGTATCCCTTCGCTCAACGGATGAGGGTAGCCTAGGGTTTCTGCTACCTCCCGTCGCGCAGCTGCCAGCCATTCTCCTCTACTGTGGCCTTAGGGCCATGGGGATGCGGTGAATTCCGGTGTTTGCCGGCGGGAGGTTCTGTTTTTAGGCGTTTATTTGAGTTTTGTTAGGGTTTGTGTCCTACTCAGGAAGACGAGGCGACGACGGCTTCCTGATGATGGCATAAGGTTCTCCCCGTCCAGCGCTTGTCCCGGTTGTGCTTCTAGCATCATTGGAAGGCGTGCGAAGAGTTGTCTCCGGCAAATCTCTTGGGATTTGGTCACCATTTGTCTTCGGTGGACCTGCTTAGATCAGATCTTTGCTCGTCTACATGTGTGTGTTTACAGGTTGGATCCTTCTGATATGTGCTTGTTTTCATCGGCGGCGGTTGCTGTTCTTATGCGCTGGTCCTCTGGGGTCTTAGCACAATGACTTCCCAACTGTACACTACAAGATTTTCCTGGCTCTAGAGATGGAGGGATGATGAAGGCGGCGCGCCTTCGGCTCATTCCAGTGCCTGTAGTCGTCCCTAGGTTGTCAAAGAACTTGGATGTAATTTTTACTTTTGGTGTTCTTTGTACTATTTTGACAGTTGATTAATAGATTAAAAAAATTCTCTAAAAATAGAAATAAAAATAAGGTGGAATGTGAAAAATAAAATAAAAGTTTGTCATCTGTGAACCTAGACTTTCCAAGTAGGAGGGACGTAGGAAAACATACCTACAAATGACATGACAATTTTAGCTAAATGGGGTAACCCTAACATATAGAGCTATTAAATAGAGTACTTAACATTAAAAATGTCAATGTAGAAGGTAAAAATAAATCCACTCATGTCTAAATTAAGTGGTGTTTCGATCATTAACTTGGGCAATTATTTTCCACAAAAAGTAGAAGCAAGACAAATTCTACTAACATTGGCAGACCAGTGTACAGATCGATTTATCGTTCTTTTGCTATTCCACCCAACACCACTGGGTATGGATTAGATAAGTTGGCCCTGATAGTATCAAGTTCATACATCCTCTCGCGTCCCTCTCGCGTCGCCTCCCCTGCGGGCGGTTCGGGAGGGCTCAGCCGCCACCGCCGCCTAGTAACCCTCTAGCGCCCTTCTCCCCCTCCGTCGTTGCCGATGTTCGTCGTCAGGTAAAGCCCGTGCGTGCGACGGTGGCGGCTAAGGGTCTATCCTCCCTCTCCCGAATCTGCAGCGGAGCAGGCGTCCTAATCCGCGGGGTGTGGCCCTCCCGACGGTGTGGCGGATCCCGGAGGTGGCGGGCTCGCGGCGGTGTACGGGCGCCCATATCCATGGTTGTGGGTTTCCCGACAGCGTGCGGGCTTCAGGCGGCGGCAGGATCAGTCGACGGCAGGCTTGGGCGATGGCGTTTGCCGCGCGGTGCCGGATCTCGTCACTAATGGCGGATCTTGCCACTCCGGCCTTCTTGGAGGAATCTGGATCTAGGGCGGCGGCCCCGTTAGGCATTGCGACAGTGCCCTTGGCTGGCGATGATCGTGGGGGGTGGATGGATGGTTTCTTGACTGCATGGGCGGTAAGTTGCCGGTGGATCTCCTCCGCGATGCAGGATCTCTCCCGCCGCACTTGGTGGCTTACGATTGCGGTCGTCTGCCTCAGTGCATCCGTGAGGGCTGGTAGAGGAGACATCGGACTGGAGGAAACTCTGGATGACTCGTTCATCCCGGCGACGACCAGGGTCGCCGTTCTCCTCCTTGCTAGCGCCGTCGAGGTCCCTGCCCTGCACCCCGACCCCACGCCCGGGTGAAAACCCAAAATCTCCTTAGATTGGGAAGCGGCGGCACTGCGTGTGTCATACCCTTCTTGGAGGTGCCGCCTGGGGTGTTTGGGTGCTCGGTTAAAGGAACTGCATGCGGGGGGGGGGGAGGGGGGAGGTGGTGGAGCGACGTGGTGTCTATCGCGTCATCAACGACTGGTCTTGGCGGCGTGGCGCGGCGAGGTCTCGCTGACAGATGCGTGACGATGGACGCGCGCAGGGAGGTGGCACTGTCTGGCGTCTTGGTTGCGTCGACGGTAGCTATACTGGGCAAGGTAGATGCATTAGTACAACACTGAAGATGGATTGGTGGCAGGTGATTGCGGCGGCCTCATACCCGGCAGGCGTCCTGGATGAGAAGTGCGCCAGACTGGTGGGTGCCCCATACCCGGCAGGCGTCCTGGTTGGGACCTCAGGTCTTAGATGTTAGATTTGGCTGCGAGGTGTGTTTGGTATTAGGCCCAGACTATCAACATCCCTTCATCAACTAAATAGGAGTAGCGACAGATGTTGCCGAGACGGTGGCTTTACTCTTACTGTTATATGACTTTGTAATGTCTTGTGTGAATAATTAATAAAGTGGCTGCATGCATCGTCTAGATGCACAGGACGGGGTCCTCCTCCTTTAAAGAAAGAAGATAAGTTGGCCCTGCATCATGGATCTCCTTTGTGAACCAAGCATCATACATGGGAAAGCAAGATAAAAGCGCAATATTGCATCAGAGTATTGTACGATAAAAGAACGTTTCTTCAGCTGTGGAACTTGTATGCATGCAGCACTATCTCTGAACAAATGTTTTTGTCGTGCGTCGATTTACGCCGTAATGGGATCATGGTGCGTGCAAGTGTGCAACCAGTGATCCACCTACCGACACATTGTTGAGCACAATTGGTCATCTAAATTAACAAGCAAAATAAAGACGAGACAAAGTGCAACCCTGCACATATATATATATATATATATATATATATATATATATATATATATATATATATATATATATATTAACACTTCCGCAGGAACACCAGTTAATCTAACGATCAACTAATGTTCTGGCTTCAAATGATACACGGAAAAAAACCACAAATTTTATTTTCATTATCAATCATCTACGCATGGTTAACTGCTATTTTGAGCGTGCATCGACTTCTCTTCTACATGAAACATGTGTACAATTATAAAAGGAAGCCTGATCATAAAGAAGTGTGGCTAAGAGCATCTACGTTCGGGCTCCCCAAACCCCATATATGCATGGGCCATGTAAAAAAATTAGATCTAGATGGGCTTCTCGAACCGGCTCTATCTGTGTGGGCTGTCCGACAACCTTCATACGCTTACCAAATCTGGGATGGATATGGAGAGGCCCAGACGCACCCGGCGCCACCTCCACATGAGCCCGGCCCATCATGGCCCACACTGACCCACTTGTCCCCACTAAAAATCCCCACCCGGAGCTAACCCTAGCTTCACTGCGCTCTCTGCTTCGCTCGTCGTCGCTTTTCCTCCACTCCCGGTTCATTCTCCTCCTCCTCTCCGTCACATGGAGGCGACTAATCCAGCCACGAGAAGGAACTGGTCCTCCGCATTGGCTTGCAGCGCTCACGGGTTAACATGGGGGGGGGGGGGGGG